>WBNM01035902.1:44747-358225 GCA_013399055.1 Ramphastos sulfuratus | reverse complement strand
CCAGCCATCCAGTTCTTAACCCACCACAGTGTGCCTCTGTCCAAGCCAGGGGCTACCAGCCAGTAGGCTAAATATAAAAGGTAATAAACATATACAAATACTTATATACATATCCAACTAGACAATAGCCCAGCCATCCCCCTGTACATGCCCCTGGACAAAGCTTAGGGGCTGTTACCAGCTAACAGAGCATTATTTCTCCCTGCTTCTAGTCAGTGTTCTAACCAAAAACCCAAACAATGGCCAGCACAGAGGAGTAAAGCAAAGTTCAGAGGAGTACAGGAGGAAAACAGGAGAAAGAGAAAGGAACATGCTGTAACTTCAAACCATATAGAATTTTTCAGACCAGTGGAATGGGATAAACATATCTCTTGTATTTTGTTTATGCCCTTTGAGAGTGGATTCCATACTCCTGAACTCTCACAAACTCTCTGGAAAGCTTTTATTTACAATTTAGGACCCTGGTCCTAAAAATGTAACACTTCCTGAAAGTTTCATCATTCTCTCTAATTCCCCTAGGCAAGACAACCTTCCTTATTCCCAGTCCAGGAAACAGCCACAGCAGCATGCTACAGTGGTGAGAGTGGCCCATGGCTGTAAGGTTACAGGAGTAGCAAATAGCCAGGAAGCTTCACAGAGCCATTTTTAAGGGGCTTCTAGTGGCAATATTCTACCAAAACTGAAATCAGACAATATAAAGAGAAACAAAGGCAGAGGAGGTGCCACAAGAGTGGCAGTCCCACAGTGCAAAGGGCTAACACTAGCCTAATCTGGCATTTTAGCTCCCTTTAAATAAAGGGGGAATTGTATGGGCCTAAGTGAGTCTCCAGTGGCCTCCAACCTAGTGTTACTTTCTCTGCAGAGGAGTGAATTCCCACCAACACTAATGCCCAAAAATAAGGCTGTTATAAAAATGTTTTCTAGCTCTATTACCAAGGGGAGGACAAATTAAAAATAGCAAGCCTGGCAGCATATTTTGAGACTTTCCCCACTTTTCTACTGCAAGAGCCAGACTTCAAGACAAGCAGGGTTTATGCCACCAAGTGTTCATCTGCATGGTAGAGTTAACTCATGCTGCTTACGGTCCAGTTTCCCACTCCAGTTAGCTGAATTTGCAGGAGGGCAGTTGTGCCTCACTGGCTCCTCTCTGTGCCTTTGGTTGGCTTATCCCACAGCCCCAAGTGCTATGCAGCAAATTGCATGGCTCTGCAAACCCTTTCCCAGAGAACTGGGAGGAGAGACGCCTGTCTGACCCAGGGCAAGGGAGGGATTATAGGAAGCCCCTGGAGGACTTAGAAGCACAGGAGAGGGGCTAGTCTGCACCCGCATTGCAAAGCAGTTATGTCAGCAGCCTTGGGATTGCACTCTAGCCCATCTTCTTGGCTGGCCAGCTCAAGTCAAAAACCATCTATGATTTATAGGGATGTGGGTGTGGATAAAACACAAGTTACCAGTAACACTGGAGTTATAATCTCATTAACTCCGCAGTGAACACTCACTCTTAACTGAGCAGAACGGCCAGGGAGGTTGAGTGCCTCCAAAAGAGAGAGAGGGCAGCCAAGCTTGTAATTCTGGTCCAGTTGTGGCCTTCTCTCTCTGACTCCCTTCAGCCCACACACCGAACAATCACAGTTCCACCTGCACAAGGTGAGGGCAGGATGTGGCTTTCCTCTCCATCTCCAGGATACAGCCACTCATCCATCTGCCACTTCTACCCCAAGACCCCACAGCTGGGCCCAGAGCACACAGCCAGAAATGGGAGCTGTCAGTGTGGGTTTCACAACCTTCTGTTACCAGAGCTTTACAGTTTATTTGCAATGTGTGCCAACATATGTGGACACATGCTCTGCCCTGGTGGTTCTGCATGCATCTATGTGTCATGCTACCTACCACCTAAAGCATAGGGGAATGCCAGACCTGGGCAAAGGTGATGTCTACATGCTTTGTGGTCACTTCGTGTATCAGATTAGCATGGGAAATTCCTGCTGGACTCTGGTAAGGAGTTTCTCCCTTGGCTAATTTTTAATGGCAAAGGTTTTGTAATCACCATCCGAGCCTGAGGAGCAGAAATTCCTGAGGGGTAATTGGCTTTGTCGGTCTGTTGGACTCACTCAGCCTTGATCTCTTCAATTACCGTACACATGTACCTACTCTCACACTGACGTGCCAGTGAGGACAAGCCTGCCAGCTCCATGAATGGATGCATGAATTCAAGCAGTGCAACCACCCTGGTAGCTAATGCACCGCACAAGACATGGAGCAAGGCTAGCAAGCAACATCTCAGCTTGGTGGCAGCCACTTCACGAAAAACATCACAGAGGAGGCAGGGTAAAAAATAAAGTGGGTCACTGGCTTGTCCTCTTCTGCTTGACTCATGTTGCTGACCTCAAACCTCCCCACCTACCACCACACAGGCCACCTCATTCTCATTGTCAGCAAGGCCTTCTTCACACAGAAAATTGGTCAGCTGCTGTAGCAAACCTTCCCAATAGAAATACAGCTTCTCCTGGGAAGAAGTCTGCACAGGCCAAGGTGAATTATTCCAGATGAATTTCCTGCCAGCAGAGCAGTGCATCATCTTAAGATTCGTGCCACCATAGCTCTATCAATGGAAGGGACAAGGTGACTTTTCTTTTCCTTAATTAATGGGGTTGTACAGGCAAAAACTGGTGGAGAACGGACCAGGCTGATGACCTCTTAATGCTGCCTCATCAATATGCAGCATGTAAAGGATGTGTATGACATTGAAGCATGCTTTGAAGCCTTCCCGTCAGGTCTGAGAGGGCTACACAAACTGTCGAGCCCCTCATTTTATATCAAATCACACACTGGGGTCTCAGCACAACAAACAACATAGAATCACAGAATAAGTCAGGGTTAGAAGGGACCACAAGGATCATCTAGTTCCAACACAAGGATCATCTAGTTCCAACCCCCCCGCCATGGGCAGGGACACCTCACACTAGATCAGGCTGTCTAGAGCCTCATCCAGCCTGGCCTTAAACACCTCCAGGGATGGGGCCTCAACCATCTCCCTGGGCAACCCATTCCAGGGTCTCACCACTCTCATGGTGAGGAACTTCTTCCTAACATCCAATCTGAATCTACCCATTTCTAGCTTTGTTCCATTCCCCCTAGTCCTATCACTACCTGACATCCTAAAAAGTCCCTCCCCAGCTTTCTTGTAGGGGATACATGTGCACCATCCTCTTCATGAAGTCCAAGCCTTCATCATGATCTGACTAGCATGTTCCTCCACATTATCTCCTGTCTGTGTCTGTGCCACTCATATCCCACAAGCTGCTTTGGTCCCACTCCATCTTCTTCACCTCTTCCCCACAGCAAACTGCCCACTGCTGCCTTTTCCCCTCCAGCCCTCAGGTCTACCACCTTTCCCAGCACATGGTGAGAGCTGCTGCCCCTCTGAGAGTGGCCAGTGGGTTGTTCCCCAGCTTCTCCATCCCCAGAGTTCACTGCAGGCAACTTTCACTCCCTCATCGCCTATAATTGCGGTCAGCACCCCCCGGGCTGAGGGAACTCATAAATACCATGGCCTTGTGAGGGAGTCTTCCAGCCAGTAATTGACTAAACTTTCCAGATGCACTTCCAGCAAGAAATTAAAAAGCAATGTGACCCTTGTCAAGGGCATGGGCACACCCCACAATGCAAACACCCCCTCCCAGGATAGCCTTGTCCCACAGACATGTGCAGGGCCCATGGTGGCAGGAGGTGCTGGGGTAGGTGGGGGCTGCAAATCAGGCTTCTCATGATCCCCTCTTTCCCCCCAGGCCCTTATAAGCACTGCTCAGCATGCTGGGTAATACAGGAGGGATGTCAGCAAGGCAGGCACTGCTACTGATGGAAATAAGGGTCTCACTGGGACAGTCCCTGCTCGCCTGGGAGCCTCCAGACCCCACAGGCACATGAACTCAGCCAGTGACCACCCACTCCACATCTCTGGGGCAATAGGCCTGGCATGGATATCATCTCCTCCTGCCTGCTTTCAGCCCCGGCTCCCAACAACACCGTGGCCTGCAACCTAACTGTCCAGCTCTTCTCTTTGCCATCACATCTGCCCCTGGCCTGATGCCTTAACCTGGGCAGGCTTTCACCACCCTGTCTCTTTTCCCCTTTGCCACATGATAAACATCCTTGGGGGTTAATGAAAAATAAACAAGTCAGGAGCTTTATAGCCAGGGAGAAAATGGGTTAAAGGTGTGCACCCAAATGAAGGCACTTCCTTCTCTAGCCTCAGCTCTTGGAAGCCACACTGAATCCCAGAGGGATGTCTTGCTGGGGGCCATCTCAACTGCACAACTCTTTCTCTCAGCACCCAAGCAAGACCACAGCTTTCCAAACAAGCTTCTGTTTCCTCCAGCAATGTTGTGATGAGAGAAGAGGCGTATCAGAATCTCCTCACTGGAGGCCTGACTCTCTGATCAGGCTCCAAAACATGCAGCATCGCCCAACAGAGCTGCCACCTCACTAGACTCTACAAGAAGCCAAGGAACTACTACAGCATGAGGTGTAGGGTAGAAAGGTCAGGGAGCATAGTCCAGTTAGGGAAGAGTGGAGAAAGTCAGAGTCCTCTTGCCTGCAACCAGAGGGGTCTGGAGCCATTCAGGGCCAGAGTCAAGGGGCCACAGAAAACTTTGGGATGGAAAGTTGCTTTCTGTGTTGGATTTCTGCCCCTTGTCTTTCCTTTGGAGCAATGATCACCAGGACAGAAATGATGGTCTCCTACTATAGCACTTTCAAGCAGGGGAGAGTGTTCCAGTCTGAGGGATGGCATCCTTTAGTACCAGTGTTGGGTGGAGACAAAACCAGGTGTGATGTGCCTCCTGGCCAGCCTTAGCTGGTAGGTGGGCAGCAGAGGAAAGGGCTGGTATGAGGAGAGGAGCAGAAATGTCCTAGCAGGAGCAGGACAAGGCACCCTGACCAAGGCATGGGTGGAAGTGCCTGGGGTTTGCTAGTGATTCACAGCATCATGGGCAGGCACAGATAAGTGGTTGAAAGGTCTCTTGCCCTGCTAATCCCGCATCCCTCCAGTAGCTTTAAATCCATCACTTAAAAATTCAGTGTTTCTCTGTTGGAGAGCCGGGTGGCCTACAGGATGAATGGAGCTTTTCACCCCAGAGAACAGGGCCAGGAAGGTGCTGGCATGTTAACACATAACTGGGTTATAATTTACGCACATACGCCATATGCTTACTCCCATTAGCATCTCAGTTTGGAAGGCACCCAGTCTCCTTTCACCTCTGAAGGAATCAGCTTCATTAGAAAGCACTCAGAGGCTTGTGTGGCTATAGTTGCCCAAAAAATAGAGGCAGCTACTCTGAGACCAAAGACAAGCCTTGAACATCAGGCTTGCTCACCTTTGATAGAGCTAGAAAGATGGCATTTTTCATGGTGGGCAATCTGAAACTAGACAGTTTCCCTGAGGAGACACAGCACAAAGAGACATCTGTGCAATTGCGGTGACCTCAGGTGACATGCAATAGGGAACGTTTGTGTTTGTATAGTTCACATAGCACAACAGATTGCCTGAGAGTCCAGTAAAGATCCAGTAAGCTGACAGGAGATGACTGTGTGGCTAGTCCACATAAGCCAGGATCTTGAGTTTATGTTTGTCACTTACACCAGTCACACTGAGTGTGACAAATACTATCCCACTCCTGCTGTTCTCTAGGAAAGCTTCAACCACTTCAGAAGCCCCAGATAAGCCACAGAGTTAGGTGAGGTCATCAAGGGTCAAACTAGCACTCCCAGCTACACTCCAGGGTTTTGTCTTCAGGTGAACTTCTTGCCAAGCAGCTTACGAACTCGTCCGCCACTCTGGAAGGCCATAGCCTCACATCATTCCCTCCTGTCCTCTTCCACCGTGTTCCTACCGCTTCCACTTAATGACTGCCATAAAGCTGTTCCCTGATCCCTGCAGACAAACCAACCCAGTGCAGGGTCCCAGATGGAGGGCTGGGGGGAGGAAGGCTGCTGAGTCTGTGTATTCTTGCAAATCTCCCCCTTGCACACTCCTCCACACAGAAATATCCCTGCTCCTATCAGCGGTTTTGTAGCTGACGCCCTTCATGACGAGGGTAACATCCTGCAGGGCAATGAGGAATGATCTCCTCCCTGCCAGGCTCTGGGACCCTGCCTGCCCCAGCTGGGGAGACTTCACAGTCACCTCATAGCTGATGCTCACGGGATACTGCTGGGTCATGTTGGTTTGCTGAAGGTCAAGCCTGGTGACAAAATGGAGCAATACTGACTTAGACCCATCCAGACAACTGCTCTTTGAAATTCAGTTTCCCTGCATTCCACAGTCAGCTTTTTCCTTCCTTTGGGCTTTCAAAAGACCATACTGACAAGAGCCCCTGCATGCTCTCTTGGCCAGCATTTCCAAGCACTGAAATCAAGGTTGAAAGCATTGAAAGTGCTGGAGCTCCAGCCCACACTGCCTGACTGGCACCTCCATAGTGTTGTCACAAGGACAACTTGGATTGCATACATGAGCGATGGACTGTATGCAGTAGCTGATCCAAGCAAGGAGCAAGACTCTCAAGAAATGGCCTCAAAGGTAGTCTCACCATCATGCCAGTGTATACCTTCTGTGGAAACACTGTCCTGATTTGACCACACCAGACTCTTTGCAGTAGAAAGAAGTATGACCAGGCACTGCGGGGCCAGGACATAGTAAATGCTTTAGGCAAGGTGCTGAAATCCTGTCATGCCTTAGTGCAAAGGGTCAGAGTTCTCTTACTAGTTAGATGCTAAATTCCTTCATCAGCCTCAAGCTACTGACTCAGGTCAAATGCAGCCTTCACCACAGTGAGAGAAGTCGCTTCTACCCCTCTTTAAACTCCCTCCTTCCTTCCTGAACTCCTGAACTCCTGAATTCCTTCCTGAATTCCTTCTTTTCTTACTTCCTTCCTTACTACTTCCTTCCTTTATTCCAAATTCTTTTTTTCCTTCTCAATTACTTTGTTCCTTTATTCCAAATTCCTTCTTTCATTCCATCCTTCCTTCCTTCTAAATTCCTTCCTTCCAAATTCCTTCTGAATTCCTTCCTCCCTTCCTCCTGTCTTTCCTACCTGCCTGCCTCCCTTTCTTCCACAGTATCCCTCTCACCTTGTTCCTAGAGTTCTTCCCTCCCTTGCATTAGCAGCTGCAGGAGGGAATGAGCAGGGGAAGGGAAGCAAGGGAGAGCTCTGTTTATCTCTTCCAGAAGGAATTTCTCACCTCCACTCAATTCTGCTCAGCTACCTAGGAGGCAACCTGGTTACCAGAGACAGCATCTGACTGTTGTGTTGGTGAAGTCTTAAGAAACAGGGAGTGCACACGGAGATCGAGGCAGGGCTGACACAGACTTTAAGCCCATTTCCACTGCTCTGCTCACCAGAAAAAGGAGATGGGAAGGAGAGAAGTGTTGTCTTCTGCATTTTGTTGACCACCAGGAGCAAATCTTGGCTTCTATGTTCCCCTGGCCCAGCTGCTCTCAGCCTTGCCCAGTCCCCACACAGGGCTGAGAGCCAGAGACATCATTTCATGACCTTTGCGGAGAGAGCAGTAATTTTTTTCCTCATATCCAAGCAGTGCTGTCAAACACTGGGGCACATTCCTGTGTCAAACACAACAAACATTTTACTTCCAGACTTGACAGTGAAGCAGGCTCTTCTGGACAGGCATCCATGGAGCACATTGTCTCCTTCCTTCTCTTCTGCTCTCCTATTGCACACTTCTTTATCTGGATGATTCCTCATTCAGATGCCTATCTGCCGAATTCGGCATCAGCCCGTACATCTGAGTGCTCTGCCCATCATCCTGCTGCACCCCTGTTTGCAAAGAAGCTTGATGATATACAATGTAGCTGCCTGACAGAGGAGGGCAAGTTAGCATTTGCCTGGCAGTTTTCACACACACCATTCAATTGATGGCAAGTGCTCATTTGTGCCTCCCTTGGCAAATGAGTTCACTTGCCAGGAGGGGTTCGCCCATTTCCAGAGGCTGGGACCAGAACTGGCTGGCCACCATCCCCAGAAGCAAGAGCACAGCACTACTCTGAGTGCCCCTCTTCTGCATCCTTCAGGATATTCAGGCTCTGTGGCCTTCCCCTCACAGTCCCTCCAGCTTCTCCCACCACCTGCACCCCTCCTCCTCAGTCTTCCCTTACGGCTCACCTCAGCTAGGTGTTTGAAAACTCCAGTGTATTTGGTACAGTCAGAAAAGCCTCTCTTTTGCAGCGCTCTCCAGCACTCTGTGCTCTTGTGTCTGGGTGCTGGGGCCCGGTAAGAGACCCAGTAGGTGGCCACCAGTAGGAGACTGGCATCTCCCAGTGCTGAGTGCACATCCCCAACCCTAAATGACCAGTCTGAGAGTGAGGCATAAGCAGGCCCAGGACAGCCAGCCTTACAAAGCTCACTTGTCAGGCTATGCAGAGGGCTGTTGCGGCCGATGACATCCTTGCTGCCTTGGCAGATGGGATGCGTTAGCTGCAGCACTCCAGTGCTGGTGCAGGAACGGCAATGCTTCCCAGTATAGAAATGCCAAAACACCCCATAACCCTACAAGTCTCAATTGTGCTGTAAGGCTGACAGTGGTAGAGGACAATTTATCTTGAAATATCTGGATTTTTAATGATGCCCAACTCCCACTGAGGACAATAGCAAATCCCACCACCCAAGGGGCAGCAGAAGTGGTGCTGAAAAGCCACCTGACAGTGCTGCTGCTGTTGGCAGCCCAGACATGCAGCCATGAGGCTGCAGGATGCCTCACCAGGAGTGAAGAACAAGCAGGAGTTCCCCTTCCCTGACACTCCGTCTCCACCTTTGTGTTGCAAAAACAAAGAGGTTTGGGTGTGATCCTGCCCTGCGCCCAGCAGCAGCTCCAGCAGTTGCGTGCACAACGTGCCTGCTCCTGGTGCTGCTCATGGAGGAGAAGGGTGTCTGTGCCCTGGGTGCGTTCCTGTGCCCCTGAGGCACCACACTTCTCCCTCTCCAAAGTACACATGCCTGCACCACCGCCCCCATGTCGGCAGCAGAAGGCTGCTGGAGACTTTTCCATGCTGCAAGCCAGACTGGATGAGGAAGGCCGGGCTCTTCCCAAGGTGCCCAACTGCCTCCTAACGTGAAATCATGGAGCTGATTGATGCAGATGAGCACGTAGAGCAGTGGGAGGGACAGTATGTGCTGTCCCAGCATGACTAAAAGGGCTTACAGATTACAGTCAAGCCTGCCTTGACCTCCTCCAGGATCACCCTGGTAAGCCAGGTTCTTCTCCAGCTTTCCTTTTCTTATTTTATCTTTTTGACTTGTATAGAAATATACAAGAAAGCCCCTCAGGCTAGAAACTGAGGGGGCTGAAGTTTTCCTCAATGGTCAGTGGAAGTCAAAAACAAAGAGAGATGTATTAATTCACTCCACTACCCCAAGATGCACCTACAGAGTCCAGGATCCCACCACAAAAAATTATGAGGGTCACATTTCTACAATACAGTGCATTAAGTGTCTGAGGGTAGAAAGAGGACACTACACATGCACATGCACCTAACTAAAAGCAATAGAGCAAACTATGAAGACCCCAGGCCAGAAGGAACAAAGCTACAGTAGCACCTCCATCAATTTTGGACGCTGAGAAGAGGAGCCTCTTGTAAGCAAGCTGGCAAAGCCTGCCAGAGCCAAGCTATACAGTCACATCAGCTGTCAGGAGCAGAACCTCTGGGCTATTCCATCTAGCTTTTTTTTTTTTTTTTTTTTTTAAAGTCTTACTCTGCTTTTTCCAAACTCCAGGCTCTGGCAAGCATTCTGGACAGCCTGGTTAACTGTGTGCTAAGTTTGGCCTGAAAGCATATAATCCTAATGAGAATAGAAAGACCTGGCTCTCTCTGGGAGCCCCCCTAGGCTTTCAAGGTTCCAGGACTTACCAAGTGGTTTTGAAACTCATCCATGACTTCTGGCCCAGTTTCTGATCATTGCTGAGGAGGCAAGGCTTCATGCATGCCTGGGAAGGGACATGGGGCTAGGACGGGAAAACAGGGCATGTTCAAAGGGAGCAGGGTGGAGAAACGGGACTCTGCGTGCAGGGAGGGACAGCCTAGCAGGGAGTCCTGTGCCAAAGAGGGGCCAGGAGGAGCAGGAAGGATGTACACAAGTTTTCTTCCTGTTGCTAAAGAGAGTGCAGATGGCATGGTGAAGATGAGAGGGTGGAAGAGGAAGATATCCATTAGTGTCCAAGAGGAAAGACAGGGCAACATATAGAGGCACAGAGCTGGAGAAACAGGTGTGGGTGTCAAGGGAGGGTGTACAGACAGAAGTGGGCTAGAAAAGACAGCCTGGGAGCACACACATTAGCCTGCATGGATGCCCACATGCATGCTGAGCTGGGGCTCCTAATTCTTCATCTACCCACTTAGCACCAGCCTCTTGAACCTTGTGAACCTTGTGATACTGTAAAGAACTGTCCCAAAGGAAACCACCTTCTAAGGATGGAAGGGCTTCTAAGAGAACAGGCTCCTTCATCCCACTTTCCACCTTACACTGGTTTTGCTGCATATGTCAGAGGGGAGGAAATATGTGCTTCAGCAGGGGTACTGCTCTGTGCATAGATAAGTAGGAGATTAAAATGTGCACAGCTTCTACCAGTTCAACACAGTGGGCCTTGAAACTTTTGGAGGCTTCCTCTCCACCACCACTCTGGAAGGGAAGTGGTGCATACTTAAGCAGAGATATTTGAGGCTAAAGGGGCACAGAGAGGCCGTGAAAGGTATAAAAATAACACTGCCACACAGGTGTTAGTACTAGCTCAGGATATCACATGAACTGAGGCAAAGGAGAACCTGGAGAATTGGGAATGTAAGGATAATCTAGCTACTTGAGAGAAAAAAGCATAGCCCTCCTGTGTATCCCTTCTCTCTTGTCAGGTCTAATATGGGCCAAATTAGGACTACACATGGATGTGCTGCTAATGGAGCACGGCACAGTTGAAAGCCTGGTGCTATGCCAAGAAGTGTGTGTGGCACATTGCTAATGCAGAGGGGAGCTATATCCCAGAGGCACCATTGGCAATTCAGTGCCTGATCTCTCACAGATTTATACACATCTGGTCATCCCATTGCTGGACTGCCTTATGTGGAGAGCCAAGTGCAATGCATTTAGCAGACTGTACAGAGATGCTCACCTGCCTACCAGCTGCTTTCTACTGCTCTGCCAACTTGCTTCATCACTCCCTCCTTGCAAACATCAGCCTTTTCGACACCAGTCAGCACCAGTCATAGCTGTTACTAAATGACTTGCTCCACAGGAGCTGCTTGCCCAGAAATATAGAGGCAATAGCCTATCTTCCTTGCTCTTCATGGATCCCAGGCTGCATCCCCAGGGAGGGATGACCCAGCCCTATCACTCTTTCCCCACCTCTTGACAGCAGCAAGATGAGTGGCAACATCTCATCTCACGCACAAGTGCTACTGCATTCAGTGCTCAGAGCTATCAGGCCAGGGCATACCATTGATCTGTACCCCACATCATAAACTCATCCCTCTTAGCAGCCCCAAGAGTGCACAGACACACACACAAGTACACACAATCTGGGCCCACACAGAGCTTCTGATGCAGACATGCTCTCCTACCCAGCACTCATAGACAATGGAAATGGACTCATTAAAAAATCTGTAGACAGAATGAATCATAGCCTCCTGCAGGCCTAGTCTATGAGCCCTTCCCAAAGAGATGAGGTTGACAAAAAACAACCAGCCCATCACCCAGAGCCACTTGCTAGCTTTATGCAGCACTGGGAGAAGAAACACCCTGCTTGCCACTCCGGGAGCAGGCTCAGGCTGGGAAAGGAATAAAAAGGAAAAGAGCTCCTGAAGTCACAGCCCTCCAACGGTGAAGAAACCCCAGGACCACAGCAGTGGCTGCCAGGGAACAGCACTCCCAGAGTCACAGCCCGTGCAAGGAGCCCCAAGTGCTAAGGGACACGGGCAAACGTGATGTTGTAGCAGTGAGAGAAAACAGATGTCCACCGAGGAAAGTAGCTCCAACATTTTCCCTAGGATATGAAGGTGATTGTGTCTTGCTCTGGGACAGTCTGTTCTGTCCTAGAGAATGTAAGAACTAGCACCGATTTGACTTGTCTCTCCAATCCCTGGTTTCAATTGCTTGTAAGTTGCCATTTTCACCACTTGGGCTGACATTGCCCAGACCAGGCACTGCCTTAGTCTGTTAAAAGAAAGAGAAGGAAAAAAACAAACCAATCAAAAAAGGTCTACACACACTTAGGGATTTTTACTCTTTTTAACAGGCAAGAAAATAAAAAGGTTATTCTATCCATGCTAAAAACCCAGTGCTTACAACTGGTTAACTGAGAGTTTGCAGTTTAAGGCAAGTACTTGAAATTAGGCAAGGGAAGTGCCCAGCTGCCAAGAATATGTCTCTGTTGTCCCCAAGAAAAATATCCCTGAATTTTGATCCAGTTATGAGCTTGATACTCACGCAGAACAGATTTGGCTGGTTTGGCAGCTCCATGCTGCAAAGTCTCTGCCTGAAGTGAGTGTAGCTCCCAAGGGCCAAACTGAACTGGTCTTACACTGGGACACCTGCACCTCTGTGTCAGTGAGTTTGTGGGGAGGGACATTGATAGAACTTTTACTTTCTCTACAGAACATATGACTTTGACTGGCAAAATCTTGCTGAACCACCCAGTCCCAGTTGCCAAACATCAACTGAAAACTCTTGCCAGGCCTACCCTAACCTCATTCACTTCACACACCTTTTGATTTCTTCCATGATCAGAACTGTGTCCCACAAATAGCTCTGCTTTCTTTCCCCAGAGAAGCCTAATTCATGTCCACTAATCCTGAGATCCATGCAAATCAGAAAAAAAAACTTATAAAATGCAATGTGATGGTATACCTGTAGTATCTGTTATCTTTGCATACCAGGGATTTAGATACTAGATGCAAAGACAACCTTTATTCCACCACTTTTTCACCAAGGTGGTTTGACAGCGTTTTTAACCTCCCTGCTATGTAGGCTGTTAGAGCACTTTGGTCTCCGGGGGCTCCAAGTTGGTTCTAAGCAATATCCATCCTGCCTGTGAGACCTGGGCCTCAGTTTTTTCAGTCTGCACCCAGGAGAGGAATCAAGGCATTTTGAAGCCTCCCATCTCGGGCATTACTGGTTTGTGGCAAAATGGGGAGCACAGCCCATGGATGTCCACTCCCAGAAGAAATGGTCATACCACGGCAAGCCCAGACACCTGCACACTCTTGGTGCTCTTCAGCTCTGTAGAGGAAAACTGGCTGAAGGAAGGCCAAGGGCTACTAAGCTGCACCTTTCAGAGTATTTGGAGGTCCAGATTTCCAGACTTGCATTTCAAGTCAGCATTCCAGAAAGCAGAAAGCAGAGTAAACTACAGCATTAATGTACGTAGCATCTTTCATGCCAGGATACCCTGGGTACTTTGTATCAATTTCATCTCAACAGAGCAGAGAATGTGAGCAATAGCTACTACTTTTTCCTTCTGCAGAGAAAGAAGGAAAAAAAACCCCAAAATCCAAAAAAGCCAAAAACCACTATACTGAACACAAGGCAAATTTCCCAGAGACAACAGATAAGTGATATACACAGTTAAGAGAGGAACCCACATGTTCTAACTCCATTCTTCCTGCTTTAGCCACGACAGTGAGCTGGAAGAGCAAATACCGCATACAGATAATAGTAACACGCAACATTTGACTTTACAGACCCCTCTGATTCTAGCCAAGATATTGTGTTCACATCGTCTTTGTTCTGCTAAATATTTATTCACATCTATGCCTAGCCACACTGATAGTGAAGGATATAGCAAAAGGAGATGGAAGGAATAAAGAATCATCATCCAGAGTGATGGGTATTAATGGGGTGTGAGATGGAACAGGAGTATTTTCATCTACTGCCCTTTTTATCAGCACAGTGAGATTCGTAGGAAGAGTAGTGGAGTTTTCTAATTAGACCAGCTGGGAAAGAAAGACAAGATGTCAAGAGTTTGAGCTCTTCTTTAGGTCTGAAAGAGACATGCCAAACCTTCAGCTAAGTATCAACTGCAAAAGGTATTTCACGTTTAACTTCAGGTATGTCAGTCCGATAGCTGTTTAGAAGGAAAGGGGTTGTTAGCACATCCACTGCAACAGGAAACATTACCAAGAGAGAGAGGTAAAGACTGTTAGTTTCCATATAAAAAGCAGAGGAGGAAGCTCTTGCCAGGCATATAGCAAGGGATTAGTGGAAGAGGGGGGAACTGGGGAAAACTGTAAGGCCAGTACTGGTGCTACATCCTTAGTTTCTAGTATGCATTAAAGTCACAGATTTGAATTCCCTACTCACCTTTTGCAGGTGTTTTGTAGGTTTGCCATAAGGATCAGGATGACGTCTGTGGCAGTATACCTGTTTGTGCTGCCAACAGTGCTTTCCTGCCCGTGTATCCTCTGTTGTTCAGTCTAACTCCAGGGTGGCAATACCTTGCTGTGCCATGTAAAGTCCGCAGTATGGACTGCTTCTTCCTAGTCTAAGGTAATGTTACTACCACCCAACACTTCATATCTCTTTTTCAATGATTTCTATGCCCTGGCTATGTCTGCATCCAAGACCTGGCATAGGACTGAGAGCTTCCTGCAAACATAAGCATTGAGCTGTGTCAGCTGTCCAGCCTCCCTGCAAGGGCCACAAATGGTTATCTCGATACAGGCAGGGCCATGCTCATCCTCAGCCTGCCCTAAGTGCTGGGAGCTGCCATCACAGTTACCACACTCAGCTACATTGGATGCCATAAATCTGGATGACTGTTTAGGAAGCATGGGACAATTTCTGAGGATGAAAGAGGTGGGAACATAAAAGCTTTCCCTCCTGCCCTGAGAACAGAGTCTGAATGTTACTCTTTGCCACGTTCCTACCACATAATTCATCATACAGTAGTTTCTTCGTGCTGCATCTCACCCTGTTTCAAATATCTCTTTCTGATTCATCTCTCCCTCTCTCTTTCAATCCCTGCTATTTGGTCCATGAAACCATTAATCAGATGATTCCCACAAGTTGCTCCCAGCCAACAGTTCACTCGTGAAGAAGTTCTGTGTAAGCCTGTCTGAAATATCAGCTGTTCTGAGTGGATGTGCAGGTGCTGTGGGGTCCTTCTGCCCCTTGCCATGAAGGGAATCCTTTGGATAGGGCAGACATGCTCAACTACAAACCTTGAGGCCACTCTCTCTTGTCTGATGTTCATATCCCTTTAGAGTTCAGTGAATGCTCAAGGCAGAACCACCAGGTCCAAAAGGAGTTTACCAAATTAATAGCTATGAACCAATTTAACTACAGAGGGTAGTTTTGACAGTAGGGTCAGGAACAGCTGAATCTTCAGCAGGCTTTTACAAAGTTTTCATGCCCCTTCCGAATTAAAGGAGCACAGAGGTGGATAAATCAGTATCCACTGTTTGCTCCATCTTTTTTTCCATTATTTCCCCTGGGAGAACAAATCATCCAAAGCCTGTGCTTGGGCCCACTCCCAATATCACAACTGAACCCTACTCTAGTTGAAATCACATTGGAAGCATTTCTCAGGGTGAGGAGCCTGCTGCTTTTCTCCAAAGAGGGACTTAAAACAAAACAACCAAAACCACTCAATTAGAGTTTGGGGCTTAGAAGGCCCTTTATCTCATGGGAAAAAAAAAAAAAAAAGAGAGAGAGAGATTAAAGCCCTCTGATAATTTATAAAGCGCTTAAAAGTTTAAAGGGGAATTGGGCTTTTATCTAAACTATCAGATAACACAAGGCACGCAAAGGCCATGCACAAGGCAGCCCCAGGGTGCAGTCACTTCATCACAGAGAGTTTGTGCTTCCAACCATGGATTTGATCCCAGTTCCTGAAATTAATAGCCAGACTTTCAGGCTCTCATAAACTAGTAGCCAGGCCAGTCTGACATGTCGCCATGGCTCAGACCTGCAGTCACGTAACTCTTGCTTAGAAAGTCCTTGGTGTCTTCACTGAGTTGTGCCTGACAGCTCATGTGGTGAGATACGCTGAATGACCTGGATACCTTTGAGTGAACACCCTGGCACTGAGGGCTTCTTCCACCACACCAGTGGCCACTGCTTACTTAATGAAGGTGTGCAGTGTGCTCAGCACACCCTAAGCAATGTATAGTTGGCCCGAGTACTCTCAGAAGCTTGCCCAACCTGTTTTCATTTGAGTTGGTATTTCAAACAGCCATTTATTATTTGGGTGGTTGAGGCCATCGCTCTCCTGGTAGACTTTTGCTGTCTTCCCAGATCTCTCTCTGTTCATTATCCACTCTGGCCAGCACCGACAATGGTGTCCTGGCAGGTTGAGACTACCAAACAATATAGAGAAGAATATGTGTGGGACACAGAGTATGCCCTGGAGCTAGCCCTGGATTCTGAAACTCACTCCTGCAGGCAACAAGGACTCTTAGGCTCACAGCAAATCAAGCTCACCAACTCCTCAACACAGTCTGCACATAAAGGAAAGAAGTTGCACTTTGAGCAACACAGCTAGAAAAGCCCAAGGTTCCCCAGTTCATAGAATCATAGAATCATACAATGTCAGGGGTTGGAAGGGACCTCAAAAGATCATCTGTTCCAGCCCCCCCTGGCAGAGCAGGATCACCTAGAGCAGATCACTCAGGAATGCATCCAGACAGTTCTTGAATATCTGCAGAGAGGGAGACTTCAAAACCTCCCTGGGCAGCTGGTTCCAGTGTTTTTCCTCAGGTTCACATGGAACCTCCTATGCTTCAACTTCCACCCATTGCCCCATGTACTGTCATTGGACATCACTGAGCAGAGCCTGGCTCCATCCTCCTGGCACTCACCCCTTAAATATTTATAAACATGGACGAGGTCACCTCCCAGTCTCCTCCTCTCCAAACTAAAAAGCCTCAGGTCCCTCAGCCTCTCCTCATAAGGAAGATGTTCAGTTTCCTTAATCCTTAATTCCTTTGTCCTCAGACATCTTCTTCTCACCTGCTGCATTAACCCTTACCTGACAACATGCAAGAGACAGTAGCAGGGTGCATAATCTAAAGCTAGTTACTTGCTGAAGGGCAGGTCACATTCATACATGGTGATGGTGTGGCAAGTCTATGCCTAACTGGGTCTCCCTCTCCTTCACAGATCACTGGTTTACATTATTTCATCTACTTTAACAGCCACAAAGTTAGTTTTTTTGAAACTCCAACCAATCTTTCAGATGCAGTTGAAACTGACTAACTTGTTGCAGAGGGAAGGGTAGACAACCAGTCAGTCATTGTTTTCTTCAGAAAATGGGGCTTTACAAATACCCTCCAAATAAAACAGACTTTATTCCTCTGTGATGACCCTCAGTAGAAGTGTGTACTCCACCCAGGAGAAAACATCCTAACCCCAGTCATCCTAACATGCAGAAAGAGCCACCTGGCCAGGCCCATCCTCACTTGACCAAACTCCTCACTGTCTCATGAGTGAATGAATCAAAAATTCCACCTTGCATCTGTTTTGCTGGCAGCCCATAAGAGGATCAAAATGTTCCCAAACAAATACATTATACAAATTGTTTGCCAAATACTCACTTGTTTTGAAGGACCTTTTTGCAGCCTTTCAAGGTCAAGTTGGAGACAAAGGTTACCTCTGGAGATTTTGGTGGATCACTTGAGGAGACAGAGCTTTGTGAAGTAGATAAAGCTCTAGTCTGAGGGTCAGGAGACCCTAGTTCCCTTTCCAGGTCTCTCTAAGACCTTCCGTATGATTTTAGAGAAACAATTCCCTTTTGTATTTTCCTCTTTCAGAATTTGTCCACCTACTTCAGTTAAATTGTTTTTCCTCTGGGGAGAAGGCTGTGTAATGAAGATTTGACTGTCATTTCCAGAATGGGACTTGTGAATTACAGAATCACAGAATGTCAGGGGCTGGAAGAGACCTCGAAAGCTCATCCAGTCCAACCCCCCTGCCAGAGCAGGATCACCTATACCAGATCACACAGGAATGCATCCAGGCAGGTTTTGAATATCTCCAGAGAAGGACACTTCACAACTCCCCTGGGCAGCCTGTTCCAGTGTTCTGTCACCCCCACAGTGAAAAAATTCCTCCTCGTGTTTAAATGAAACTTCCTATGGCTCAACGTCCCACCCATTGCCCCTTGTCCTGTCATTGGGCACCGTGAAGAAGAAGCTGGCTCCATCCTCCTGGCACTCACCCTTTACATATTTATAGACATTAATGAGGTCACCTCTCAGTCTCCTCTTCTGCAAGCTGATGAGCCCCAGCTCCCTTCAGGCTATTCTCGTAAGAGAGATGTTCAATTTCTTTCATCATCTTTATGGCTCTGCACTGGACCCTCTCAAGCAGTTCTATGTCCCTCTTGAACTGGGGGGCCCAGAACTGGACACAGTACTCCAGATGTGGCCTCACCAGGGCAGAGTAGAGGGGCAGGAGAACTTCTCTCGACCTACTAGCCACAGCCCTTCTAATACACCCCAGAATTGCATTGCCCCTTCCGGCCACAAAAGCACATTGCTGGCTCATTGCCAGCCTCCCACACCAGGACCCCCAAATTTTTCCCCTTCACTGTCTTCCAACCGGTCAACTTCCCCAACCATTACTGATAGCTGGGGTTGTTCTTTCCTGGTGCAAGACTCTACACTTGCCCTAGCTGAATTTCATTAAATTTCTTCCTGCCCAACGCTCCAGCCTGTCCAAGTCTTGTGAATGTGGCAGACAGGCCACTATAACACCACTTTATATTACTGTGCACACAATAATAGATAAAGACTTTTCAAGTCTTCACTTTTGGAGAAATTTACGCAAATAAGTACATACATCATATATATCTAAGGGAATGCATACATGTCTACATACATACATAAAGTTCACATGTATGCAGAACAAAGGGTGAGAATTGGTGTACTGAAACCTCAGGAAGTCACTCTGAAAATGTCTGCAAGTGTTTGTTCCAGTCATTGGTACTGGCAACGTGTACTGGATATGGAAAACTGCTAGCAGTTAGTGAGATATGCCACATAGCCAGGCCCGTCTGACACTCCCATGCAGCCAGGTAAGGCTCACGCCAGGTGCCACTGAGTGCCAGTACTCAGTAGCCAACAGCTCTCATCTGCTGAAGAGGATTTTGTGTGTATAGCAGCCACTGGGCCTGCACAGCACTAAGTGTGGGAGCCACTGTGAGACAGAGGCATTCAAAACACTTGTGAAGCATTAGAACATTTTTGGGGTTTGTGCTACGGTTTGTCCTTGGGTTTAGGACACCACTAGAACTGGCCAAGAGTACTTCAGCGTAATGGAGTTCTCATTCGCATGGCCTGCATGCTAACATCCTCATTCTTACCTTGCATGTCTGTCAAGTGTAAACAGAGTATTAATTGTGTCTGACTGCATTTCAGCTGCTATTTTAAAAGGTTGTTGATGTAAGTTTAGACAATAGGCCAAGAAGAGGCTGAATCCCCATGAAGAACATGCAAGGCATTCCCCTGTGTCACTGACTTAATAAGGTAGAGTTGAATTTGCTCCTGTTTAGAAAGGTCCAAATACTTTGAAGGTTTCTGCTTGAATGAAAACTGGAATTCGCTTTGGCTGCGCTCTCATCCTCTGCGTGCTCACCTGCCTGTGCTGATACAGTCAGGGACTTTTACTGTGGGGAATATCTGCAAGAATAGCAAAATTGTTGCTAGTATTTTTCTGGGAAATCCTGTTTCCAGTAGGTATCCCTTTCCAAGTATGAGGCTCATCCTCCAAGGCCAGCAACGAGAAAGACTCCGAATGAGTCATGAGATTCAACATCCAAGACCATAAATGACGTGATCAGCATTTCCCAAGAAAATTAAGTTAACTCTTATTTTGAAGAACTGGGGATTTGCAAGAAACACACTGCTGAGAGTTCATCAGGAGGCAAGACATGAAAGTACCACTTGAGATGACAAATGATCAATCATAAATTCATGTCCTGCTTAAAAACATGACCAGGGTTTAACTATCCCAGGTACATGACTGGAAGCGTTACTCACTTGGTTGCAGGCATGACTCCTCAGGTCCACATGGTAACTAGAAACTCAGCCAAGATGTCACCAAATTGGCCCTAGCTGCCAACTCTGAGGCCCCTTCACTTAGTCAAGTCCTACACACTTCCTGTCCTATTCCTTTCCAAAGTCCCAATCATCTGCAGCTCACCCCCAGCAGCAGATGGAAAACATCCACAGCAACAATCAATGGGAAAAAAACAGCTCTGGTTGGCTCCTTACTCCTCAGTGTGAGGAGTTGGTGAGCTGGGTTGGCTCCTTATCCCAGAGAGCGCTGCCATCTCTCCCTTTCTATTTTAACCATCTCACATAAGGAGTGGAAAATTCTGTGAGGGAATTAAGCTGGTAAGCATTGAGCTGTGAATAACCTCCCACTTGCCTGAGTAGCAAAACATGCAATACTGAGGGAAGCAGGGCAGACCAGTGCTGCGCTGGGACATGGATGTCCCACCACAATCACTCTGTGCCTCAGATGCCATGAAAATCAATACCCTAAAAAATAGTACCCTGTGCATTATACTTGTTACACACTTTTACGAGATGCCAGTTTGCGCTACAGCACACTTCCGCAGCAGCCCCAGACAGGAGGTACATCCAGGCACATCACTCGCTGGCTGGCAGAGTAGCTCTCGGAATGGCACGCTGAAGTTGCGCAAGCGCCGCCTGTGTGTCCCTGGCACGGGAACAGGAACAATGCCACATGCCTAAAGCACCCAGAGAGAGAGGCTGTGCACTGCTGCAAACTGCCACAATCATGGGTTCCCATCTCCAGAGTGATAACAGACAGTTTCTATTACGCAAACTGCACCAGGTATGGCCAAGCAATGTGCAGCGCGGCATCATCGGCATTCTAGGAACGGTTCTGCTCCTCTCCTGCCAAAACACACTGCCCACAGCACGTCCCAGTGTGGTGGCAGGCAGGCAGGGAGCTACAACTACAGGGAAACGTCTTCCTCTGGCAACACAGCGGTGCCTTTCAGGCCTGGCATGTTCCAGGGGGATAATGTGAAGCCCTGCTGGAGAAGGCCAGCTGCTAGGTGGCTACGAAGTAGCTCAGGCAAGATCCAGCACCACCCAGGGTGCCTGCTGTTTACATAAAGCAGCTAATAAAGGTGGTTATCATCCCGACAACTCCTGCATTAGGTGTCAGTGGCCATGTGGAAGACTCCCGAAAACAATACACATGCTGGCTTTGCCGCCCAAGGAGAGGAATGTAAAGTAGGAACTTGGCAGTTGGGTTTTGTTGGTCCTTTAACAGAGATCTAGCAACAAGGCTATATTCAAAAGGCACTTAAATATGCGCGGATTAAAGTTAAGCATGTGTTTGTGAGCTGTCCTAGATCATTGTGATCTCAGGGCCTGTGTCTGGGAAAACTCCATTGGCAGAAGGCATCTTCAAACAAAATGCCACCTACTGAGAACAGGCATTCGCTGGCCTCTCTGCTCATAATGGGAGGACATATCAAACCAATATGCAGAGACCCGGTCAGCATAGAGGCTTTGAGCATGTTTGGTCACACTCACCAACAAAATTATCCCAAGTTCATATAGCTGCATTGTGCTCCCAGATTTTTGTGAAAGAGCCTAGAAGGCACATAGAAGAGACAACCTCACACCTCTGCCCCAATGAGGATGCATCCTTCCTTTCCTTAGGGTGAGAATACACCAGAGTGTATTTACTTGTAACCAAAAGCATGAGAGGCAGGTAAACAGTGAAGACTCATCCAAGAAAACTGTTAATATACATTACAAGAACTGGGGACATCAAATGAAAGCGGCAGGCAAAACCAGCAGTAGTAGGCGTCCATTTACACAACAGGTAGTTACACTGTGGAAGTCTTTGCCACAGGATGCCGTGGCCACCACAATTTTGTAAGGTTTCAAAAACCAGCAAGACAAATGCACAGAGAAGTAAAAGCCTCAACAAAGACATTAGGTTTTCCTCAGAAAATCCATGTAGTACAGACTGTGGGAGGCTGAGGAACATTTGGGACACATGTCACATTGTCTCCCATATACATTTGCCTTCAAATAATGCTCTTTGTTGTGCATGCACTATCAGCCATTGTTGGAGACAGGCTGCTGGGCTCCACAAACCCTTGGTGTGACACAGCACAGCTGTTCTTCCTCTGCGTATATTCTCTTTTTGCTTGGTGAGGGCAGAAAGGAGCAGCAGGCTCCCAGTAGTTGATGCTAGAACGAAAACCCAAGCCTTGGATCAGGCTCCCTGCCATGGCTGATTGTGCATGATTAGGGGTAGATATTTTGCCCAAAATGAGATTGAGCAGACACTTGAATCCAGGCATCTCTCAAGCCATTTCCCCAGGCGCAAACATTAGTGCGCACCCCTCATATTCCAGATATGAAAAATGCAAGTTTTGGTCTGAAAATCACATTTCACGCACCAAAAAAAAAAAAAGGAAATTTGACACAACACTCTCTGTCTGAATAGCTGACATACTGTGGCTTTATCCCAACACAGACTGAGAGCTAATTAGGAAGCTTTGAAAGTTGTTCCTAAACAGAATTGCTTTCCTCTGGTTATCTACCATGGCAGCCTTGCTCTAGAAATAGACAAATACATGAAAAAGAGACAAGGACATGCACCAGTAATACATAAATGTATCTGGAAAAGAACAATATGGCCTATTTCACACAAAAGTAGTAGCATGGTTATGGTTAGAAGTTGAAGCTCTGAAAAGCGTTTGAGTTCTATTTTTTCCAATATTACAAAAAGAAATGCCAAAGGCCATGAGGACAAGTAGTGCTGGGGGGAATCTGGTAGAGTCTGGGCTCTCCTTGCTGATTAAAAACACACCAGAAAGACAGTAAAGCACCATTCTAACACAGTAACAGCAATCTCAGGCATCCAAAAGCACAAATCAGACTAAAAAAAAAAATCATGAATTTTGTTTAAAAATAAAGAAAATTAAAATCCAGTATGGCAGGATGAAGCTTTCATGTCTACAGTTGAGTTTTTAAACCATCAGAGTTCTAAACTTTTCTTGGTGATTCTTTGGGCTAGAAATGTGTTTAAAGAAAAACAAGAAATGTGTTGAAAAATAATTTGATTTGAGTTCTTCAGATTTTGTGGTTGCCACAGCCACTTCAAATTCCCTGCTGTTTAAGTGCAGAGCAGCTTCTGCCTAAGTAAGGGTTTGGCCTAAATATTTACTCTGAAAAAGACTTTAAAAAATAGCAAGGTCGAGTAAGAATAGGGCCAAGGATCTATCCATGACTATCAATGCTAGAATAGTTTAAAAAAAAAAGAAGAGGAGAAATGTGCTACATGTCATCTTTTTTTCTTTTTTTTTTTTTTCCAAGTAACAGCAGTAGCATGACCCAGTGGGGCCAAACTTTCTGGATTAATTGGTCCACTCAAGTCAAGTGTCTTATGATCAGAATAGCCTGCAGAGTGTTAGGGGAAAAAAAAAAAAAAAAAAGTAACAAAGACACTAGCTGATTTTGCAACACAGAAAAAGAAAATAAAATTAGCTGCTACTCTGTGTGGACACTTCCTAGCATTCAAAGTCATTACTGAATGATTAAGTTACCAACTCATTAGGGGTTATTTACATTGTTTAGGAGCATGTGACTAATTACACAATGAAGATACAGAAACCTTATCACCTAATAACAGCATATGGTTGTGGCATAGATGAATTGGGTGAGCAGGGAGATCCTGACTAAGTGCTGCTAGCAAGCCCCAGCCTGCCCTGTTCATGAGACACTCGGAATGTTGCTTCCCCATTTCCCAACAAGCAGCAATTCCAGAAGACACAACAATAAATATTCCAGGAACACTTGTTTTAGAGGTGTCACAGTCCAGAGGAGAAAGCAAGGAGGGCTGTGCACATATCCTCACAGGCACATATGACCAAGAGACCCCAAATGGAGCCTGAATATCAGTGCCACCAACAGGCAGGGCATAATCTGGAGGAGTGGTATTTGGGAGTGGTTCTCACTCTGTCCAGAGGCAAATACCAACTCAAGAGGATTTGATCCCGATGAAAGGTGCTTGACAGGCAGCCTTAAAGACCAAAGGTTTCAACACTTAAAGAAATGGCAACAACAGCACAAGTGGAGCAATTCTCTTCATCCACAGCAGAGCCTCCATGCTGGCCTCACCGGGGGATCTTGAGGAAGAATATTATCTCCAAAGATCCAGTGAGTCTTCTGCAGCAGTGGATGTTCCCCATGTAGAAATTTTAACAAGGGCACTGAAGCACAGCCAGGTGAGGGGAGTGCAAGACTGGAACTTTACTCTGGCCAAGAAAGCCAGGGATTCCAAGGAGCTGTTAGCCTCAATGGTAGCAACATCTTCAATGAGGTTCTTCCAGAAGTGTTTTACAGGCAATGACAACATGAAGAGACTTATGGTACAATTTATGAATACACATAATCTCCTCAGTGCTCCCCCATCTGATGCTACTGCAGCATCTGAATGTGTTAGAAAACTGCCTGCATCTCCCCCAGTGCTCTGCAGATTGGCAGCATCAGGACATTGCACCATAGCCCCAAGCTGTGACCCCTGACAGACTGACATGCCCCTGGTCACACAGCAGAGTGATGGCAGAAACAATATCAGATCACAGACATGATTATCTGAAGGCACCTGCAAAGAGCTCGGTTTGCTGCCAGACTAATAAACATCTGTTCTCCGTGGTGCCTTTTCCATTCCTCTTCCTCACCTAGGTATTTTTACTGCCACGTGTGAAGATCAGGAGTACATTGCACCTAGAATGAAAACCAGAAGTCTGACAGCATCTTTAATGTTGGGTGCTGCACATTCAGAAAGACCCAGGGCATTCTGGGTGGAAGTCATCCACTTCATTACTCAAAGCACTGGACAGTCACGCACAGAGCACCTTCAGCATGAACACAGAGAGAGGCAAAAGAAAGAAAAGAGCCTCTGCCTGGTCTAGGAATATTTTGTTCTGTGCCAGTGTCCAAAAAGGAGATGAATGTTTCCCTGATGGGGTAGCTGGGTAAGAAGAATATAGCCGAAATCCATCACTGGTCCCTTCAGGCAAGACTGGTGGCAGCACCACTGTGATCTATAACTCCCTGTGCCTGCAGGCTCCTCATTCTGCTCTTATTCCAACCACCCCAAAGCTAACCATGAGCTTCAGCTTCCTATCCTCAACCAGCTCCTTCCCAAGCTCATGTGTCCAAAGCTGCCACAGATTTGTATCTTGAAGCTCAGGAAGCAGTCACAGGCCCTGCTCTTTGGACTGGCTCCTTTGGCATAAATGCAAACCAAAGCTCCAGCAGGAACTACCCTGCCTCTGAACCACAGGGAGATCCCAGCCTAATTGTGAACCTACAAAGGAGAGGCAACCGACTGAGATTTCCAAGTTTACCCTCTCTTTTTCTCTCCCCTCCTGCCCAAAACAGGATAGTCAAGAGGGAACATGCTGATTTATTAAAGCAGCTCATGTGCTGAAAAGAGGCCCTGGATGCAAGACTGCTGAGCTCAGCTGAAATTGGGCATCTCCCACGAGCAGCGGGACAGAGAAATTTGTATCAGCTGAGGAGGGACCCTGCTGCAAGGCGTCCAGCTGTTTCCCTTCCCGCCTGGGTCTGAGACAGCGCGAGCCTACCCGCTTCCCTCCCCCAGATCGACCATCACATTTGTCACAGACTACACTGGCCTAAATAGTGAGGTGTCACGTAGCCAACAGCCTGTACGGGAACATCTTACATAACTTAGATAAATGGGACAAGGTCAGCATCAAGCCTGAGCTCTTCTTGCAGAAGACCCTGCACTGATCAGTCCTCACAGCCCTCCCACAGCACATGGGTCTGCCAGGGATGGGGAAAAGCAAGGGCTGCCCCAGCCACTCTGAAGGCAGATCAAAGGGTAGTGCTGACAAGTAGAGGAAGAAACTCCTGGTAGGGCTTGCAGGGCTGAAATTTGCCGCAGTCAATCAGGAACCAGGCGTACCAGATTAGGTGAGACAGTTTAAGGAAACGACAGGTGTGGCCCTTTGTCTGTGCCCAGTGCGTGGCATGGTGGAAAAGTTTTACCTGGATTACCTCACATCCCTTGTACCTGCTGATTCAACCTTCTCTATTTTCAAACAAGGTGTCCTGCGTCACCTCCTAGGGAAAATTACTCTTCACCTCCAGAAAGAAATGCTATACCTTATGCTTGTTTTGCCCCATCCCAGGGGAGTCCCCTGAGTTGGACTCAATGATCTCAGAGCTCATTTCCAACTGAAAAAATTTCTGTGATTCTGTGATTCTGGATGTGATAGCATTAAATGCCAACCAGCACTGCTCCTTCAGCCAAGAGGATTTCTGCAGCATCTCCTCTGAGACTATGCAAAATCTTCATTTGCAAGAAACACTGTGAAGGAAGGAAAAAGGGGCTTGAGTTGTAGGACAGCACAGGTGAGGGACCAGGGCGTGTGTGTTTTGCAATTTCCTGGTAAAAAGAAGGGAGGATTAAAAACATGGGCTGGGGAGAGGGGCCAGGGAGGCTGGATGCCGTAGGCAGCACTAATTCGGGTCAACAGCCGGCCAGCGCCAGGCCATGATTTGGGGGCACTGGCCTCTGGAACAGGGACAGATACTGGTTGGGAAGGACAAATCTGGAGAGGGACCTGCCTCGTGTAACGGGAAGAGAAGAATGTGGGCAGGGGGCAGAGGCATGCAAATTAGGATGGGTTATGTGATAGAGTGGGTTTTCCTTAAAGGCCCTCCTTGCACTGAGGGAAGAAAATTTTGGGGGTCTTGCCTGAAAAAGGCAATTTCTACTCTGGGCAATTTCAAACAAAAAGTTAGAGTTGTGTCCTGAGAGGAATTTTAAGCACTTGGAAGTGGAGGAGGAGGGGAGGGGCCATTTAATGCAGATGCTTTTCTTCATTGATATTTTCACTTACTGTATCAATTTGTTGCACGCTTCAGGCTTGCAGCATGGAACTTTTAGGGCCAGTACACAGGGTGGCTACTCACCAATAGCTGGAAAGTGCAACAAGGCTGCAGCACTGCTCCCACTGCCTAGCACATGCTGCTCAAGGCATGTCCAGCCTCACAGTGAGCCCAGCACTACCATCTCATTTCCCTCTATTCCCATGTCCCTCTCTCTTTAGGGAGCAGCAGCTCCATTATGCAGAGCCCCTTTCATCCCCCCATGCATTGGGTTGTTGTGCTCAGAGCCCAGGAAGCACCAAAGCAAGGCTGCAATGCAGTACTGGCTTTGTGACCCAACTTCACCAATCACAACTCCTCTGGGGATACAGGGCCAACTACAGGTGTCCATCACCTGGAGGAAGCAGCCATCCAGCAGTGTTTATATCACATATCGAAGAAGGAAAACCACACAGTCAGCCAGAGTCCAAAAACAACAGCCGGGAAAGGAGGGATTCATTAGGAGAAAAGGCAAGGGAAGCAAACCATGTTTGCGTAAGGGCAGAGCCAGTGGCAAGCCGTCCTGCAACTCACAGCCACAGAGGTTCAGGGCTGGAGCCATGCCCACCCAGCCACCCCCACACCAGCCATCTCCTCAGCTGCTGTGTTCTGGTGAGAGTTGTTCAGGGACTCTCCCACCCCCTCCCAGTGGGGCCAGGGGGCTCTGGTAGTAGGGCTTCACCAAGCTTGATGCTTTCACCCTCTCCCTCCCAGCGGCATCAGTTGTTGCTGCCTTTGGAGCACTTCAGCGGTGGCAGCCCTTGGGCCAAGAGAGGAGCTTTTCAGAGCCCGAGGCCCCATGAGGGGGCACACCCCTGCTCCTCCTTGCTCCCAGCTTAGCATCCCCTCTGGCATGTAGGCCAGAAAGTTCCCAGTGAAAGAGTTGGAACCGACTTCAAAAGGATTTACAGTGAGCAGCCTTTCTATCTCTTGATCCTCTCAGCTCTACACTGGATTAGGAGCTGGCTGAAGCCTGGAGCCCCCAGTCTGGGGCTGGCTCCCCTCAGTTTCTGGGGATGCACTGGGGACCTGCTTGTCTCCAAGTCCCGATCTCTCGGTTTCCTGTGCAGGTTGGAAGTCTGCAAGAGGGAAGTTCTGCCCAGCAGCAATGCTGTTTCCTGGGCTCTGGCTAGTAGAAGCATAGGGTCCCTCCCAAGGACATGGGATACGTTTGCCCACTACAACACCTTCTGGTAAAGCTCATTAAGGATACAATGCCTCCTGCACCTCAGGATTCTGTCCTGTATCCAGGAGGAGGGAAAGCTGAATTGCCCCAAACCTTGTCATTCCTAACTGTGTTTGCCAAGACAGCCAAACCCATGAGCCTTACACCACCAAGGGGCTGAGACATTTTGATTTTTAACTGGGCTGCCTCTCCTTGGGAAATATAATTGGGTTCTTCCATAGCACACCCATGCCATGGGGCAGACCCATCTCCTCAGGATCCGGGGGGCAGGGAATGGTGCTGGAGGACTTAGGAGAAGGATAATTTTGCACAGAGGAGGGAAACACTAGAGAGGCTGCAAATCTTAACTGAAGGGCTAAGCTTTCAAAAAGGAAAAAGAAAGCTGAGGTAGGAGGGTGGCGTGGTGGAGTTGTTTGGGTTTTTTTTTAATGGACAGAAGAGCTGGTCCTCATTTTTGAATCATGAAAACAGAGAAGATTTTTGAAAGGGAGAAAAATTATTCTGCTTTAGCTCAGGGTAGCTAAACCTAGGTAGGTTTGAACTCAGCATTGCTAACTTTGCAGAATAGGTCAGTATGATGTCAATTTGTTTTTGAAAAGGATGTCCAGACTTTTTCCAGTAGGTGGGAATGGGAGCTGAGGTGGAGTCACTTCATGAAGGACATAAGCATGAGAAACTGCTCAAGCGAAGTTCATATTATGAAAGTGAAGGAGAGAGGCTAAGCAGCAGGACTGGAGCAGCACAGCAAGGGTCTCAAAAGCCCACTTTTACCACTGACTCCCAACAACTTCCAGTAGGTGATGGAGGTGTCAGCCAGTACTGTCACATGTTTTGAGAGCTGCTGAGAAAGGGAGAGGACTCCAAACGGTCGATGCAGTGTATTCAATAGAGTCTAGTGAGATGAGCTTGTTTGCCGAGCCTTCGGCCCCCATCATGCTCTCCCCCACAGCTGGGCCAGCCAGGGCTGGGAGGGCTATTGCACTCGGAGGTGCCAAACAATCACTGGACAGAGCCATCACTACTGCCAGTGCTGCTTCAGTTTGTTTGTTTTCCTTAATCCCAAGAGACAGCATCTGTGACATGGCAGCAGTGTGATTAAGATGATCCAGTGTTGCTGTCCCAAGCATGCAATTACGCGTTTCCTGTGTCACTCCTGCCGGGAGGTCAGTGACTTGCCCTCCCTCACTCTGCCGGTGGGAGGGGATGGCCGCCAGCTCCCATCTGCCTCTTAACCCCATGCCCAGCTCCAGCCTCCAGTCTCCACAGCCCTGGGGAAGGGTGGGCAGGCCATAGCATGCAGTCAGGATGGGGAGGATCGGCAGGCTGAGAGCTCTGACACAGAGCAAAGAAGAGGGGGACAGGGAATACTGGAGAGACGGGGGCTTGAAAGGGAGACTGCAGATGGCACTTGGTACTCTTAGGTTTGCCCTCAAGGCTCTGCAGCAAAGTAGTCCATGTGGAGGCCACTCAACAGCTGCGGAGAAGGAACTTGACTTTCAAAAGGAGGCGCCTGGTGAGTTCAGGGAGACTGTCTTTCAGATGCCACAGGGGACTCGCCTGTTCAAGGGTGACCCTGGTCCCAAGGAAATGGGAACCGCGCTCTTCATGAGCACAGGGGCCTTCCAGGGGCCAGTATGAGGGCTACACTGCCCACAGAGGCAGAAAAGTGGAAATTGTAGCCTGTTTCCCCTCCCACGACCCTTTTAACACATAACATAACACATCTGGGACCATCCTAAGAGACCTGGGCAAGCTTTCCCATCCCCTACATCCACATATCTCTGCCTACAAGTACATGAAGAATGGGAGCTTTGCCACAGTCTGCCCCAGGTTCTCTCAAAAGGCACTGCAAAATCATTTAGGAGGCCCCCAAGGAATCAGCTCCCTTCTAAACATCCATGTTTCCCTTGCAACTATCAGCCTGGTCAGGGATGCACAGAGGAGCTGCTCTCACCAGATCAGTTTCTGAAGCAGTTGCACATGGGGTTAGCTGCAAATCACAGCAGAGGAGAACCCAACACTGGCCTGTCAGAACAAGAAGAGGTTTTGTGCTGCATCTGCTCCTGGAGAAGGCAGGGCTTCCTCAAGCTTTATTTGTTTAGTGACCCCTACATAAGGGAATCCATCACATAGCCTCCTTTATTAATGCTGGCAATCATCTGCAACCAGCTGTTGCCCAGCTGTCAGAGCTGGTACTGAACGGGAATCCCTGCATAGAGCAACACATCCTCTCATACTTAGAGACTTATGCTCCAAAAGAGACTTAAGGAAGAGCCTGGGAGGATATGGCAGTACCTTTCTCAGCTGGGTTACTGGTACAGGCAGATGCAGTGGACCTTAACTCCCATTCACAAAGTAAACTGCAGCTCAAATGTACCCCAGGCTGGCCGTGTCCCCACAGAGTCCCACAGCAGTGCACACCCTTGGCAGGATCAAAGCACTTCTGTCTGTGAGAAGCTAGCACATGATCACTGATTTTCAGGCCCAGCAAAGCTTTAGCTCTCTCCAAAGCATCACATACTATTGTGTTTAGATTGATACCAAAGCCCAGATTCAAATGTTCAGGCCAAAATAGATTGGTACCTCATACAAGATGTGAAACTGAGTCTCCGTTCTTCTCTTATTGATGCCAACTATTTGAATCTAGTAAGATGTACCTTCCAGAAGGTCCTCCAGTTTCAATTCAAAGGCATCAAGAAGCAGAGAAGCCACCACCAACCACAACAGAGTTCCCCAGTGAAGAGCTACCCTCCCCACTGAAGAACTTCTGCCTTCTTACTAGTTTGGATGTGGCTGGCATGAACTAACAAGCAGGCAAACCATACATAAGTCATGTTTACATCTAATAAATTTATCAAGAGTTGTAGTCTTGAAGGAACTGCTATATAAAGCTACATGTGAGTAGACAGGACTTTTGCAGGTCTCCATTGCACTAGCAAATACAGGAGCCCTATCCAGTATGCCATAAGCAGGGGCATGATCTAGAACCTCACAGAGAGGGAGGTTTTCACAATTCATGCCAGCAGCCATGTCAGCCCCGTGCTGTTGCTCAAAGAACCAAGGTTTTCTCTGAAACAGAAAACAAAAGGAGCATGGAGGGCTTTCAACTCAAGGTTCCCAGGAGCAGCCTTACACCACAAAAAGCTCTAGATAATGTACGAGCTTAGGGGTCACTGTGTGGTTTAGCTATAAAGAGCCTTCTTGAAGGGGTAGCACAAAGCTAGCAGTGGAAGTGAAGAGACAAGCCTGGAGGTGTTCAAGAAAAGACTGGATGGGGCACTTAGTGCCATGGTCTAGTTGATTGGATAGGGCTGGGTGATAGGTTGGACTGGATGATCTTGGAGGTTTCTTCCAACCTGGCTGATTCTGTGATTCTATGATTCTAAGCTGAAGGAGGCACAAGGCATCTGTGTGGACCCTGCTAACCACCCTTTCCACTTCCTCCACAGGGAGCAAATGAGAATGCTGCAGGACACAGGTCTGTGGTGAGGATTACTGCTGAAATCCTCACTGCATATCCCTACATAACTGGTCTGTGCACTGATACAGCCCCCTGCACAGATGAGGCCTTCACATAAAATATAATCATCTCGCTCCTGATGTCTTTCTCAGACAGTCCCTGAAACTCCACTGGTTCCTTTCTTACACTCTCACTTCAATGGCACAACATCTGCTTCTGAATGTGCTCGTGGTGATTCATAGGCACACACATACACAATGGCTTGTTTTAGCACGAGTGCAGGGAGGAGCTCTACCTGCCACAACAGAAATACTACTGCTTTCTGAAACACTTCCCAGGAGGAAAACCCTTCCTCTTGCCAAGGGCCATGCTGGCTGTGCCTTTGCAGGGTTAGCAGAGACTGACACGCGCAGGGTCCCCTCCCAGGATGCAGGAACTAATCACTTCCCTTGACCTGACACAGCCCCAGGGTGGGAATACATCTCATAGCAGATGGGACTCGGGAGGCAAAGCACAGAAGTGTTGCTCTATATTGAACCAGTGGAAGAGACACCAAATTTACACACAATGAAGGTTAACTTTGGAAGCAAACCAGAAGACATCCATTAAACATCAGGCAGTGAAGAAACCAACAGCTATTTGTCAGGTTCAGGATTATTAGTCTGGGTAGGACCACCAAGGCCATCTGTCCCAGTCCCTACAACTAAAAGTTGATCCAGAGAGATCACAAGGGCATTCACCCCGATCCGTTCCATCATCTACAGGATGAAATATGTCATTGTTCTCCTCAGCAATTCACAGGAACATTTCCTGGTGCCCTTGGAAAGCAGACCATGCCATGCACTACAGAAGGTTAAAAAATTGTTCCTGACAACCTGATTTGGATGGAAATACTTTTCTGTCCTCAAGCCTAGTATTTCCTTAAGGGTAGAACATGTGTATTGGACATGTCAGGCAGGCCTTGGAGGAGTTTCTGTGTGCTGCTAAAATCAACACAACACCCTACCACATCTTGTCTCTAACCATAGCCAGTGCATCAAGGCAAAAATATAAAATAAAAAAATCCTTTGAAATTTTTTTTCAGCATTTTTTCTAAACAAATCAAAAGGGGGAAATGTTTGCTGGTGGCTTTATATGGGCAAAATGAGATGGAAATTTACTTAGCAGAATTGTGTGTATTAACTAAGATTAATTAGTGCACTGTGCCAAACTGAAATGAGATCACTTTTCATGTACCTTTTGGCAACACCACCAACTGGAGCATCCAAAGCTCAGTGTTGCAAGCTTTGCTCTCCTTGTCCAGAACCCCGTTACCCTGTCATCCTATCTCCTCCATAAATTTAGCTGCCCTGCCAAGGAATAGTTACTCAGGTATCCTAGGTCTTATGCATCAGCTGCTACTCACCTGTAAGATCAAGACCATGAGGAATGGGAAAGAAGACCAAAAAACTAAGCCACTTTGCTTTTTCCACAGCTAGAGAATGCTCTATAGCACCTCTCAGAAAAAGGGCCAGAGCTCTCCAAAGTGCTTATGCTCTCCTAGCCAAAATGCAGAATGGTCATAGGGAAGGGTAAGAGATTAATAAACTGGTTATGAATCTCATATTAAGGCTGTATGGTGAAATTGTATCATTTAACCTCATGGTCACTGAGACTTGTACAGAACACCATTTTTCATTGTCGCTTTTGGTTTTCTGTTCTATTTCTTTAACCCACTCACATATCTGATGCAGTACTGACAGGACATGACTCAGAAATACAGAGAAGTGTATTTCCTCTACGTTTATGCAAGCAAATTCCCAAGAATTTGCTGCTGAGGATGGCTGCATTGCACTGGATAGAACAGATACTTGTAAAAAACATCCTCAGGGTCTTCTAAGCTCATGGAAATGACTCCTCCTCGGACACCCTGGGGCCTTCTACCATGATACATGACAGTCATACTTATTCGGGCATAGGTCTGTGATGGAGGACCCAACACCACAAGTCCTAATGCCTACTACTAACATAAGCAAAGTATATTTTTGTGATGTTCCTTCTCCACAAAGGGATGTACATCCTGAAGAAAATACTCTCATCCCATCAAAATGAGATAGTTTTCCTAGGAAGTAGAGTACACCACAGAGGAATGGTCTTGACAAGCTGATGAAGAGTGGTGTGTTTTGGAGTGTGAGGCAAGAGTGACAGCATATGCTAGCTGACCCTGCACCAGGAAATCAAGTCCAGCCTCGTACATGATGGCTTTGCTGATCTTTATCTGCTAGAAATGGGATCAGTCTGTTTAGAGATGGGTCTGGTGGGGAACCTTTAAACGGTGAAAGCTCAGCAAGGAGAAAAGAGAGGCAGATGAATGATTGGTTGGTCTTGCCAGAGAAGGACCCTCCTGCAGTTCATACAGAAGAGATCAAGACTTTATGCTCTGCAGATGAGCAAAGGAGAACTGAAAGTCAGGCAAGGAAAAGCGAAGTTCCATTATGCTCCTTTGAGACACTTCCTGGAGTTTATTATCAATTTACCAGGGTCTACTGCTAATAGAGACAGATCTTCATGACGACAAAAGTTCTGAAAGTTCTGAAACAAAGATCCCCACAAAGAATTAAGCAGGACAAACATTGTCACAAAGACAGGAATGTCACTGAAGAAGCTGACCCTGCCACCAAGCTGTGAAGAGCAGCACTAGGTCATCAGGCCATTTCTACATCTAAGTATCATTGCTTCTTGAAGTCTGATTGCTAACACCAGAGCTTCAGAGAAAAGAACTTCCAAAACCCAATACATAAGTGTGATACAGCAAGCAGGAAATCTTTGATTGCAATATATAACACCTCCACCGGGAATTCCAGAAAACTCCAATATCTTTCACAACAAAATCCAGCTAAACTTCACATCCCTGCAACAAAGGCAGTCCCATTTTACTGATGATCAGGAATCTGAGAGATCAGGAGACTCTCAATGTTTCTAAATGTGGAAGCTTCCAATCAGACGTCTAAAAAGCTCACAGGCATGTTGGAAAGCATCTTGGTCTTTCTAAGATGCTTCATGTTTCAACTGTTGCTAACTGAACAATTGCCAGCTGAACAACTGCAGCATTCATAATCACAAAACCTCTCCCTAAAGGCAGCAGATTATTATTACTATTACTGATAAGAGAGCCCAATTCGGTCAGTCCCTTCTTCTAATTAATTCCAAGGTTCCAATGTCATTTCCACCCGATAATAGAGAGGAGACAGCTGTCATTCAATTTGCTTAAGACTTCCTCAAGTTTTCAGTTACCTCTTGTACAGATTTTTTTTGAATCGGAAGGGAGCAGAGTCATGCATGACTATGTGGGGCCATTAGATCCTATCAGTTTCAAACAAACACCCCCCTGGAAATCAGGTGTTAACAAGTCCAGGCAAGGAAAATCTGTGTCCCAACACTATGGATGACTGTAGTAGAGATCTGTATTAACATGTCCTTCCCAGGGCAAAAGAGAATTCACAGCTTTTTACTGTAAGCCAACTTTATCCAAACTTCTGGTTCAGCTTACTGAATCAGATGTTTGAACAAATCTACCCACCGCTCCTCTTATAGCAAGACAGCGAAGAGATTATGTGACTGGGTTGATACTGTGTTCTTGGATAAGAGCACACAACGTTATGGACATCAAAAGAGGGACCCTTCATCACTTACAATACAAGAAAGAATTCCCATCCATGAAAATACTAATCTTAACACTTTCCCAATCTGTGTTAAATTAGTAGCATTCATGCACAGCACTTCAGGCCATTTACAAGGGGCATTTTCCTGCAATCAAAAACACATGTCTCATAAATGGCCGAGTTCTGTTGAAGTTTGCTTTCCTAGAGCAGCTGGCCATTCCTGAGAATACAAAGGAGAATATTTAAGCAAGTGTAGTGTTTGCTGATATCCAGAGCTGGCCAGGAAACAGAAATCCCTTTCATCGAGAAAGAAAACAATAGTAACTTGCATTTCTTTTTAAGAAAAACACTAGACTGAGAAATCAAAAACACCATTTTCATAAAGTTCTGCAAAAAAATCATGCTTCACAAGAACCAAAAGGAAAAATTCTGGCTTTCTGGCTGTCCATCTGGAAGGGAATTATTTGATTTCAGGTGCAGGTGAGCTGTCAAAAACTTAGTAGGGCAACTTCCTATCTCCCACCCTTCCATGTGCCTCTGACTGCTCAACTGTGCCTCTGATTTCTGGACCTGAGGAGAAGGATGGGTGGCTGAGAGCTGCATGGAAATACAACTTCTGCTAGCTCGCCTGCAACACTCTAAGCAATTTTATTTTCTCCTTCTAGAAAAAGAGCCAAAGATACTTCACTTTGATTTTCCCAATGGAAATCTGCAATTTTCTTACAGAAACTGCTGAGTTAGTCAAAAGGGCATTTTCCATTGGAGAATTATTCTGATGGAAATTTTCCCAACTAGCTTTATTAATACCCTTGACATTGTTTTGTCATTCCTCTTATTTGTGTATCAGTGCCTGGACACTGAACTTAATTTCCAGCCAGGACTTTCATAGTTATTATACCCAGAGGGCCATCATGTAATTCTTGGAGTTCACTAGATCTGAGATTTATTACAGTAACTGCTCTGGTGCCACACATTAGGCAACCTGGACATGTATTTCAGTGCTCACTTTCTAGCCAAGAAGGCTTGGAGAGGCTCTGTGCTAAGCCCATCTCCTCATCCTTTCATCAGATGCCTGTTAGGCCTGGCTCACTCTCAGGTTCAGGTTGCATCAGGGTATCTGTCACTTGCCAGGTGCCTGCAGTACGAGCCACTATGTATTCCTACCATGCTACAAGGACAGGTAGTACCCCAGAAAAACTTTACATCTCCCTAACCAGGCTGTTACTGCTAACACTGGAGCCAGAGGTTGACATCTGCAACCAGAGTAAATGGCTTCCTCTTGAGATAAGCTGCAGTTAAACTGCTGACCTCCCAAGACAATGTGTGAATCTTTTCTCTGGGTGTGAGCACAGTAACTGCAGACTGATGCCAGTGAGCCCCAAGCACCAGTCTTTTCAGTATCTTACCCTGATGGCTGGCATTCAGCATCAGCTTCAGTCCCATGGAGAAGTGCTATAAGATAATTTCACAAGCAGATTTTCACCTTCTGGTAATTCAAAGTTCTCCGCTTCATTTGGAGCCTTGGTATATCATGTGGATCAACATTACTTCTGTCCTTTGTGAACTTATCTATTTGGAGAGTGTAATAGAGTCGCTGCATTGAGCAAGATCCCTTAGTAATAACTGCCTATCCCTAGAAAGGAAGAAAATTGTGACACATCTTGTAGTTGAGGTACCTTGAGAATAGCCTCAAGCATTACTGTGGATTTATGAAAATCATCTGCGAGTTGCACAGCACATGGCCAAGCCTCTGGAAAATTTACTTTTCCCTCACTTGCTGTCCAGCCATTCTTGATGGCCTCACCAACGCCTCTGTAGTTATCCCTAGCTGTCATTTCCATTGGTGTACACACTGTTGGCACTGCTCTGCATGCTAAAAATGCCTTGCAATAGCTGCTCTGAACACGGTTGCAGAAGCTATCCTGTCATACTGGGGTAAAACCTTGTCTGCATTATACAGAGAGTATTTGTTTGCCATTAGTCAGCATCCCCATGTGACAGATAGGTTTTACTTAGTCAGACCCAGGCAAAGGATACCTGTCTTTTTTTTCATGGCCACCAGGGAACCAGCACAGAATGGAAAGCCCTCTCTTTCCTCNCCAACCTTACTATTATATGATTCTATGATTCTATATCCTCCCTCAGTAACCCTTGAGAGCATCCCAGGTTTTTCTGCCCCTACACAGGTAATCGCACACAATGGTCCTCAGAAACACAGTGGAATTAAAACCACACTCCTCTTTCAAGGAAAGCTTTATCTCATGAATGTTTTCAGTTCTGATGTTGCCCTGAAAGAGTTTTGGGGTTAACAGCCCCCAAAGTGGGAACAATAAAAGCTTTGGTTTAGGCTGTTTGACAATGTTGCAACTCCCGGTCTTCTGGAGTAGCTGCATCTTTTGACACAGCAGTTCCTAGAGCACATTTTAGGGGCAAATCAGCCTCAGATAATAACCATTTTTGTATTGCTTCATTTTACATAACACACACTTAACTGTTCCCCTGGTGCAGCATGTAAACTCTCTCCAAACTGGCAATACACTAGTAATTTCCTTAACCCTCCAAATATATTTAGAAATTGTTTCATTTTCCTTTTTTTTTTTTTTTTTTTAATATTCCATTTTTCAGGAGCTCAAATGCATTGCTATCACAAGTGCCTTTGAGGAGAGAGAATCTAGGAACACTCCCACCATCTCAACAAGCATTTCACTCACCGGTTTAACAGAAGCCACTCATCTGTGGTTTCTCCTTAAGCTTTTAGCAGTCACAGTATTCCTGGATTATAATCCCACTCTGGTAACCATTTCTCGTTTTTCTTTCTTTCTCAGTCATAACACAAAGAGCCACATAGTCATGGATGAGTGCTTACTGTGTATATACAGCAACTTCTTCCACTACAACTTGGCTATGAGTGAGGAGCAAATGTTGCTTTCTCCTTCAGCACTTAAGCCTGTCTTCTTAACCATTTTTTTCTCCCTGGAGGCCATTTAACTTAGGGATGTAAAGAGCTGGTTTGGCTATACATCCTCCCAGAATATCTGAACCAATCTTGGGCAGCTGTTGATCTCCACATCAGGCGCTGTTGTCATGCCAGTGAATCCTCTCTGGGTGGACTTCAAACACTCAGGTTGTTGTATGGACATGGTTAGCGGTGCAGAGGCCTCACCACAGCACAGAAATAGCTCACACCACTGCCAGCATGCATCTCTGCTCACAGCTTCAGGCCTCCAACCTCCTTTCTCTCTTCTCCCTAAAAGACAATGTGATGCCTTTGCTTTACATAGACCAGGAGTATCTCCCCTAGCCTTGACTCATCTTAGCTTGAGGTCAGCCCCCACCTTCCTTCAGCATACATCACTGAAGTGACCACCGGCCAAAACTGTGTCCCAGCTTCAACCATGGTATTTATTTCCTTGTTTTTCCCTCACTATCACTCCTCTAAACAACTCTAGTGCCAAAACCACTGCAGCTTCACTGAAGCCCCTATTGCTGCCACCATCTCCAAGTGCACCTCACACCAGGCTGCACTGTCTCTCCAGACCACCACTGCACTCGCCACCCCTGCTGCTGCCCCTGGCAGGGCACTGGCTATAGAGCCCAATGGCTCCATCCGAGGCACCTTGGCTGCAGGGGTGCAGTGTGACCCATGCCCAGAGCCTGCAAGGACCAGCACCTCTCTTGCCTCATCCCCACCTTGCTGAGAGGGAAACTGGAGGGAGGAGATTGCCATCACAAAACATTAGGGGGGACTCATACTTCCTGTGAGCCACTGCCAATGCAGCAGCTGGCTTCCAACACAAATGTGAGTGAGTCTCCTATAACCCTTGTGCCATGTGGAATCTCTCCTGGCATCACAGGAGGCGCCTCATGATGCTTACTTACTCTACAGACACTGTTTCTGCACATGATCAAGCAAGAAAAAAACATACATGCATCACATCTGGATGGCCCAATAGGATGGGTCCCAATAGAAAGGGGACCCATGTATCTTAGAGAAGGGAGGGAGGAACAGAGAGAGATGGAGGAATAGTTCATTCCTACAGAGGCACAGCCCAGGCACCTGAGTGGGGAAATGAATTTTTCATCTCCGCTTTCTGGCACTGCTGTATATTCCGGCAGAGCTGTGGAAATTCACCTGCAGTGTTACATCACTGATGCTTGGCATAAAAAGATGAAAAGGAGGAGGTTTCACCAGGCACTCAAGTGCTGGCTTCAGGCGAAAGAGTGTGGTTGGAAAGGTACTGAGATGACAGTGAGTCACAGGTACAGTCACGTCAGAGAGAGGATACCATCTTGTCCCCTCCCAGCTGGATTTCAGAAGTTGCTGTTTGGCTTCTGCTAATGGCATTTTACATGAAATCTTGGCAGCACTGGTGATGGCCAGGATTAGCTTCCCCTGGGGGGAGAAGGGAAAGTCAGGTGACATTTGAGGTCACACCAATCTGAATCTCATGCAAAAAGACGACCTGGCCATTTCCAAGCTCTGCTTCTTTCTCTTACCTTCACGGGAACACGTTCTCCTTCAGGGACTGGCCAGAGGGGCAGAGGGAGAGACAGAAAAGGCCAAGGAAGCTACAGCTATTGTCAGCTATGCTAAGTAGACTGGCCCAATGCTACAGCAGTAAAGGGCATTGCAGGAGCCTCTGATGCAGAGAAAAAAGTGGGCACCGTGATCTCTTCCTTCTGGGGCTCTGTCCTTCCTTCCTGATGTACTGCTGCTTCCCCTGCCTTGCTCAGGCACCATGTGTGTGCCAACTTCACAAGAGCTGTAACCTCTCATTGCTTGTACAGAAACCAACAGCCAAGCAGTAGCTCTGCTTTCTTGAATCTTAGATATGACAAGTGTCAAAGAAAATATGAGGAATGACTTTGGCCTGAAGTTCAGGATAGAGAACAGTGAAAGTCAGGCTATGGGCAGTTTTAAAGCTATTATCTTTCATTTTACTGTCTTGCAGAATGTTGGTGACCTATCCCAGGATAGGGCTGTTCCCCCAGGAAAGGGCTGTTGTCACCATCCCAAAGGCACTAGGTTAAGCATCAGTTCTGCGGAGTCCAGGGCAGCCTAACACATCATGGAGCTCTAAGGCATGATTTCGTGTGAAAAGAGGAAGCTGTTTGAGAGCACCTGGGAGAAAAGGGCTGCAAATAAGGACTGAACTACCACAGGCATAGCAGGGCTGCACAACTGGGTCAGAGGCAGGGTCTAAGGCAGCTGAAACAGCTGAGGTTGAGGGGCAGCAGTGTGGAAAGAGGCTTTGGACTGGATGAACTGCAGATAGAAATGAAGGGTACGAGCTGAGCTGCACGGATGACATTTCCACAGTCATCCATCTGCAATACACTTGGCTCTTGCCTCTGCCCTTGGTCTATTCACCCTTAATAAGCCACAGCTGTTTGCTTGTTTGTTCACAGCAATTTCAAACCCACGAGTAAAGCTGGATTTGCCCAGAGCAGTGCAACTGTCCACACACCAGCTGACCTCACACAAGTATATGCCAGGAATGTATCTGCACCATACAGCAATGACCAGGATCTGCAGCTTTAAACTCCAGCTATAGGTGTTGCATCAGGTTATGTAAAGTTCAGTTGCATCACACACTGTTGCTCAATGCAGCCTGTGCCTGATGGCAGCATGCCAAACCCTGCTTCATTCATCGATCAGGATGGCCACAGCAAGCTGGTCAGGAGATAGGTGTCTGCTCCTCAGGGTACCCCAGTGTGGGAACGGCCTCGCCCGGCTTTCCACACCCTCCCAAAACGTGCAGGAGGAACTGCCACCCAGGTCTCTGTTGTGTTTGGCACAAGAGCAGCACAAGAGCCCACAGAGTGAATAAGGTGTGAGCTGCCTGGGCAGCCTTCTCTTGAACAGCACTGAGATAGCATCTCCTCAGAGAGACCCTCTGCTGACACTGCTCTGCAGGAAGCTCTGGCAGGCAAAAGGTGCTGTTTCAGAGCTCAGAACCCACCTCACTGATGGTGATGGCGGCCCTGTGTGGCATCTTGTGCAAGCAATCGTGGTCAGTCCAGCATGGCCCCAGCCAACACAGACTTTTCACTGTACATAGTCCTCAGGATCAGTTGAAAGCATCTATAGACCATCCAGGGCCATCCACAGCAGCATTGCCCTGCTCAAGTACATCAAGCCATAGGCTAATAGTGAAAATGGTGAGTGGCCCTTCAAGGGCCAAAGGGGATGGCAATGGACTGCCCAAATCTGTTCGAAATCAGAGGCCAACAAGAGTACGCCTAAAGCCCCAAGTGGGTTTGCTTCCAGAGAGCCCCCAGCTCCCACACCTGCTGGGCTCCTGTGAACCACCCCTCCATGGACATGCTGGAGCTCCTAATACAACAGGGATGTGGGCATGCTGAAGCATGTCCAGAGAAGGGCCACAAGGGTGATCAGAGGGCTGGAGCACCTCTCCTATGAGGACAGACTGAAAGAGTTGGGGTTGTTCAGTCTGGAGAAGGCTCCCAGGTGACCTTATTGTGGCCTTCCAGGATCTGAAGGGGGCCTACAAAAAAGCTGGGAGGGACATTTTAGGATATCAGGCAGTGACAGGACTAGGGGGAATGGAGCAAAGCTGGAGATTAATAGATTCAGACTGGACGTGAGGAGGAAGTTCTTCACCATTAGAGTGGTGAGACTCTGGAATGGGTTGCCCAAGGAGGTGGTTGAGGCCCCATCCCTAGAGGTGTTTAAGGCCAGGCTGGATGAGGCTCTGGACAGCCTGATCTAGTGTGAGGTGTCCCTGTCTATGGCAGGGGGGCTGGAACTAGATGATCCTTGTGGTCCCTTCCAACTCTGACTGATTCTATGATTCTACGATTTTGTAGTGGCAGTATCTCACTGCTACTGTGTGAAGTGTTGCCTTCTTGCCAAACGGCTCCCCCGCTCCGCTGAAAGTGCGGTCCCGCGATGCCCCGCTGGGGTGCGGCATTGCAAGCAGTGCCCCATCCACCAGGCTGAGCGGGCTGGGAGCCCTGCGGCATGGGAGGGTCTTCGCTGGGAGGAGCGGGGGGCGGGGTGGGGAGACACCTACACGTGCATAGAGGTGCTCTGTCCCCCTCCAGTGGCAGAGACCTTCAGGAACTTCCTATCGTAAGTCACTCCCCCGGCCACAGCCATCTCACACTTTTCACAGCAGAACATGGGCATTGGGGACCACTGGGTAGTGTCACACGTTGCAGCCATAGCGGGCTCCAGAAGTGTCATGTCAAGAAAGTCTTCCCTAAGACTCTCTCTCCTACTCTGGCAGGAGTTCCAGCAGCCCATGGGAGACCTCAGACAACCACAGCCTGATCCTGTGCAGACTTTGCCTTCAGCCCAGGCACACAGAGCTTTATGGTTTCTGTATTTGCTTAAGAAAAATAGAGGAGTTTGTCTTCTGTTTCTTCCCTACTCTTGATATCACTGTTAGAAGAAGAAAATCTGCAGTATCTCTGCATATAGAACTACAAATTTCGTCTTGCATTTGCCATGCCTACTGTAATTAAGCAGGAACGTGGACTACTTCACCGCAAGACTCCATGCCACTACATCCCATCTCTTGATGAGCAATCCCAGGACAAGAGATATTCACCCAGCTTATGGTACAGAAATGTTCGGGTGATTTTCCTAGAGCAGTCACTGATACAGGGATGATGCAGCACAGGGAGACACAAACTCAAGTCCCCTGAAGACTTCATCACCTTCATACAGCTGGAACATCCTGCAGGCTAGGCATGATCCTGGCATGGGGAGGATGAAGGTGAGAGGTCTGGGAAGATAAGACAGGCTGGGCATGTCTAGTGTTTTCTCTCTGTGCAATGGCAAAAAGAAAACACATCCACACCCTCATGACTGATTTTGCCACCACAATATCATACATTAGCTGCAGCAGGAGCACATGCTGGGGAAGAGAGTTGCAACCAAGCCACGGCCCAACTCTTCTGCAGTTAATTGCTCCCTCCAGAAAGGCACCCAGCAGCCACAAGCTTGGCTTCGTTGGGTTTACTCAGGCTGTTGAGTAGGAGGAGGTTTTAATACCAGTCCGTGACTAACTGTTTAAGATGTGAGGGCAGGCTGGGCTGGATGAGGGCATGGGAAATTTGTTGGACCTACTGTGACCTCTACTGGCTTGGTCTGAAATTGGTGTACTAGTTGGCCTGGTCTCACCAGAGCAGGGTGGGAGCTGGTGTCCCTACTGCAGGGCTCCCAGGAGCTCCCACACCGATTATTGCTTCCAGCACAATCTTCGGTTTCACTCCTGATGCAATTCCCTCGCCTCCCCTGGAAAGAAAGTAGGCCTCTAATCCTCAGGATATCATCCTTCTGCAGTCCTCAGACATACCCAGTTTAAACTGTAATTTCCTCAGAAAGCTACATGGGGTTAGGGAGTGCCACACTGAGACAAAAGATCTCCATCAAGCAGTGATGTCCTGCCCCAAGCAGGACTGCTGGTTCATGGGATCCCACCCCAGGCCTTTCCCCATCCTGTTGCCAATGCGGCTCCTATCAGATCGATTCTATGCAAAGGACTCTCTCAGGGTGGGATGCGAATGATGCACTGTGACCTGTGAGTTCATGACAAGTAGCTGCTAGGGTCCACTATGGACAAGCCTTGGAAAGGACACCCCAATGAGGTGAGCAGGACAGCTCACTCCTTTCACAGCTGCTATCTCAAGGCATAAGTCTGAATCAATTATCTCCAAGAAGAAACCTGGTTTGAATTTTTCCTGCCCCTCCCAAGCCTGGTTCTGAACCTGTGCTGCAATGTTATGCCCTCTCAGGGTCTATGAAGCTTCTGCCCCAGCTTGATGTTCCTGACCCTGCACAGCAGCTTGTCCTCCTTCTTATCCCTCACCCTCAGTGGTGCCACTACATCACTGTACATAACCACAGAGAGAGCTCATTCACTGAAATGGTTTGGGATTAAAACAAACAAATAAACAAACAAAAACAAAGTTAAAAAAAAATGAACCACGACTTTCTAAAATTAAAGCAAGTTTTGTGCCCCTTTGTAACCCACTCCACAGCTCAGCCTGTAGACAAGAGCAGTGGCAAAACCAAAGGCACAGTAAACCTCAGTGCAGAGGCAGGAATGAGTCCTTGAGGAGAGAAACTTCTGTCCATCTTTGCTGTCAGGCAAACTGAAGAACTGAACTACACCCCTGGGGTTTTGGGACCCCAGAAGAAGCTGTTGCATCACTTCTCTTTAGCTCAGGGGTTTGATCTCTTTTATGCAGGCAGAGAGCAGGAAGCTTTCTTTTTTAAAGGAAATCTGAGCTTTACATTTAATCCTGTGTTTTTAGGAATGCCCAGATCTTAATCCAAGCCTGGAGTTTGGACTGTTTTAAATGGATGTCGTGTGACATTTCAGAGCTAGTTGCATTTAATTGGTGACCTAAAGTCTGTTCCCACTGTTTCGTATGAAGTTTTTGGTTATAGTTTGATGAAAAACAAAAACACACTCAGCCACATATCCCTCTCCAGCCTCTACACATAAAAAGAAATGCAAAGGAGGACAGAGAGGCAAAATCATAAGCAAACCAGTGGGGCACTGAACCTCACTTTGAAAATCAAACCCAGAGACTCATTGGTGGTGACACAAAGTGTCACAGACTGCTCCCGTGAAAGATACTGCAGAAATACCTTTTATCTAGTGTTTGTGCTCTTTCCTATGCATGATACTGACTCTACAGCAACACAAATGTTTCTTCTACCAAAAGAGCTTTGCCAGTAGTTTCATGGTTTAAGTGCAAGTTCTCTGGCACCACTGAACAAGACCGAATGCTAATACAGTTTCAGTGGGGTTTGCACTCATCTGACCTCTCTTGTAATCCAAATACTCTTCATCACACCAAGCACACCTTCCTCTGGGCTGTTCGTTCCTGCTAAACACAGGACGGATTCTCATCAATGCTGCACTCTGTACTGAATAAATACTGTGTCGTGATTTTAAAATCTTGTGAAATGAAAAACTGAGACATTTCAAACCTCCTAGAAGACATTCCTGTGTCACAGAGATGTCACTGGAAAAGCTGAGACACACAAAGAAACGACACCACACGTCCTTATCAGTCAACCTTTGTCCCAGCCCATCAGACTGCTCTATGACTATAGTATGGACTTGTGAACTTGGCCATATTGTGATGCTTTAGTGAGCCTAGCCTTTCTTTAGCAAAGGGGATTGTCCACAGAGAGGAGGGGAAGAGGTTGGTACGCCTCCAGATAGCCAACAGTGGAACAGCAGAAAGTATGGACGCCAAAGAATAAAGGATGGTGAAAACCACAAAGCACGAGGCTACATTGTTACCTTTACTATTGCCATTTTCTTCCTAAACCACCTAGAAGATTCAAACTCCCATCTTCAGGCCCAATGTGCATTATCAAAAGCTGAGGTCTTCCCCAAGCAACACATGAACTGAGACAGGCAGGCGAATGAAGGACACAGAGAAGGGCAAGACAAGGACAGACTTCCCAAACAGGCGTCATGCCCCATCCCAGGGGCAGCTGAATTCTCTGAGCTGAGGCAGTGTTGGTCTGAAAGAAAACCTGTACCATAGAGAGCTGTGATGACTGTGAGAAAAACTATCCTGCGATATCAATCTTGACCTCACTAAAGCAAAGCCCTCTGAGTCCATGAGGCAGGGTGGAGTGAAGCAAGATTAACTTAAGGAAAAGGAGACTCAAACACTCCCAAAGCAAGAGGCTCAGTAACAAGTGAAGTGACTGAACAGGATGGCAGCTGCGGGCTCTGCCGTGGGCTGTAGGCTGAATCTCCAAAGCTGGAAAGTTCCTTTCAGTGTTCATACAAATATTTCTGTAAGTTATTTTTAAGTGTGTATTTTGAAACTGAAATATATTTAGACTAGTTAAATGAAAATGTGGTTTATAGAGGGCCACTGCTTTAGAAATTTCCCACGCTGGGAAGTCTGCTTGGCCATGCTTGGTCCATGCCAGGGCTGCCAGGTCCTGCAGGCAGCTTTGCAGGCTGGCGCCACGTGGGCAGCAGCAGCAGCATGGGGCAGAAGCAGGGGCACCTCTCTTACTGGGGAGAAGAAGACGGTCATGCATCAGCCCCATTGTTGGCACAGGAAGGCTGGCAGCCCATGCAACATTTACGCACTGCTTTTTGATCCCAGCATGCAAGGGTAGGGTGAGATGTGGTACAGCACTTGAGAGAGAGGAAGGACTGAGGAGGAAGCTCTGGATCTAGAGAAAGCAAGCTTTCTCCTTCCTGTGAGTCATGGCCAAGTAATTTTCCCAGGGCATGGCAGGGGTCATGACAATAGTTTCTTCCCGATGTAAAGCAAATCTGGGGTACTCATCACGTGTGGTCTGATCCCAAAGCATCTGCCACAGAATAAGGACATTGCTTTGGCCAGGCTCCAGCCTGGCTTGAGAGGCCAGTACCCTTTTGCAGAAGCTAGAGATCAAAAAAGTTCATGAGATGGACATCAGAATCGTTCTGCCTGGTCAATGGAAACTGCTGCATAGGATCACAGCATGTCATGTTCTGCCTCTCTGTTTTCCTGAAGGAGCTTCAGTGGTTGCAAACTTCTTTTTCCTTGTACATTCCAAGCCATTCTGAAGAGCTACAGCATACAGACAGTGCTTTGTCCCATCCCAGACAGAAATGTTTTGCAGAGGATGGTAAAGTCATCCTTTCCTGCATTTAAGGCTAAAGGAGAAGCACAATTATTTATGCACTGGTTCACATAAAATAATGCTAGGAATGACAGCACACAGAAAAATACTTTTCTGTTTTGCTTACTTGCATCTTGTGAGCAAAATTCTCACAAGCTTTCCCGTGGATTTCAGCCGGCTGGGTTGATTTAGGGAAAACCTTTTGAAGCTTCTCCGCTCCAGTCTGCACAGTTGGATTGCTTTTCGGGGGAGTTCTGGGAAGTGCACATCCAACAAAACCCTTTCCAGGACTCTAATTTTCTTTCCTAGCTTTTATAGATAGTCCAGCTGGAACAGCAGCATCGTGTATGCTATAGTTTAGAAATCTGACCTAGTTCCTTTAATCCGTGCTAGCCACAGGAGCTCTCAGAGGGCTCAGAAACAGTGCACAGACTCGCCAGGTCATTCACAACACAGGCTTTAAAGAAACAGCTTTATCCAAAAGTAAAAACATCCTTTGATGGATATTAAATTAACCAAAAATAGGGGCAAGGAGGAGACAGACTTTAAGCTTAAACAACAGCAAACTTCAAATAAGTCTAGTTTCTACTACAGATGAATTAGAGCTCTGCAATACAGCTCGCATCATGCATAAGAGGTCTTTGCAGGAGAACTCCCAAAAACAGAGCAAAACATATATCTGGTAAATACAAATACAGGATTAACAGCAACTGACCCAATGGCAGAACCCAAATCAAGCTGTTGAAATAAAATATAAAGCTTGCATTAAGTCCCAGATTCCATGTTTGTTGTGCTGCACATCTCCAGTGCTTGAGGGGCAATGTTCCCCAGCTGGTGGACTTCCATCTGTGGAAAGGCTGCCAAGGGGGATGGCAAGGCTGCCAAAATGTTATTAAAACCCAAAGAGAAGCAACACTGAGGTTTTCTGTCCCTTCATCAATGCTGTTCTTCAAGATTCAGAAGTCACCTCTCTGAAGACCATTCCTCCTCCCAAAGTCATCAGCCTAGCATTTTGATGGTTCTTTTATTTTTTCCCTAACATACACAAGGGCTTGATTTTGTTAGTTTGGGTTTGGTGTTTTGTTTTGTTTTAAAGTTTTGTTGGTTTTTTTTTTTCCAAGTGAGGCATTAGTCTTTGTATTAAATGAAAGTTGAGAAATCCACTTCTAGGCATCTTTTTCACAGTAAAGCAGAGGGTTTCACAAACCATATTCACAGTCTCTCTGGAGTCTGTTCTCTTCCTACAATGATAGGTGCTGTTTAAAAAGTCAGAAGACAAGCAGACCTGCTCTCCTTCTAGCTGAAGCCAATGACAACATTTCTTATCCTAAATCACCCTCATCCTTTCCCTCTGTCATTGTAGAAGTGCTTTTCCCAGGCTCCCAGCCTTTCTTAATAGCAGCACCCCAACCCCCTCTGTTTTTTTTTCACTAGAGCTGAAGACCATATTCCCTTCCCATGTGAAAATGCCATTATAATATTTTCTGATTTTTCTTTTTTCTCCCTTCCATCCCACTCCCATTTTTGTTATTTACTGTCTTCTTTTAATCCCAGCCATGCCCACTTATACTGAGCCTCCTGGCCAAGTAACTATAGTTCATTTAAAGCACAGTCCTATGAAAGAATGGTTGGACCGGTCCCTTGTCATACACCTTTAAGCAGGTTGGTTTGGACCTCAGGGTCCAGATGTTTCATACCACCCTCCTCATGCTTCCTTTATAACACTGTCCCGGGGAGGAAACCTCTGGGCCTCATTAGCAATGTTGAAAATGCATTTCGGATGCAGTCTTTGTCTTGCAAAGTATCCTAATAGAAGAAACATATTTGTCTTACTGTTTTGATCCAGCTAGTCAGGAATAATATCAAGCATACAAAAAGGACATTTGCAAAGAGCAGTTACGAAAATTTAAGATGTGGCCACTCCCTACTGTGGCCAAAATCCCTCTTCCTATTCTATGCAGGGAAACATTTGCAGGATTGCTGTAGTTTTGTTTTGCTCATTTTAGACAAGGGGAATTTTGGCTTTGTTTCTCAGAATTCACATGCAGCTGAAGGGGTTTTCCAAAACAAAATCCATCCTCCATTGCAATATGCAAAAAGATGACTCTGAAGGGCACTCTAACCACACAAAAGAAGAAATATTTTAGTAATAGTAATAATTTGGATAATGGGAGCATTCAGGGTGAGACAGGTAAACAGAAAGAAATAAAGGTGAGTTTTGGGAAGGCATATAGACGCTGCTGATGCACAGCCGATTCCATTTTTGGAACCCTGGAGAAAACCACCCCATGATACAAGCTGCCACACACCCTTGCTGTAGGGATTTGTGCACCTGTATCTGTAAAACACCAATGCTTGGCTATGGTGAAGGGCAACCTCAACACCCCTATCGTGTGGCTGGACCCCACAGAGGCTGGGCCAGCTGGGCATCGGGAGCACAATTTTCCCCACCTCCCACTTTTTCAAAGGGTCCTTTCTTATCATCCCCTTCCTACTCCACCTCCCCATTTCCACACGTTTCTGGCATTCAAGGCAAATATTTCTCCCAGCCCTTTTGGTCTGGTCACCCCCTGCTTTTAGAAGGCCCCTTTATCAGGCAAGATCACGGCCAGCCAGGCAAACATTACCTCGGGGCGCTGTGAATTGGGGCTGGGGACGTGAATAGGCCCCACACATTCTCTCCAGTCTCTTCCCTTTCCTATAGCAACCAAGTTGGGAGCAGGCAGGTCACACAGCCCCTCTGTTGTGTGGAGAGCCCTGTTGGGGCCGGGGGGGGCAGCCATTTGGCCACCCCGTCTGGGAGCGGGTTGCAGGGGGCCAGGGGTGGGAGCAGGAGGCCCAGGGGGTAGGACTCAGCCCTGTGCAAATATGGTAGGGGATGCCCCAGCTCCCCATTCAGGGTTTGGTCAGTGGCTGTACCCCACCAGTGACTGTCTCTTCTCTTCCCAGTTAACTGATGTCTTTCTGGGTGCAAAAGGAAGCTTTTTGGTTCAATCCAAGTCTTTTCTGCCCTTCAGAGAGGGGAAAGGAAAGCAGCATAAGAAAAAACCTTTCTGTGTCACGCACAGATCCCAAAGGAGAGCACCAGGCAAAGGGGAGGGAGGAGCTGGAGGAATCTGGCAGATCTTTTGACCAGTGTANGGCTATGCAGGCTGATCGCATGGAGGCATTTAGAGTCTCTTCCTGGTAAACTTGAGGCAGGCAGTTTCCAGGCAGCTCAGGATGCAATAAGGCAGTGAGCAAAGGCAGCAGGCAGTAGCAAGCAGCAAGCAAGCACGAATACAATGGCAGAGCACGTTGTGTCACCTGCTCATCTCTTTTTATCAAAACAGTCCAAGACTAATGGGCCTTTGGACACAGAATAGCCAATCAGAATGGCAGTTAGCCAAGCCTGACCATATTAGGTGAAGCCATAGGCTCACTTTACCCACATTTGGGAGAAGTATAGGCCTTGCACAAGGCAGGCACAAACCAAGTGTGCGTATACCTTGTTTAGCATAGGAGCAAAACAAGTCTGGGCAAGCCAGAGTCCTTAAACTCAGTGGCTTCAGGTTCTTTGTCCTCCTTCCTGCTTCTCAGTTGCTTCTCCCCATAGCAGGAGGAGGGAGGGCAGAAAAATATGTCCAGGCAAGCCAGGACATGTATAAGCCTATTTTGGCCTATTTAGGCCTACCACGATGACCAGTACAAGCTCCTCAAGGAGTCTTGGAAAGGGCCCTCCTGCCGGCAGACCCACACCCTCGTGTGCCCTGTCCAGGGCAGGAGCCCTCTCAAGGGAGCCCTCTCAAGGTTTTGCACCTATCTCTCCACATAAAGGCCCAGCTCTTTCTGACAGATTTATTTAGAGAAGCTCCTTGTGAGGCCCTCAGCCTTGGCACACATAGCAGCACCAAGGTAGGGGATGCTTTCCCATGCCACCAGGATTCCATACAGCAGTGTCCAAGGACTGGCTTCAGCTGTATGTCTCACCAAATCTCAGCACATGCTGTGGACCTCATTTCAGCAGTCCCTCATCCTTCACCAGGCATGAATACCAGCTTCCTCGTGTTACCAGGCAGCTTTCTGCAGCCCTGTGCTGACTCTCCTGCTCCTTTCCTTGCCACAGGGCTCTGTGTAGTTTCACCTCAGGGAAATCTGTGGTGCACAAACGACGAGTATTTAGCTAAAGATGCCAAAGGGCATCTGACTTCTGACCTCCCATGGGTTACCTCCATGTTGTCATGCTTCCCTCTGTGAGCATGGTAGTAGGGTTTAAACAGAGTTGTACAAAAGGGCCAGCTCCCACCTGACCCTGTGGAACTCCATGTCTGGGTGTCCTCAGGGACAACAGACAAAGTGCACAACCCAGCCCCAGCAGTATGAGCAGCGACAGCACACATAGACAGCTGGGAATGGGAGGTGATTGGTGTTTCCACAAGAGAAAGGGGAGAGGATGCTGTTTTGTCCCTGTGAAGCTGTCCCTTCCAAAATATCTACATATAACAGCAGCTTCCCTGTGGCTCTACACACAAGAAGCACAGCTGTACTGGGTCAAAGCAAGCATCCATTTAGCTAAGCACTCTGTCTCCAACTTTGGCTGATAGCAGATGCCTGAGGGAGAAAACAGTGATATTGCCTCCACATGCTCTCCCAAGATGATTGTGCCTCAGGACTTTCTGGGCCAGAGGCTGTCCTCATACGTAAGAGTTCTGCAGGGAATTTTTCTGTAAGAGCCTGAGTAGTCAGCTTCAGGAGTCACAGATTTTTAGCACCTACCACATCCTGATGCTTATCTAAAGGTTGTGTGAAGGACTAACTCCCTTTGCTTTTATACTGTAAATTATATTGTCTACCCACAGCATCTTAAACAAACCCAAATCAACATTAATTGGATAATTTTTTTTCTTGGAAGTGTGATGGTGTCTGGGATGCCAGAGCAGATCCTTTACCTCCAGGCTTCTAGTGAGACACTGAATACACCCATACAGTAACAGGCTGCAGAGGCAGAGGTAAGTGCAGTCCTGTATTCCCTCCATCTTGCAGAGGTGTGATGGGACTTGCTGCCTTTCTATGCCAGAGCTGTAGCTCCTGGGGTCGATATTGTGCTGAGCTGTATAGCTGGTGCTGCTGCTGGTGAGCCTTACCAGGAACTCCTGCAGCATACAACTAGCATCACAACTTCAGCCACCTTTTTGTCACTTGTACTCTTCTCTCCTATTCTGTCTTCTGAAGCCCTTCCCCAGGAGCCATTTCAGTCACTTACATAGTAGAGCTGTCATAGAGAATGGCCATGGAAGAATCCAGCCCCTTTCATGGGCTAAGTTTAGCCCATCAAAGAGCTCTGAAGTCTTAAAACAGAGACATTGAACAGGACTTTGTATTCCAGGACAGAAGGGAGGATAGCTTATAGACATGTAGATATGAAAGGATCCCTGCTCAGGCATCATGAACACTGTTTGGGAGATGCTAGTATAAGCCCCTCTGAAAACATCACAGGAACCATTCCCCACTGCCCCTTATATTGTTTGCTCCAGCATTAACTAGCCTGACAGTTAGAAAATGTTTCCTAATATGATACCTCAAATATTCATAGACACTTATGTGGGCTAAGCCTCATACCAGCTGGAACTTTTTCAGGGCCTGTGGCTTTACTCCTAAATATAGAGGGAAACTGTCTATTGGAATTCTTGCGTGAATGAAAATGAGTGTGTTGTGGTTATTTTACTAACCTTTTTTTATGTCACGGCAGCAGCCATGAGGCACTATGAACTGTACAGACAGTGAGGAAATCGTGGTCTTCCCAAAATCCTATGTGACTCGTGGAGAATTAGGGCATTGACAAAAGGTGGGTAGCAGGGAGCAGCATGCCAGGAAAGCGATAGTGACAGTGACTAATATCCTGAAAGCCAGGAGCCATTTTGGCTCTCCTGCCCACGCCTGAGACCCTCTATCACTCTTGTGGTTTCACAGTCATATATTCCACTTTCTAAAAAGGTTTTTGCTTTCCTCCAAAGGCTTGTGCAAGGGCCATCCAAACAACGGAAGAAACTCACTGACCAGATGAAAACTGATTGCACTCAAAATGCTGACACGCGTACCACACAGCCCAGCTAGGAGCCGAGGATGAGTGCTTTCCTCTGCTCTTGTGTTCTTGGGAACTTCACAGCTCCACAACAGGATGGAAATAAGTATGTGGGAGATGTGCATTTTAAAGTGGATAGTGCCCCTTCAACAACTTGCTGCACCCTCTGCCAAGAGATAACTGGGTCTATCCAGGAATCTTTTGGAATGAAGATATATCTGCCATCTTCTGCTGGCTCAAGGGCTGTGAAATCTCTCCTTGCTCTGGCCTTTCTCCCACTCCGTCACAAGAAGTCATCCTTCATCTCAACACCCATGGCTGTTCACACATGGCAAGACTTGCACTCTCCAGGCAATGCAGAAAATCAGTCCTCTGACCATGCACCAAAGACACTGATGGTCCTGTGACAAGGAAGAGGTGACAAGAAGAGCAGGCTGTTGGTTGCAGGAATGCTTTGCAGAGCCCATAACCTGCTCTTGATGGGCCTTCAAAGGTGTCAGGAAAAAAGGGAACATAAGAAAGAGTATACCCTGAGCCAGACAATGTGGGCCGACTGATCCTGGGCTGGGTGCCATCATCTCAGCTCAACAGAACAACTTAATGGGGTATGGCAGCCCCACATGCATGGTAAGTTACCAGATATTGCACCAAGCAAGAGCCACACGTTGGCACAATAATACACTCTAGCATCAGCTCAACCCACTCCAGAGCTAGACACTGCCCCAACCTGGGGTCACTGACCTATGCATCCAAGATGAGACCACATGGCACCCTGGGAAAGGGTTTGTGCTGGTTTCTAACCCCCAAGGAGGCCGGCAATCAGCTCTGAGAGGGGCTGACAGCCACCACTGCATCAATAGCCTCCACACACAGAGCCGCCCACATTCCTTCCTCCTGACTGCAGGGCAGAAAACCAGGCGCTGCCTGGCAACTGGCTCTGTTATTTGGGGTTAGGAACCTGGCCAAGCTGGCAGGCTTGGTACATGGGCCATGCTGCTTACAAGGCTGGATGTGTTTGCAGCGCAGCAGGGAGAGCATGCTGCTAACAGGTCCTCAGTATCCTGGAGGGCTCTTGCCATTCTCTCTCCATCAAAAAATCCTGCCCTTGGGGAAGGAGCCTGGTAGAGAAAATGTACCCCCTTCCCTGCACTGGTCAAGAAGATCTGGTGGTGGGCTCTTTGCAATTGCAGTGCTCAAAGTCTTGGCAAGGGAAATTATCAAGAGTTCTGAATTGCCAGATGATGTCCCATTCTAACGTAACAGAGGTGGTACCAGTTACAACTTTTGCCCTGAGCCCCACAGAAACTTCCCACATCCCTGCATCTTTCTCAGCCTTTGGCACTTCACCAGGTATTCCCACAGAAAACAACACATATATTTGCGATTAAAGCACTGGCTTCAGGTTTCCCACTGCATGCAGCAGGCAAGTTCCGCCTTGCCTCAACCTTGCTGTGAGCCAGGGCTGACAGGCCACTGCCCCTTTGTCCTGGCCCACTGGGAAAAGAAACCTGATAAGGGCTGCGTTGGCATCAGCCCCCATGCTTCCTGACGAGGAGCAGGTTCACGCGTAGCTCCTGCGTCATACTTGCAGTTTAATTATAATCAAAGACAGGCAGAAAAACAGCAGTGATGCGTTGGTTAAGGGCCACTTATCCTGCCACCCCCATGTGTGCAAAGCCTCCATTTGAGGTACCTGTGCCTCTCCAGAGACACATCCCCTGCTCTCAGACTGTGGGCAGAAGCCTCTCATTCCAGCTATCTCCTGCCCTTGAGCCCTGCAATTGCCTGTGAATTAAAAGGATCTATTCTTGCTACTTCTTTTGAAACCCAGTTCTCAGAAAATGCACTCCTATCCAAAAAAAAACAAAAAAAACCCAAAAAAAAACCCAAAAAAACCCCCACCAACCAATCTATATATATGTATGCTAACAGAAGCCTTCAGCAAGGCACCCACCTTTGTCTTCCTGCCTCATTGCCACCTACCCAAATCAGCAAGAGAAGTGGGTAGCACACAGAGTATCTCCCTGCTCAGAAGCAAAAGCACTAGGAAGGTGGCCCAGCTACCAGAGTGGGAAACACAGTGGTCTGTGAGCACTTGGCCTCAAATTGAGGTGGTTTATTTCTGGTAACTCACCCACAGCAGCTTCCAGTAATGCTCATAAAGCTCCTTTCCGCTTGGGAGATAGTGGCTTTCAAGGACCATTGCAGCTAGCACACCAGTTTGGCTTCCTTTAGAGCTTGGTGGTAGTAGGCTGAAGTCAATGAGTAAATTGAGGCTGCCCAATATCCCATGGTGGGGGACACCAGAGATTTCCTAACAGAACTCGTAATACTTCTACACTGAGTAGTGACAAGCCAACCTCAGATGGTCTGGCTAGCATCCATGTTTGGTGTACCAGAGGATAAAATGTTTTATGGAGACTGCCTGTTCCTGTCACTCCTAAGATCTGCCTTATCTGGGCAGAGATTCCCAAAGACCTTCTCCGAACAGGTTGTTAATATCACCTCAGCCCATGATGGGGCAGCCTTAGCTCGGCATAGCTGTGGCTTTGCCTGATGTCTTGCATCTGCACTATCCGATGGGGAAGCGGAGACATTGACTGAAAGACAACTCATGGAAGAGCTGCAGAAGTGAAACCACAGCACATCAAAGCCCATCCTAGTCCAGAGCTATTGTACAACCAGATCCATTGACTATCCTGTAAAAATACCATCATATCTGCACCAAGATGAAGCTGAAGAAGACATGGTTCAGCCAGCTCCCACAAACCCTTCATATGCCAGACTCAATCACTGATTGCTAGCCTGCTTGTTGACAAACAGAAACAGGACATCTCATCTATCATGGCATTCTGCCTCCCTGCCACACCGGAAAACAGTAGCAGGGTTACAATCAGAGTACCAGCTACAGCAAGGCAGCTTTGTCCAAAGTGCTACCTCTGCTCCATGCAGCACCTTTGTTCTGTGTGGGCTTTCTCCTGACTGCATGCGTTCAGCCAGGCACTCAACCTTGAGAAGCTGACCCTGACCAAAGTCTCTGCAGATCCTGATACCAGTGGCTAAACAGCACCACCTGGGGCACTTTATAAGGTAATTGGTTAATGCTTTTTCTTGGTCATTAAAAGTATTACATGTGTTCACTTTATTGTTTGGCTAGATTTGAGGGTTGTGCAGTCACCCCTTTTGTCTGCCTGGAGTTTGGCGCTTTTGCATTTTAGCCTGTGCCCCCTTTGCCTGAGACTGAAAGATGTGACACACCAGAGCCTCTCTGGGTTTCTCTGCACCAGTCATTCCACTACCACATTGTCCCTGTCTCCTCTTTGAGCTACCATCAAGGGCACAGTGCTCCCTTGCTGGAGACCACACATTTTTCAAATTGCTCCCTAGTTTGCAGCCCGTCCTGTCATTTTGGGGCTTAGAGATGGTCAGGAGGCTCTGTACAGGGATGCAGCACTAAGATAGGGAAGGATGGAGTAGCAATGAAAAACAAAACCTTTGCCCATTAAGAGCACACTGATGGGTACACATAACTTGGCATCCCACTGTGTTAATAGACATGCAAATGCAAACACACACATACCCAAGCACCACAATTTTACACTAGCATGCTGGTGCCAGAGCCCCAGTCAAGGGACCTTCCCCCTCCAGATGCCTCCACCTATCCCCACTCCCAGGCAACTTCCCAAAGCACTTGCTGTCACCCATCTTCCAAGCTAAAAATCAGGGCATCAAGGAGATTGTCCCAGCAGATGCCATCTCCTGCTTGGCTACACAAGCACTGCCTGTTCACTGGGGCCAGCCAGGAGATGTTGCTAGCAAGGAGAGAAGGAATTTCATTCCCAGCTGATGTGGAAATTATGGAGATCAACAGAGAGCCTATTCCTACCCCCGCCACCACTTCAGGATGTGTTCTGGCTTTTCTTGGGATAGTAATTTTAGGAACTGAGCATGTCCCTGAATTTCCTGCCAAGTTTCAGTCACAGGGATGGAAAGAGAGAAATACGTGCAATGAAGGGGAAAGGGAAAGAAGGCAAAAGGAGGGAGAGATATGTTATCTTCTGCATGTTGGCTGGGGAGAGAAGGGCCTGAGTAAATGAAGGCAAACAAAGCAATGTGTACTAGCAATGGGTGGCTTCTCCCTCAGGCCACCCATAGATCGAAGCTGGGCAGGGAGGTGAACTGTTGCAGTGAGTGAGAAACACAGCCTTAGAGTTAAGGACACCAATGGGGATGGCAGAGGAAGAGTGGTGAAACATGAAAAACAGTTTAAGAATATTCAACCTCCTCCCCACAGGGTCCTAGTAGTCAGGAATAGCTAGACAAGATTTGGGGCTCTAGACAAGAAAATCAGTGAGGATTAAGATTCAGTGGAGAACCAATGTCCAGAGCAACTTGTATGGTTATTTCCCAATAGTGTACATTTGAAGAAGCTTGCTGACCACTGAAGTGCCTCCAGGTACCACTGCCTCTCTCTCTGGGAAGCCCACCCACTACAATGCATGGCCCTAACACATGACATTTTCCAACTATGGCATGTTCCCTTCCTGTCAGTGCCTCTGCATCTCCGGTCTGCAAAGGAAAATGCCAGCACAGGGCACTGAGGCTGTGGGCATGCCCATCCCTTCAGTCCCCTGGCTATTGTCCAGCCTCGACTGGGATCTACTCTCTGTCTGCCAGAGGCTCTGGGTGAGCCAGCCTGGCTGAGGCTCCTCAGTGAGGAGCCCAAAGCTTTTTCTGTTTATTCCTCTCCACCTCTCCAATCCACTCACATCTCTGTTTCCATCCCACTCCCGTTTGGACTCTGGCCAAATGAACCTCGAACTCATCTTGTCCTTCCCCAGAATATGCTGGAAGTGCCTTCCCAGGTCAGCTATGCTTGTCACCATGGTGTTTTGCCAAGCCAGGACCCAAGCCCAACCCATCCTGGGCTCCCACAACCCACCTGCCTCCCTGTGCAACTCCACATCCCTGCCCTCCAGCAGCCTCAGCACTCTGAGGAGGGCAGGAAAATATTTTTCTGGGGTTTGGAGAGGGGAAAAAAAATAAGAATCCAGTAAGAAGAGAAGAGCTGCTGGCATCCACAGTGTCATCCCTCTATGTAGGCCAGGGTTCATTTTGCCCTCAGTTCTGCAAATGGCAACAGATAATATGCATTTATATAAATGCCAATGTTCTAATTAGTCCTTCTAACAATATTAATAAACATTGCTATCTGGGGATTAGAGAAAAGCCTCACAGCAGAGTTACACTTCCCCCTGTTCCCCTGGTTTTATTTAACCCAGAACACAAGAGTCCTCTTAAAAATTGATGAAGCCTCTGAATCTTGAGTCACTGGGTCAAGGCTGCCCTCACCCAGTTCTTCCAAAGAATATCTTTCCCTTCCAAACACTGCAAGTGCTACTTTACAGGTGAATGCTCCATGCCTGCTGTCCCTGCATCACTGCTCCCCTCCACCCCATGGTCCCTCTGGCACCTCCCAAAGAGCACAGTGTCATTGGGACAGAGCCAGTGGATGTCCCAGGCTTCCTGTTGCCCCACTGGGAGCTGCCATGCCAAGTCTCCCCTCGTGTTAGCACTGAGCTGGCCTGCAAACCATTGTGAGTGGCCAAAGAGAGGAAATTAATTCCCAGGCTCTTCCACCACAAAGCCTGAGAAGCTAATCAGGGAACTTTATTAAAAAATAATAACGGCAATAAAAAGGGAGAAAAGTAAGCTGCTTTGGAAGCTGTTCAACCACCAGTGTAGGGAGCAAGGGAGGCTCTTTCAAATGCAAACAAAGTGACCCTCCTGTGGGTCAAGCAGTGCTCAGGGCAGCAGGTTGTAGGTATCAGCAGTGCCAAGGTCCAGTCCCAGATCACTTCTGATCAAAACCAGCCCCCACTGGCTTTGCTGAGAACGAAACACTCCCCTCATCACCTTTTACCAGCATCAGTTCCCACCTGGATGGCAACGAATCAAAACTTTTCACAGAAGCTGGCAGGGCCTCTTCCCAGCAGCTTTCCTCTCTGCAGACAGGGATCCCCCAGTGGAATGCCTGAGGCTTACCAAGATCCTGCTCTGTGGGCAGCTCAGACCTCTTTTGGCACCTAGCAATGTGCAAGGATCAGAATCATCTTGAAAGCCTTTTAAAATCTTTTTGTTCAATAGTGTTTACAAAGCAAGCATCACTCAGAGGCTCAGGACACACACGGGGATTCCCATCCAGATATCACAGAAATCAGATGGGGCAGGATGTGATGTCCCAGAGGTACCTGCACTTCATAATGGTATTTCCTAATGTCTCCCCTCCACTACCCGGTTCACCGCCACTGCTAGGAAGAGTGAGGAGATGGGAAAGTCCCACTGATTTCATTCTAACCCACTATCCAATCAGGAAGTCAGAGTGTGACTGAGACCTACGAACAGTCTCACCAACGTCCAGTCACACAAGCAGAGGGAAGACAACCCCTTCCTGGGGATAAGATCTCAGAACTCAGAAATGCTCCCTGAAGTCCAGCCTCCTCATCCGTGCAGTCTCTCTCCTCACAACAGCTGTTCTGTGTCACCACTGGCTATCACAGCTCTCCTGCACTAGTTTCTAGCCTCCACCTAATCTCTGACTTGAGCTGCTCTCTGGTAGTTCCCTATCATCTTTATGGTTCATTTCTGCTCATGTAAGCTTGCTCCACTTGAGGGAAGGGCCTCTCTGATCTATCCTTCCCACTCTGGCAGATGCCCTTCAGGTCACAGTGGAAGAAACATGCCAGCACCTCCCTCATGTCTCTTCACACCACAGTCCTTCAGTTTATGCTAGAGGCACCAAAACTGGACTTCAGATGGGGTCTCACAAGAGCAGACAAGACAGGGAGAATCACCTCCCTCATCCTGCTGGCCACACTTCTCTTGATGCAGCCCAGGATAAGGCTGGTCTTCTGGGCTGCAAGTGCACATTGCCAGTTCATGCCGAGTTTTTTGCTGACCCCCAAGTCCTTCTCCCCAAGACTACTCTCGGGCCACTCCTCATCCAGCCCATATCCATGCTTGGGATTGCCCCAACCCAGGTCTAGGACCTTGTACTTGGCCTTGCTGAACTTCACAAGGTTGGCTTGGGCCCACCTCTCAAGCCTGTCCAAGTCCCTCTGGATGGCATCCCTTCTTTCCAGTATGTCAGCCAGATCACTCAAATGTGTGTCATCTGCATTCAATTCCACTGTCCCTATTGCTGACAAAGATGCTAAACAACACTGGTCCAAGTGCCAGCCCCTAAGGAGCACCACTTGTCACTGGTCTCCATTTGGACATTGAGCCACCGACTGCAAGTCTCTGAGTGCAGCCATCCAGCAAATTCTTTATCTCACAAGTGGTCCACTCCTCAAGTCCATTCTTTTCCAACTTGGTGACCAGGATGTCATGTGGGATAGTGTCAAAAGCTTTACACAACTCCAGGCAGATGACATCAGTTGTTCTTCCCTTATTGACTGACATTGTAACTCCATCATAGAAAGCCATCAAGTTCATCAGGCATGATTTGCCCTTAGTGAAGCCATGTTGGTTACCACCAATCACCTCTCCTTCCTTTTCTGTATGCCTTAGCAAAGCCTTCAGGAGATTCTGCTTCATGATCTTGCCAGGCACAGAAGCAAGACTGATTGGTCTGTTTTCCTTTATTCCCTTTTTGAAGATGGGTTAAAAACAGGCAGGGCCAGATCAGGTTCCAGTAGCCAAAGGTACCTTCCAGAAATGTCCTCCCATGCCTGGTCAGGACTGGGTTCATCAGCCTGAGTCACTCCTGAGACAAACAGCTAGGAGCCCACCTCCTTGCAAACACAGCTGGTGCCAAGGCAGAGCAGGCCAGTTTGTCCTTTCAGGTATCTCATGCACGAACTTGCCTGCAAGTAGAAGAGGCAGGGAAACCATCAGATTAAAGAAACCACAAAGCTTGTCTCTGTGTCTCCCCATCCCCGACATCTCTGGACAGGACTGATAGGAAACCAAACATCCTGTACACACAGAGCATATCACATGGCAGGTACAGGACCTTATCACCCACTTCCTCTGTGAGCTTGCATGTGCCTCCTAGGGTTCAACAACACTCCCAGCTCCACGCAATGAGAGCTGCAAACAAACTTCCAGCTCATGTGACCCCTCTGCTCTCAAGGAGGCCTACCAAGAGCAGTTCTCCTCCTCTCACCCTCCTCAGCACACAATGAAAGCAGGGAAAAGTGCTGCTCTTCCACCTCAGGGAGGGAGGAAGGAAAGCTGCAGCCCCTCCAGACAATACCTGCCAGGTTCACCTTGCTGGCACGGTAAAAAATTGCTCCAGCCTCTGGACTGATTCTTCACCCCAGCCCCAGAGGTGTCCCAGAGCTGCCTATTTACAACATAGGGAGAAGGTGCAGGCATATAGGGCAAGGGGTTTAGCAGCCACCGAAGGTCACAGACACACATCTCAGCTAGGGAACACTGACACCAGGGTCCATTATGCATGTCTTTACTGCTGTCTATGATGTTTTCCTTTGCAGTCTCTGTTTTCCTTTTGGCCAACCCCCACATTTTTAAAATCACAATCCCAGTATGAGTTCATTGCTACTTCTGTTACTTCCACCATATACAACTGATGTGTTGGAAATAAAAGGAAGCTCTCGTGGCTATGTGGCTGTACAGTCAAAGTATTGCTGCATGCTTCATCAGGACTCAGAGTTTTCATCTTGATGAAGTGAAGTGAGAGGTCACTAGCCTGCCCATCTTAGGTTGGATTTGAATTTGTCCGAGGCTCCTGGAAGAACGGGACACCTGAGAGCTCTGAAGTGCCTCTGGGGAGGCCTAGACAAGGTGGAGAAAGCCTGAGAGGGGAGCAGAGAGATCACCCACATATTTGGCGTGCATCTCAAGCACTGAGATTGAATAAACCCCATAAGCGAGTTCTCCCTTTATCGAAGGACACCTTCTCAATGGAAGACACATAGGTCCTGGAAGGGATGCTGACAACAAAAACCATAAATTAATCCTTTGCCTTTACCTGCAGGGAAAGGAGACAGTTACAGCCTTCACTAAAAGTTCAGCAGATTTCCCCTTCCATCTTCAGGCCATGCAGCCTGGCAGAAGAGGCCACGTTAGGGATGCTGAAGTGCTGCTCTCAGGCTCTCTGCATCCCTCTACCCTGCTCCCAGGTTCTGGGAGACCTTCATCAGCCACAAGTGTCCCACAGATTAGCTCTCACCACCCTCGAGGCTCTTTCCATTCCCCATTCATTATGAGCTTTCTCCAACCTCAGGGGTAACCTGGCTTTCTGGACTCCCCTGCAAATTTGTCAGGGCTGCAGATACACACAAGGGGTGATGGGGGTCCTAACCAATAGCCCATGATGTACTAATCCTGGGATTAGGCAGAGTTCAGAGGTTAATTACAACAGTGTGAAGAGGAAAAACAGAGGAGAACAGGGACCATGGGAAGACCCAAAATGACTTCTCTGCCCAATCAGCAAGCCTGGATCTTGGTTGGCAGTTTCTGAGAGAGTGTGAAAGAGGCAGTACACTGGGAGGACATGATCTCCCACCTGAGGCTGGAGGGTCCAGTCCATCCCAACTCCTGACTCATCCCTGACACTGAGACTCCCCCATGCCTCAGCTTATAAAACTAATGCAGCCCTTTCAACTGGGACTGAGGAAACTAAACCCACTGGAGACAGTGCACAGCTCTAACAAAACCCAGGCCATACAGGTACGTAAAATGGGGATGTGTGGGACATATTTTAAGGGGAGGCAATGGGATTTACAAATCTTCCCACCCAGACTGACTTCTCCAACATCTCAGCAGCAGAGAGAGGCATCTCACAGAGAGACCTGAATGGGATTCCAAGCGGGAAGCAGCATAAACGCTTCAACCTCAATTCATTATCAGGAAACATTGCTAATTTGCTCCAGCACAACCCTACTAAGTGTGGTTTTCTGCCTTCCAGGCCATGAAATAGCTATCTCCACAGGACACCACTCTTGCATTAAGTAGCTTCACCCACCCACGGAGAGCTGCCCAGGTGCCTGGCATGGCAGATGCAGCCCCGTGCCACCCGCTGAGGCCTGCTGATCTCAAGGGGAAAGGAGGATCAGCAGAGGGTCCTTCCCCAACCAGAATCCCCAGGCAGCAGCCCTGGGGAAGTCAAGGCTGTCAGCCCACCAACAGGTTCCTGGCATGCCCCTCATCCACCCATCACTGCTGCATCCCCAGGGCTTTCTCCAGGGATGCCATTAGTCAGAAACTATGGCATATGACCACACATCTGGAAGGAGTTAGATGACGAGAGGCTCTGCCAGCTGTCTTCATTTAGGTTTGTTCATACTTGGGAGTGCACTGCAGCAAGATCTGTAAAATAAAAAGTTGTGCTGATTGACACAAGTTGAAGGTTTCCTCCCTGCCCCCATCACCTCCACCCTGGACGCCAACATTAATACTTATTAAATCCCAGAGGCAGGCTGCATTTGATGGAGGAGGCCGTGTAAGAATGGTGCAGTAGTTAACCATCGCCTTTCTTCCTGCCAAAGCATGGCCAGCTCCAGCAGTGAAAAGGAGTTCATGGGAATGTCACCCACAGCTGACGCCAAGGCAGCCCCGATGACACTATGAAGCCTTACCATTCCCGGGGCACCCAGTGGGGCTTCAGTGTAACACTGCTGGGAAGGTAAGGCACATCCCTCAGGGACTTCATCCCTTGCTGAGTGCTGCAGAACAGTGGGGGTCTGAGACAGCTGGTTGCTTCCTCATCCTCATTTCTGTACGTGGGGCTCCTCCAGTCCCCTTCCCAGGCCCTAGTGACCTCTTAAGCTCACGTGTTTTGTTCTGTTGGCAGAGGCAGAGTGAGAGGGAGGAGAGCCCTGACATGCAGTGGCCGGGGTGGAGCTGGCCTTCCTCCAGGCCTTGTCTCAGACCTTCATGTGCCAGACTGGGGCATATGGGCAGGTCGTGCTTCCTCTGCTCTAAGGAAGGAGATAGGGAGGTGCCAGCAGTATAGCAGGGCACACCAAGCACAGGGTAACACAGCAGTGAGCATGGGCATTGGTGTTTCAGAGGGGATGTGCTCAGCCTAAACACCCTAACTACATGTTAACACCAAGCTCAGGAAGGGCTGCAGAGCTCTCTGAAGAAGCTTATAGAAAGCTTGAAGACCTCTTTTTTCCACATTGCACACCAGTTTCCCATCTGAAGCTGTTTCTGCAGTATTGCCTCCAAGTGAAGTAGAGATTAACAAGGTCTGGAGTCAAACAAAGGAGACTACCAGGAGAGAGGTGCCTAAACTTCACCAAATCTTCATGGATTTCTCGACAGACTTGGGATCGGCTGTTACCTTCTAATAATCCAAGTCCCACACATACAGCTAGGGGCTGCTAGAAAAACAGCTGATCTGCTTTAGAATTCTGCAGGGCTAGGTCCTTTCCATAAAAGATGAAACAGGACAGAAGGGGCAACAGCTGACATACAGTCCTTCCCAAGAAAAAGGATGTTGCTACCCAGGGAAGTGGGGAGATATGCTGCTGGGAGAGTATGCACCTCTGCAAGAGCACCATGCATTCACACGGCCATGCACAGTCTCTCTCAGCTTCCACAGGACATGTGTGATCTGCCCAAAAGCAGCACAAGGGGCTCATGGCAGAGCCTGGGTAATTGTCTGGTCTGTGTGACACATGATCTCCCAATGAGACTGCCAATGCTGGGCCTCAGCCAAGGGATCGCATTCCTAAGGACATGTCTTCAATTAATGCCTTTTTTTTTCCCCTCATTTTGTTTAAAATTGGGGTTGAGCAGTTTCCAAACAGATGTGTTGGGGTAGCCAAAATATTTGGCTTTCTGCTGGCTGCTTGTTTGGCATCCATGCCTAGACGACGCTAAAATATTCCTTCCATCTACAGCGAGTGAGAAGCAGCAGAGTCAAATACAGTCAGGTTTCTGCTGCTACCATGTCTTATTTGCAACCCCAGCATCTCCCACACCAGCTATGAGCTCTGAAAATATGGGAAGTGTGAAAGGAGCCTCTCCCCTGGGAAATGCATAGGGAAAAGTTCTAGCAGTGGATGCACTGAGCAGGAGGCCGGGGAGGGAGCCTTCACAGCCGGGAGAGAGTAGCAGGCAAAGCCCTCCTGCAAGCACTGTGAGGTTGCAGGCAGCAAGCACTGCTCTGTTCACCCCACAGCCCCTGCGCTCAGCCCATAAAAACAGCACTCACAGAAGCAAAGCCTCCATCAAAGGGGCTGCACTGGCTCACACCAGGATGTCACAGCTCACACATCTCCAGTCATCCAGGATTTTCTCCCACAACCTGTTCGGCAGAGGAGCAGTGTCAGGGCTTGCCTATCCCATGGAGAGAGATGGCTTTGGAGACACTGAATTGCAGGAAGAAACGAGGATGCACTNGGTGGGGTACGGGGGTTGTGCAGGATGACGATCACTGTGTCCGTGCGCTCACTGCGGAGCGAACCACACAAAACACACCGCAAAGCACCTCAGAGACTTCCGCCCGCTCAGGGACATTCTCGGCCCGGGCCTGTCAAGAAGCAAGCCCTCGGAGATAACTCCCAGCTGCCTGCCAGTTGTTTTCTCCGCGAGCGGAGGCTTGCGCTGGGTGCCGGGAACGCCCCCGCGTGCAGCCACGACCTGACCCCGTGATTCAGCGGCCGCGCGGCTGGCGGGACGGTGACGCGAAGGCGGTGATGCAGGCGCGCGGGCACAGGGTCGGCCGCGCTGCGTGCAAAAGGAGTCGGCGCCGGGCCGCGCGGCGTGCAGACGTCCCGTGACTCACCGCGGCCTCACCGTCCTGCCTCACGCGCGGGCTGCAGCTGGGACCTCCGCCTGCCTCCTCCCTTCTGTGAGAGGCGTAAGGAGCAGCATTACGCTATCCTCTCTTCTTGCCTCCCCGTGCGGACACGGCCACTCGTGCTGGCGGAAGACTGCAGTTAGCTTTGGGGTTAGGAATGGGGCTGCCTCCACAGATTCCAGCCTACCGGCGGGCTCTTACCATGTGCAAGGGTTAAATGCAGTCCCCTGCCCTCACAAGTGCTCTCACCAAGGCTCCTGGAGCCTTACATGCCAGCTTGACTCTGCAACAAGCTAATAACCAGTGGAGAGAGCATTAAACCAACTGCTCCGGCTCAGCAGCCAGATTTCAACTCTACTTGGTCACGCACCTGGACACCCATCCATGATGCAGGCGCATGTTTATGCCAAGGCTTTCAGGCTAGCACACTTTCTGGCCCTGAGCCTGAGAGGCCACAGCAGGAGGAAGACACTTCTGCATCACAAGCTCCTGTCCCGTATGCTAAGTAGTAACCCAGCAGGGAGAAATGCTTCTCTCAGTCAATTCAACCCCAGGCTGAGCCACTTCTGCTTCCTTCCACCTTTTTTTAACCTCTAGTATTTCCCACTCATCAGTGCCTGGGTCCAGATGCCCAGGACAGATCAGGATACCAAAGGGCAAAACACACCTGTTAGGTCAGTCTCTGGATCCCATCAGCAGCTCTTTGGGTCCCGCTCAGCAGCTTGTTCTTGCTGGCAGCTTATACAACTACCAGACTCAGATCTGTGACTGCAGCCTCACAAGATGTCAAGATCCTAAGGAAGAGAGACGTTTCTACACTAACTGCTTAATGAATTGTTTGAGACTAGACTAAAATTAATCTCTGAGCCAGCAGCCCACAGCTCAGCACCACGGAGATGTGGAAAGCCATCAAAAGCCCTTGGCCAAAACAGGAGAGTCAGGAACCTGACCTGGGAAAATGGCTCTTGCTTTGTGCTCATATATGGCTTTTTGAGTTTGCCAGCTTTTTGGATCTGGGTGCTTCTAAGCTTCCCTTGACCTCTGTAGGCTTCAGACTCTCTGACAGACTTTTGTCCTCCACCATTCCTCTGAAACAGGACCCAGTCTCAGCTGGTCTTACCCTTCAGCAGCAGACCTGACCAGACCAGATACCACAGTGCTCCACTTCAGAGACGAGCAAATTAGTTTCAATTAGCATTTTAGATGCCAAACTCTTCTGTGGGTCTGGCTTTCAGTGCCCCACAGCTGGAGGTCTGTTCTGAATCTGATATTCAGGTTCTTATCCACCCTGGAGTTTCTTATATATGGGGACCTGCATCTGGCAGTTTGGAATCCAAAGAGATGAGAGTGAGTGGCAAGAAAGAAGTAGCAGATGGTGAGACATGCTGATTGAAGACAAACAGTTGGCACCTGTAGCTGCTCAGAAATGTAGGGCCCAGGGGGTAGCATGATCAATCTCAAAGGGACACAGCACTGCACAAAACTCTTCCTTGCTGCTCCAAGTGCGTGGCTGCCCAATGGCATCAGCGGTTTGAAAGCCAGATATGCTGGTAGGCAAACATAAAGCATGGCCTAAAAGCCATATCACAGATGCATATGGTAGCTTTGGCTCCATATACACCATGTGAGATCAGACCAAAAGTCTGAGACTCCTGTTTGTGAGAATAATAGGGAGCACATTCACGTGGCAGAAGTGTTGGTAACCTGGGATCACGCAGGGACAGAAGCTCTTAGGTGACAGCAAACATGCAGGGCTCCAGGCCTTATGAAGGAGAGAAGTCAACACGGTGTTCATGTCTGTGTCAGAGTGTCTACATAGCTCCCTACCCTTTCCCTTCACTGAGGTCTTGCCTTCTCTCCAAGGCTTCATCCATGACTTCTCTATAATCAGCACAGGAAAATTAGTATTTCTAGGGTGAGACAAATTTGTGCTATTGTAAGTATTTATTTAAGGATGAAATTAATTGTGCACTAAAAATACCTGTTCTTCATTGACTAAAAAGAGTTAGCATCCTCCTTGCCTCCTGCATAGCTACTTAGCTGAGGAAGGTAAAAAGAAAGACAAGAAGTAATAAATCAGTCCAGCTTGAAAATGCTTTAAAGGCTGAAGATAACAGAAAATGTTGAAGTATACGACATCATTACATAGCTTTAGAAGAAGCATTAACATACATTTGAAAGCACTGTTCCTAAATATATAAGTTCACAATATTATGGTACATCCAATGTTATCTTCTATACCTTCCACTTATGGTCACTGTGGTTGGATTGGACTAGATGACCTTTAAAGGTCACTTTCAACCTGAACCATTCTATGATTCTGATTCTCTTCTCTGCCTGTGAAAGGCCAAAGGAAGAAGACAGTGGCACCTCAGTCACAGTACACCACCCTGCAGCCTCCTAACTACTCCCATCTAAATGCCACAGACTATAAAATGGGTTTCCACCAGTGCCGGGGGGTGGTGGCCGGGATCCCTCCCTTCACCAGTTAGAGGCTCTGCTTCTCCAGTCTTCCCAGTCCATCATGTCAGGAGACCAGGCATAGCACCCTTGTTGTCCAGCCCTTAAGCATGCAAGTGTGAAAGGCTGATGCGTAAAGGCATAATGGGCATCCCTGCTGATCCCTCAGCTGGGACAGTACTGACTCCTTCAGCGAAAGGGCCAAAGAGCCCAGAAATAACCAGTTTCTTGCCTGCACTTCAGATCACTGTGAGCTCTCTCCAGAGCCCACCAGCAAAGATGTGGGTATGTTGTGAGCGTGCCCTGCAGCAGCACATCTGTGACCCATCTGCTCACAGCTGGCAGCACTGGAAGCATCCAGAGCCTCCAAGGGGAGAGAAATTTCCACCCTATGTGTGCTGTATTGGCTATTCCTCTGTCTCTGACCAAAGACTCAGTGCACCCCTCTAAGCCTCTGAGGTGGCAGCTGGCCAGTCCCCTGCGGAGCATCCCCTTCAGCAGGGCTTTGTGGCTGTATGTCACCACACAGGAGTATCCAGTGAAGAGGGACATGGTACCAAGATTTTGCCTGTTCCCTGAGCACCACCAGCTAGCTCAAGCTCACTGCCTTCTCCTGGTGCCCCAGACAGGTCAACCTCCAGTGAGACCTTCCCCCCAAACACCCACCAGCATGAATTCCTTCTCTTAGCATAAAGACATCCTGTGTTTCCTTAGTACCTGCAATTTAGTGTTTCAGTTGCTCAACACTCAGTTAATGGGTTTCAAGGAAGGGAAGGGGGCAGGGGGGAGGTCAAGCCAATGTCCTCAGAACCGATGAGTATCACCCATAAACAGCCTCGAGCATGTCATGAAGGTCTGCCCCAAGTCATTCCCTGTTGAATTCATACAGTTGTACAGTAAACAACCTGATCTTCAACCCAGCAATGTCGGATGTTGAATGTCCCAGTTGGCTGCTTATGTACACTACTCATCTCTTAGCAGAGAGCACTCACGTCTTCATCACAGCATCAGAGTGGGATTGTATTTTTCCATTTTTTTCCACTCACCACTGTTGTGAGTCAGTGGTGAGCAAGTGGGGACGTGTGGACTGTGTCCAGTGACAGCGCGCCATGTGTACACACATCTGGGACAGTAATTAGACATGTGGCCACGCTTTAACCTCAGCCTTCCTCTGTAGTCCCACACTCAACTTGGAAGCCAGAGATTCAGGGCAGAGTTCAGCCTCACTGACCCCAGGTGGGGGAGAGCTCTGATCTGAGGACATTGCTGGGGTAAGAGATACTCCAGTGTTCGCTTCAGACCTTACTATCCAACACCTTATAGACAGAGTGAATGGTCGTGAGATGATGAGAGGGTGAAGGATGCTGGTGAGGTTCTCAGTTCCCAAGGCCCAGCACCACACCTGGTGATATGTGCTTCCATGGTGCACCATTCCCATCCCCTCCTGCCCTTATCATTCCCCTCAGCCCCCCCAGCTCAGCAGTGTGTTGGCAGGATGCCTCCCAGCTGGCGCAACCAGCAGGAAGCATGGGCGTGCTCAGGTGCAGGAAACAAGGCCTCTTTCCTCAGGAGTCCCATGCCAGAGAGGCAGAGATGACATCTACAAAAACATCTGCTTTATTTATAAAAGATCCTTCTTCTTTCCTTTACCTTTTTCATAACCCCATCTCTGACAGCCCTCTTACCTGTACTCCCAGAGAGGAGACTATGACAGCAGCAAAGCTGGATAAAATCACTTCTCTGATGCCCAAAAAAACTTTGGTAATTTTGCTAAGAGCTATCTCAGTATAGGCTGAGACACAGGGGAGGTGTACAGCACCCAGAGTTCTTATGGGGAGGACAGAAATTTTCTGGGCTGGGCAAGGTGAGAACATCACCACCCTGGGCCCCTGCAGATAAATTCCAGGGGTGAGATGGGGTGCAGCTGCCAGGAAGCAGGGGGGATGGGGGAGGGGGTGGGTGTTGCCATCCAGCTCAGCACAGGGGTCTTCCCAGATGAAGAACAGCTTTAGCTTAAGAAATGCAGTTTTTTCATATTTCCCTACCAATGCATTTTCTACCCCACCTCACTTAATATCAGACCTTGAGGAACAAGCAAGGACCACAGCAGGCAGCAGTAGAGTAAACCCACACTCTCACTACACCCTCCATCAACATAACAAATCCTTCCTAACAATACATACCAAGAATATCTGTGTTCCTGTGCTCTGTTTCAAAGCTAAGACTTCTCAGCAAAGGTAGCCTGGGCTGGCAAAACCTGCCTGGCTGTTAGGGCCTGGTACAGCCAAGGACCTTTGGTTTGGGAGGTTTCACACTATTGTCTTTCAGCAGCTCTTTAACACATGAAACATAAAAGAGAGCTGCTCAACCTCTGCCCTCTGCAGAGGAAGCAAGAGTAAGTGTTTGCAGGCTGATTTTAGAGGAGACAAGCCTACAGTAACCCATTCCAACCTAGCCTTCAGCACCCCCCATCACTCATAGCCAGGGCTCACTGGCCCCAGTTGTCTCTCCACTCCAGCTACCTTGCTAGATGTTGGCCATTAAAAGGGACAAGGGCTGGCCTCTGAGAGCTGCCTCCATGCACTGTTAGTGGTACATGTGTGCGAGCAAGAGTGTGCATGTGCAAGCCAGCATGTGTGTTTGCAAGTGTGTCTCCAAGGGCTGCAGCAATGTAGCCACTCCTTTGGCCTGCTGCCAGATGAGAAACTTCTTACACACACACAGTCTTGGCTCTTTGCTCACCCTTGCCCTCTCACTGTTTTGCAAAGCCTCAAACCCAGCTGACTCAACAGCTGAACTATCTGGAGGCCCAGAGCTGGAGGTCTTCCTCCTCCTCAGCAGCATCCACATCCAGCACACAAGGCTTTCCCAGCACGTGGAAGTGCCAGCTTCTGATGCTGCCTCTGCTGTCCCCATTTGGCTCGCTTGCTCTCATCAGCCCAGCTCAGCGTCACATACACAGAACATCAGCTTGCTTATTCATCCACCATGGGGCCTGAGGAAAATGAATCCTCAGCTTTCATTTTTTGAGGACAGAGTGGGATCTGTTTACAAGTTATTTTACAAGTTTACAAGTTATTTTTTTTCTTGTTTATGACAATAGCAGAAAACATTTCAAAGGCAGAGGAGTAGGTCTGGATCTTGCCTCAAACAAAAGAACCCATACCAGAATCAAAGGCAAATAAAGCTTCTGGGTGGCTTGTTCATAATAGTGCTAAATCCTGACCCATATTCTCCACCATCACAATCCAAAAAGACTCTTCATTATGGATAGGGCTACAGTCCATGAATCTCGGCTCCTCATCCCCTCTCCTGGCCACCCAGCCTCACCCCTTCTCACTGCTAGGACATGATTTCAGTAGCCCTGTTTCTCAGGAGCCTCCTTCATCCATTAGGTCAATTCAACTCCTAGAGCTAGAAGAGGAGCCCTGGAGTCCTGCTCCAGTCATTTGGCATCTTGTTCTACCCACTGAACCCAGAGAAGGCTGTGGAGGCACCTAGGGATAAAGCAGAAGGCAGGGCTGGCTTCATCCATACACATCGACCCTTCAAAACATGGACACAGAATCCTCAGCTCATGCACAGATCAATGTTAGGCAGCTCTAAGGTCAAGTGCATCTGAGAAAAGTGGAGGAAAAGCCTTTGGCACAAACTGAATCTACAATAATATTGTCTTTAAGGATTTTACTCCTCAAAGCTTGTTCGGGTCTTCAGGTCTTTACCATTTGGTATTTACACGTTCACAGACTCACAGATTGCATCGGGTTGGAAAGGACCCTTAAAGTTCATTTTGTTCAAGCCCCCTGCAGTCAGCATAGACACCTCCAACTGGATCAGGCTGCCCAGGGCCACATCACGTCTGATCTTGAGTGTCTTCCGGGATGGGGCCTCAGCCACATCCTAGGGCAACACGTTCCAGCATTTTACAACTCTCATTGTAAAGAACTTATTTCTAGTGTCCAACCTAAATCTACCCTGCTCCAGTTTAAAACCATTGCCTCTCATCCAGTCACCTCAAGCCCTTCTAAACAGTCCTTCCCCAGCCTTCCTGTAGGTCCCCTACAGATACTGAAATGCTGCTAAAAGGTCTCCCCAGAGCCCTCTCCTCTCCAGGCTGAAAAGCCTCAACTCTTTCAGTCTGTCCTCATAGAAAAGGTGTTCCAGCCCTCTGATCATCTTTGTGACCCTCCTCTGGACCCGCTCCAGCAGGTCCATGTGTTTCTTGTGTCAGGCACCCCAGAACTGGATGTAGTACTCTAAGTGAGGTCTCACCAGAGCAGAGTAGCAGAATCACATCTCTTGACCTGCTGGCTGTGCTTCTTTTGAAGCGCATGTTGCCTTATGTCCAGCTTCTTGCCCACCAGTACCCTGCAGGGCTGCTCTCAATTTCATCATCCCCCAGCCTGTATTGAGGATCACCCCAACCAGGGTGCTCTTTGCTTTATTTGACCTCATGAAATTCTCCACAGCCCACTTCTCCCGCCTGTTCAGGTCCCTCTGGATGGCATCCAGTCTTATCAACCACACCACTCAGCTTGGTATCATCTGCAAATTTGCTGAGGGTGCACTCAGTCTCACTGTCTATATATCATTGATGAACAGCACAGGTCCCAGTACAGACCCTTGAGGGACACTACTTGCCACCCGTCACATTGTTACTTGTCACATTGCAGCACAGCTCCCTAGTAGATGCAGCCAGAGTGTATCACACTCTGGGTGAGTGCTTCAGAAGATGAGCAGAGGCTTGTTACCTTCTTTGCTGTAGGACCCACAGCAACCACTGCTCCCACTGTTTAGTTGTGAGAAGCAGCACCTGGAAGGTGGCTGGTAGAGCTCAGTGGCTAATAGCTTCAACATTTCCACACCTTTCTTGGCCCCAGTTCCCACATGGGCCTCTGCATGCAACAAAAATCCAGCAGAGTGCACAAAGTCATGGACCATGTATTTACAAAAACCTGTGTTGCTGAGCTGACATGCAGCTGGGATTCACACCAGTTGAAGTCTCCTTCATTCCCCTTTGGCTGTGTTCCCAGGTATCATGAGTTGTACTCAAGGAGCTGAAGGGTCTTGCTGCCAGATCTGCATCCAGCAGAATAGGCATGGGGGCAATCCATGGTCATGTAACCCCCTAGGACTTGAAATGTCATCATTGACTTCACTGGATGCATTTCACTGCTCTCCAGAACCCTGTAGAGCAACTACTGACATCATTCCTATGGTTGGGCTTGGCAGAGGCAGTGAGGATGAGGCCTGCAACAGCCAGCAGGCCAGGGATGGTCTGCATAGCTTCCATATGTTCATTCTTGGGACTCCGCTGCTCAAAGGCCTTCCATGCACTCTTTAGCTCACTGGTATAACAACTGGGACTGATGTTACGTATGCAATTTCAGCAGATCTTCAGTGAGACTTCCTGGTGAAGGGAGCAACTGACTGGAAATCCTTTACCTGCTTCTGCTATAAGCAAACAAATTAAATGAGTCATCCTTGCAGAGCCCTTCCTTTTTATTGACTTGGCTATGAAATGTAAGAGTTTCTTTGCCAGTGGAACACCTTTAACAAGTCACAGCAGGTTTTTGGACTGTGCTTCCCAAAGGTATCTGGACAGTGGGCAAGTGGGAAATACAGGCATATGCCAAGGGATGGGCAGAGGGGAAGGGAAGAGGGACAGCTGGAGATGCACAACAGCAAAGCACTGCTCCAGAAATGACCAGCAGAGAAAGAATAACGGTTGTTATTGCTAATTAACATAATTACATCCCAACAGTTGAGGTCCACAGCATCCATAAAGCAGACTGGGGGTCACAAGAAGCTTCCTCCCAGTAACACTTTTTCCAAAAGAAAGCTAAAAGAGCACAGATTTGACTTTATCTGGAGCAAAAAGCACACACTAAACAAGTGTGTTGTCCACAAATAGCCAGTAAGAGTCACTCTGCATCTCAGCACTTCAAAAACAGAAAAAAATAAAGGCAGTGAGTTACAAAGAGGATAAATAGAACTTGTTCTAGTGAGCAAGAGAACTAGCTCCTCAACTAGATGAACAAATTAATTCATATGCACACTATCACAGAGCAAGATGTGTTTGAAATGAGGAGAGATTTCACTGTGGTTTGGAAACTGAGATGGTGAAGATTTCCACACAGGGTCTTGGTCAGGATACTGTGGACAGGGCTTTACCAGTGGAGTCCTCTGTTGAAGAGGAAGATCACACATCTACATTCAGCTGGAAGAAGGACTCCTTACAACCTAGCTTCTCCTGCCATTAGGATGTGCTGTCAGGTTCATCAAGGGAAAGTGACAAATCTTGAATCATCAGGACTTCCTGTTCATTCTGCAGTGACTCAGAAGATATCCTTCTAACATCTAACCACTTCTTGTTCCCTTTTTCAGGTAGAATTTATTACACAATCTGATTTCTGTTACTTGGTGTGTCAAACTAAAGCTCTTTCCTGTTTTTTCACTTGCATGTACCAGTAGGCAAAATGCTGGTGACTTTCTAGTGCATTTACTTCTCTGTGAGATTCAGATAATGCAAGATGATTTCTGGTGCAGATTCTTTTCTAGGAAGAAGACTGACATGGCTGGACTTCTGGACTAGATTTATCTGATATTTCTCAGTAAGGTGGGGGTTTGGATGGGTTTTTTTTTTGGTTGGTTGGTTGGTTGGGTAGGGGGGTGGGGGGTTTTTGGTTGGTTGGTTGGTTTGGGGTTTTTTTGTGGGGTTTTTTTCCTTCATTTATTTATTATTATTAGAAATTTATCAATTTACTGGAAATAAACCTTTCTGTGGAAACTTATCAGGGCTGACAGATCACACAGGTGAAGATTAGGTACTGAAGAAGGATGTGGGAGACTCAGATTCATCATCTGTATCAAACAAAACAGAGAGACTGATTCATTGCACTGCTGTGGTTCCTCTGAGAAGGTGAGGCCTGTGATCAAATCTCTCATCTAGCATACACTGATCTTACACAACATGAGACAAACCCTTGGGTGAAAGGAGAACACCTCCACACCTTCAGGATGGGCAAAATGTCCACAACACTAGAGACTGACAACTGGGTCCTGCTTCAAGTCAAGCAAATATTTAAGTGGCTCTCACTTAACAGCATCTTCAATATACTTTGTGTCACACTGCCTGCAGTGCTCTGGGTGACCACTGTGCTCACTATTACTGCAGCCTTCCTCTCCTGGCAGATCTGACCTGAGGCACTGCTCTCATGTGCTTTCACTCCAGACAACCAGCAAGCTAGGCTTGCCCCCAAAGCACAGATCCAGTTATTAATGAGCTGAAGCAAAGTGCTGAACCTCTGCATAGATCAGCCAAATGCCTACTACAAGGGCAGTAAATGGTGACCACAGGAGATGGGCAGCCAGTTGATGAACCACCTTAATTGCTGAGAAAACAGTGGGACCTACATCTCCTACAAATTTCCCACTAGCACCCCAAAAAGCAGATGGGATTTCAGGTGCTTCTGGCCACCTGTGGAAGGTCCTTCTCACAGACCCTGGATAGCAGCCCCAAGCAAGTACTTTACATCCTCCTCCCCCCAGATCCCATTGTCTGAGCAGGTTGCTAAGCTGGCAAGAATCTGGCCTCTCCAGGAAGAATGAAAAACAAGACAGACTGGAGCAAGTAAAAGCCACTCTGCACACCCACTCCTCTCCAGCAGAAAGCACATGGTATTGGTCCACAAGCCACATCCTGGTCATTTAGCCCTTAATGTTTCAGTACTCGTTACTGGGAGCACAGTCCCCACCAAAAACCACACCCTGCCACCACCACCGGACAACAGTCCTGACTCCTAGCCAGCCACAGCAGCCCAAGAACTAAGCAATAATCCCCTCGCTTTTACCAAACAGTTGGAAGGATGCACCAACAACAAAGTTCAAACCTTGTGTCCTCTTTGTCTGCTAGCTTACATCTGACAGCGTAAGAGATCACCTCAGGAGCTGGACGTCAGCTGTGGGTTCATTTTGCACAGTGAGGTCTTTCACTGCTCAGTGTGTGCCCCAGAGCCCCTCTCTGCCTGCAGCAGCCCTGTGGTCAGGCACGGGTTTGCCGTTCTGTGGGAAACTTGGCTATCAGAACTTTGCAAGCTATCCCAGCTGCTCTTTGGCAAAGCTGCCTTCTGGAGGAAGGAATTCCCCATTGCTAGCTGGTTGCCATAGACTAAGGTGGGCTGTACTTTCCCCAGCACTCCTTCTGCTCTTCCTGCCCACTTCTGGGCACTACCCCTTGCCCATCTGGGGAGTTGCCTTTGCAGGCAGCAGCTCCTGGGCTGCAAGACCAGCCCTCCTGACTGCAGAAGGGGTCTGTCCAAGGCAGCTACTTCCAGCTCTGCCCTCTCCAGTCATTCCCGTCCCACTCCAAAAACCCTGTTGGCAGAGTGCCTCCTGGCTCCCGAGAAAGCATCCCCTCGGGTGCTATTCCTAATTGGTGGTTTCCTCCTTTTTCTCTTTCCTACATTTTGCTTCCTAGAGCACATTTTATAAGGCTGCTTTTTAATAGGCTGTGCAGGCTGCCAGACCTGAGGCTACCTTCAAACTTCTACTACTGAGAAAACACATCCTGTCTTCAAACCAGAGAATAGCCGTGGTTTTGTGTCTGGAAGTAGGCAGGGCCAGTCGGCCCACCCAGTGGCCAGTAAGAGCTCTAAGCTTTGGGGCTGCAGGTCTTCAGCAATTTGGGTTAATGCCCAGGTATCACATCGACAGGCACTGCAGCCCAAAGAAGGCAACCTGGGGGTAGTTTCCAGTGTGCACTCTTGAGATCTGCTAACATAAGTCACAGTGTATGTGGTGGGCAGGGAAGATCTTCACAGCCTGCAAACAGCCTGAATGTTGCCATCCCATCGTTACTATATTCTCCTCCAGCAGATCACCAGCTGAGACAGGGAATAGATGAACCTGAAAACAGCACATCCTGAAGTGCAAATAGACGTTATTGCTGTATGCCTCCACTACTGAGGGAGGAGTGACTAGGCACAAGTAATTTGCCAGGACATGACTAACACATAGCAAGAGCCTTCTGCTTCCTTCAGTGGGCCAGGCATAGATGACAGAGGCTGGCAGATGCAGCACACTGCTCTCCTGCCACTGCCTTGGTCATTTGTGTCTCCATCCTGCACCTGATACATGTCTAGTCTCCCCTGAATGTCAGGATACAGATGTCTCCAAGGCTCCTTTGGCCCCTTCTTCCAGTGGGGACTTGCAAGACAGTCTAGCAGCAGGGTTGATATACTGAAGCTGAACAGCAGAGGCAGTTTGACCTGGCAGCATCTGTCCTGGCTCTAGCAGGGCTGTCACAACAGCAGGGCTTGTGACCACCCACCACCACACACACACACACCCACTAGGTGAGCCTCCACAGCTGAACTCCATACCCAGGGAACAGGCAGGGATGGAGGCACACGACTATGGTTAATCAAAGTCACAAGATATTCTCCAAGAGAAAGCCCAGGCTGAACCCTGCAGTGGCAGCTGCAGTCCCCATCCCTGGAGGCAGATTGCAGTGAAGAAGACGCCAAAAAAGCCCAAGTAAATGCAGACAGAATCTTCCTCCCTCCTTTTGGCAGACCTGCTCCATTGCCAGCTGCTCAGCTTACCTTCAGATCCCCACCAGCTCCTGGGCCTGAGAAAATCCACAGGTTATCAAAGTCACTCACTCCTTTGCTCATATCCGAACAGGAGTGCTATCACTCCTCCCTGCTCCCACCTCTCACCCTCATCACAGGCCCAGTGCTGCTTGGAAAAGTTTTGCCTCTCTAGGAGCCCACTCACGGTGTGAACACCACTGAACTCCACACGTGGCTGGCAATTCATGAGGGGCTGTTTGTGTTCCCACTGCAATTTGCAGAACTGGCCAATACACTGTGAATGGTGAGCATCAGATATCACAGGCACATCTCCAGCTGGATTTTCCATTCAGAGGGGAGATATTGGTTCAACAAATGGCAGCAAGTGCCTCTCAAGTGTAAGAAAGAGGGGTGCCTGTCAGAGAAGGGTCAGGTCTTGATCCCTTGAATCCATCCCTCCTCCTCGCTCATCTGTGAGCTGTAGAAGAGTTGCTCTGAAGTGCACAGTCTGTCATTGCCTGCCAGTAAATATTCAGGCAGCCTATCTTGCATCTCCAAGCCTTTGATCCTATTTGCATAATTGCATAATGTCCTCAGAGATAAGGGGCAAAGTAGGGAGACAGAGGCAGAATTGTTTCTGAAGAGAATGGAGTGCCCTCTGCTTTCCCATGGAGAATTGGGAGTGCTGCATCCCTTCCAAGCCATTGGCTTCATGCTCTGGCACTAAGCTCCATCACTAAGCCTGGGCACCAGGTCACCAAAAAGGAGCTCTCAGCTCAACCCTGTGAATGGCAGAGCAGGGTTTACTTAAGTGTGAATTACTATTAATTGCTGTATGCACTACAGCAGAGCACAGAGGTTCCAGTTGAAACCATGGTTTGTAGGCACAAACACGTACACAAAAGCTCATCCTTGCCACAGAGCTTCAAGTCTAAAAAGGAGCAGATGCTGGATACAGCAGGAAACAGACCAGAAGCTGTCTCAGTCTGAGCTGAGGCCCTCATCTTTCAGGTAACACATATAGGGAGGGGAAAAATGCTGGGCAAAAGCAGGGTCTGTAAAAGAAAGCAGGTAAAGTACATGGGAGACTAGAGCAAAGAAATTCACTGGCACAAATCCCCAGCATCACACATTCTGGCAACCAGAAAGCATCCTGATGAAAGCATACAAAATGCAGAGAGAAAGATCCTGGGTATTGTTGTTGTTCTTGGGCACAAGAGGGTGAACAGATATTCAGTAAGATGAAGAAGCAACCAGTTCAAAACTTCATCAAAGTAAATAATTTCATTCACATCACCTGTAATAGGACTAAGCCTCCCTAATACATTTAGTTAGGGAAGCAAAGAATTCAGCAAACCTGACAAAAAGATAGGACAATGATGTCTCATCACAAAGTCTTGACATAATAATGATAGCTAACAACACTTTTGGAAGAGATGCTCAAATTCTTATTCCTGGTTCCATTTCCATCTCTAATGAGCAGGAACCAGAAAGTGATGTTATGCACAGAACAAATTATTTTACATCTGCCTCCTGCAAAGTTCTTGCACCTTCCTCTGAAACATCTGGCAAAGGCATCAGAGAAAGCACCAGAACATCAGAGACAGGATCTAGGAATAAATGGATTTTGAGGCTCACCTAGTTTGACCATTTCAAGGCTCCAGCATTTCTAGGGTCAAGATTGCAATCTCTGTATCTGCGTAAACAAAGTTCTTGCAGACACCAGTGAAGTGAAGCCATTTGAAGTAGCAGTGCCAGTGCTTGTGATGGGTCATGGATCTCATTATACTGTTGCTGGTTTTCCTTAAAGCTCCAGATCCTGATGATGGATGATTAGGTGGGTAACACATTTTCTACATAATACAAGTCTCTAGTCCTCTTGATTGTAGGCAAAACTGAAAATTATGACCCCAATGCAACATGTGTTTTACATGACAGACATTTCTAGCACTCTTCACTGTGGAGAAAGCTACAAAATGTGATTTGAAAGCAACTATAAGGCTCAAAAACCAAGGGGCACAGAGAGAAAATGCATTATCTGTTCTTTTACAAAAGTTTGCAATTTTAAAGTTATCTTCATTTTTTTGTGGTCAAGCACATAATGTCTGAAATCTCAGAGCTTAGAATACTGAATTTAAGGCAATACAAACTGTTTCAAGCTCCTTCATATCTCAATTCTTGCTAGCTTTTCACAGTCTCAGGGCTTCTGCTCAGCAGTTCTGCAGAAGCTCTGCTTTGAAAAGTTTGTCTCCCACTGTGCTGCTGACTTTCTAGATTTCATCAGACATCCCATTCCAGTCGCTCTTTTGCCCTATCTCTCAGACTCACTCAAATATATGAAAATATACTTCTTATAAGGAAAAGTTCCTGCTCTTCATAGCTGCCAGGAAAAGCTAGTAATGAAGTCTGAGTGTAATCTGAAAGCCCAATATTGCAGGCCTGAGAAAAACACCAGCATCTTCTTAAACTACTGAGACATTTATGATTTGGGTCTTGGATCATGTATCTGAACTCCTGCTGGCAATGCTGTTCCCCCCAAATATTGATTCTGAATGGGTCTCTCTTGCCTCAAGCCTACTGCTATGCCCTCCTAAATTTACACCACTTCTTAAAAAAATGCTAAAAGGAGTATGAATCCTGGATGAAAAGGGAGATTGATGTTCAGCTCCTTTCTTCAAACACCAGATATCTGGCAGAGTTTGGTCCAGCTCAGACACTAATAGTATGTTCTTAGTATGCTCTGGGCTTTGACCCAGTTAAGTGTCACCATTGTGCCTACTTCCCACCCTCCAGCTGAACTCTGTCCCTCTGCCTTGTCCCAGTGCACAGCATCCTCTGGCTTCAGGGGCAGAAAGCAGCTCACTTCTTCCACCTCCACTCCTAGCTCCTCAGTCAGGCAAGCAGAGGCAACAAAAGGATAGTAAAGGTAGCAATCCATTTCCCAGTGCTGTTATAATTCAGCTCTTGTTTGTAGAGAGCAGCACCCTGCTGAAGACAGGCTTTCAGAGCCCCAAAGGCTTTCTAACTGACATTGGAGGGAATTGGACCTGAGGGTCAGGGCATCCATAACTTGCATGGAAAGGAAGTTAGTGCTCAGACCCAGGTATAGCATACAGTGTGAACATACCCGTGTACTACAGTCTTGTCCTGGTGCCCGTGTCTTATGGCAGCACAATAAATGTGAATGTACACATCTCCTACCTTTGTGCAACCTGCTCAGCAAGGGGTTTCCGGTGTGTCACTCATCCCTGTATGCAGGTGTGTGAGATTTGCATCTGTAGCTACAGCACACAGGCAGAGCTTTCCAGGGAAGGTGATTTCCAGCTCTTTTCCTGGGCCAGTATTGCCGCCACCTGGAGATGAGAGGAATGAAGGGCTCCCAGACATTTCCCTACCTTCATCCCTCTGCCTTTCCTCAGCCACAAAGCATCCTCCTCTATTTCAGCTGGAGGGAAAGCTGGCAGCCTCCCAGCTCCTGTGGTTATGGTGTCCCTTGTGTGCAGCCTGTTGCAAGCCCTGCTCTGAGAAGGATGGGGCCCTTACACTCCTGGTAAAAAACAAAGCTCCTGGGCACTAGAGGAAGCTTTGGCAAAAGAAAGCAACCCCCACTCTCAGTGCTGCACCTTCTGGGAGGAGGCAACTTGCCCTGGGCTTTCCAGTCCCTGTTACTTTAGAATTTAAGGTGTGGATCTGCATGAATGAATACAGGCTTGTGTGTTTGGCAGAGGGGAGTGCTCTGTATGTATTTTATGGCACTGTCTGGGTATGGAGATGGGAGGTAGCTTATAGACTGCATGTGCACGTGCACATTTTCATGTTGTCTGCACATGTGTACATGCGTATGTGCATTTCCATATTGTGTCTAATAGGCTCTTTGTTTCTCCAGAGGAGAAGGAAAAGGAAATCCGCATGTAATGAATCCATTTATTTTATGGAGCTCCCCTGGAGAGGGGCAGGGGAGCACAATTTATGCAAAAAACAGGCAGCTGCTGTTGGGAGGGGGGCATCAATCTGGTTTTGATTTTCATTCATAAGCAGAGGTGGCCACACAAGCCAAGGCCTCGTAAACTCCCTGTAGAGGAGAGTAGCCCATTGGTGTGAGGCTGTCAGAGCCTATCTGGCCTTTAGTATCAAGCTGCTCTCCTCTGCATCTAATTCCTGCCCTCTTGTTCTTCCTTTCTAGGATGTGTTTCCCTGTGCTGAGGCCTCCCATTAGAAGACAGAGGCAGAGCTGTACTGGGGAAAAGACTGAAATCTCTATACTGAAGGGCAAAAAGCTCTGTTCAAAGCATTTGCAGTTTGTGTTACAATCCACTATATACTGTATATTATTACCAAAAAAAATTAAATTTTTTAAAAAAAAATCTAAAAGCAACATGACTTACAGAATTATGGGATGGTTTGGGAAGAGACCTTTAAAGGTCACCGAGTCCAACCTCCCTGCAGTAAGCACAGACATCTTGAACTAGATCAAGTTGCTTAGAGCCCCATCCATCCTGACCTTGAATGTTTTCAGGGATGAGGCATCTATAACCTCTCTGGGCAAGGTGTTCCACTGTTTCACCACCCTCACTGTAAAAAAAAATCCTTCCTTAATTGTAGTCTAATTCTACTCTTTTTTAGTTTAATTTAAAACCACTAAACCTCGTAAGGTACAGCCCAATTCCTCTCTGCCCTTTACGAAAACACAGGGAGTGAGATGGGACAGAAAGATTCCTGGGCTGAATGAAATGGCCTGGAAACTAGACACCACTCACCAGTCTTTTTTTCTACCCCTACCATTTTGCATAACTCAATGTATCTTGTCAGGACTGTGAATGCAAAGAGACAGTGGAGAGTTTCCCAGTAGGAAAGATCTTAACACTGGGAGAGCTCTCAAAAGAGTTCTGTCTTCATCAGATTAAAGACCTGTGGAGTTTATGCATCAGTAACATATGAGAAAACTGCCTGTAGGGTACTCTTACTCACACTATGACTGACGAGGAAGTTACTTCTGGCTTCTTGATGATCTGCCCCAGTTGTCTGTGCCAGGCACAGTTCATATGTAAAGAATCTATCTCAAAATGTAACTCAGGGTATGTATTGTTCACCAACACCTCATACATACCCAGTAGAGGTAGGCAGGCAAGTGGACCAACACCTGTATCAATTCAGGAAACAAAGAACGAACTAATCTTCTGTGAAAACTGTCCTCACATGCTACCTACAACTAGTTACAGGACAATTTTGTATTTTAGCTACTTTCTGTACCTCCAGTCCCTACAGAGAACAGATTCTCTAGTTCTCAACATAGAATGATATTTTTAGATCACTCAGATATACGTTGTCCTTACAGAGTACAGACAGCAATTGCCTATTGACACAGCTTTAATTATTTTTTTCCTTTCCAGAATAAAGGCCCAGTGGTGGATCGGTGAGAAGTTGAAAGAAGAGGCATGGTTCACTTACCACTCACTAAAATGCCCAAACTATCTTGTAGGAGAAGGATTCATTTTGAGAGCTGCAAAAAGGAAGGTAGCACTTTTACCGATTTTCCAGGTAGACTTTCCATGGCTTTCTAAGAACTTTCTTTGCTACCATCTTATAAGATAAGCATGCTTACACTATGCTGCCAGCAATGTGGCCCCTGGCATCACACTGCTCTTACATTACCAGACACTCTGAACCTCTTGTTCCCTGGTATCTGGAAGGAAAAAAAAAAAAATGTTGCTTTGAAAGGCCAAGTATGTACTGATGTGAAAGAGGCCACAAGTAATGTCTGTTTCTGAAACCAGTGGGATTAGGACTCAGTCATGAAACCAAAAGTGGTAGGTCAACTAGGCCATCAGTTTTCAGGCCAAAAGAAAGAGGTGCTTTTACAAGCTACATTGGAAAAAGCTCCTGTAACAGTCTGATCCTCTAGTCTGTGGAGGAATGGATCAGGTCACAGAGCTTCTGCTAGTAGAATCTTTCAAGAATAGAGGTGGACCATTTCACAATTTTGTTTCAAAACAGACTTAAATGTGCACTAATTCTCGTAACTACTGTCCCTGTAGCAGAGACTAACAAAAATCAGCTGAAAGTAATGTGCTTTCACACTTCTTATCCACACTTATCCACTGAGAATCCCCAATTCAATGATTTTACTCTGTTTGAGAGAGAAGCTGAGAAGCAATGACCAAAACACTGTACAAGCCAGGTGAGTAGCTAAAATAAACAGATTACCTTAATGCTCTCCTGTTTTACACTTTTCCTTCCTTGTATATAAAAACATAGGTATCTTTAGTAGCATTGAAAGGAAATTCAGAATTAGGAAAATATTCAGTCTATCTACCTCTCCACATCATGCACATTTTTACTTCCACTTATCAAGTGCACGTTTCATCTAAACATCTTAGGAAATCTTGGTCAAAGGATGCATACTGTATGAAAAATTTTCAATGGTCTCTTCAGCTACTGCTTGTGCAACCCTTAGTTTTAATGTGTTCATCTGCATACAGACCTACAGGGAAGGGAAGAGAGGCACAGACACATTCCATGTTATGGTTAAGTCACTGTAGAACTCAAAGACTAAGGCTTGTCCCACACTACAGAGCTCATCCAGTCAAAGAGTGTTGCTGATGTAACTGTACCAGCAAAAACCCTCATGTAGGTTCATTTAAACTGATGCTGCCCTATCCTGTCCTGGTTCTTTCACTGGGTAAACAGGAAACAGCTCTCAGCTGGGAAGAGAGAAAGCAGTAAATGATGCCCAATCCAACAGAAAGATTTCTAGACATGCAACCCATATTCTTACTAGGACACTTTGCCAATGTAGCTATGCTCCTGATCATTCAATAATTACTCTAAGCTCATAGACAACCACAGAGAATAAATGCGAGTACTCCGTATTTCATGAATGACCATCATGCCAAATTGTTGTTGCTGTTGTCTTGGAGTTTGACTTTTGCTTCTAAAAATGTGTCATTTGATTGGTTACAAGAAAAACGTGCTGGAATAAACACTTTACCACTAGCCAAGGTCATGCAGAAAGTCTGTGGCAAAGCAGAGAATTGAAGCCAGGTGGCCTGCATCCTCAGCTAGTCACCTAAGAATACATATCACATGCTGCATGAGAGGCAAGGCAGACTGGAAGCATTCTGAGAAAATTTATGCCATCATTAGGCTGTAACAACCCAGAAAACAGGAAGCAAATAATCCTGGAAGAAAGGGTGAGCTGCCTTGACAGACAGACCGACACAGGGGCATGCTCACATATGCTACAGCACAGCTAGAGGCATGGCATGCCAAATATCCCACGATGTAGCATTATGTACATTTGCATGTCATGCTGTAACACACCTCTTCTACCAATAGAAGGATCTGAGACAGGAGACAAGTTTTCTTCAGTATCTCTGAAGACCAAAAGAAGCCTCCATACAACTGAAGTGGAATTTAGACAGCAGCTGCAAGTAGAGATGGTTCCTTCCAGGCCTCAGAGCACCCACAAAAGGCATACTAAATTCTGCTTCTCCTTACACAAAAGCTATGGGTCAGTTGCTGCTTGCTTGGAAAGGGTCTTACTATGTCTGAAGGATGTTTGTTTTGTTTGGTTTTTGTTTTTTTTTTAAAAAAAGAGACTAGTCTAGTTCACTTGATCAAGAACAAATTCCTTTCTAGTGGTAAATAACTTAGCGTGGCCCTTACTCCATCTAGGAGGTAATTTCCATCCACGAGCTCCTCACCAGGAGTTACACCTTTTCAGCCAGCTCTCTGCATTTCCTACTGACTTGGCTTAATGAAAGTGACTCCTTATCAGGCCTGGTTTAGTAAAGTTCCTACCAGATCAAAATTGACCTCAGCTGGCTCCTGTCATTTCCAAAAAGTTCCTGCTGATTTGGCTGACTGTTCAAGCTCCAGAAAAAACTGCATGTAAGCCCTGCATTTGCAGAGGGTAAATTCTCCCTTTCTGGAACACAAAGGAGACAGGAGCAAAGCCAACAGGAACAAACAAAGTCAATTTGTCTGGATGAGAATGTTTGCAGCAACCTCTGCTCTAGGGCTACTGACCCTGACCCAAGACATCCCCAGCAGATCTGCATCCTGAGCCTCAGTGACAGTGGCCCCCAGCTGCTTTATTTCTAGCTTCTTTTTTAACTGCCCCAGGCCTGGATACCAAGACAACTTTATGCTGCAGCCATGAACTATCCTTATGAAGAGCTATTTCATCTTGTAAATTTAGTCCCAAAAAGGACATTCAGAAGGACCCTACACTTTGGAGATAAGCCCAGCAGGACTTACATGCACTTTCCTCATCCCTCTCAGACCCTTGGCAGAACCAGGATTCAAAACGTTTGCTTTGATTAGAGACTTACAGCCACTTAAGCATCTAACTTCCATGCATGGCTCACCTGGCAAGGCAGACACACCTCCCCCAAACCCATACTGGATCCATTACATTTGCAGGCTGTGTGGGCTGCTCTGCTTCAGGGCTGAGGAGCCTGCCATGTTGCCTTCCAGCTGTGTCGTCGGCAGCGTCATGCTGACAGGTTTAAGCCATGCAGAAAGGGTTGTTTTTATAACCTGCTCTCTTCTAACAAAACTTTCCCAAGCTTATACCTCCATATTACAGTCAAGATCACCTGCTGCTCAGGGGAATTCAGATTCTTGAAAGACGGGGGGGGAAGGTGTGGAAGGAAGAAATATTGACACAGAGGCATCCAAAGAAATAACAACCACCGTTAGGACGAACCAGACTGAGCTCTGCTAACATCCCTCCTTCCTGACTGGCAACTCTCCTTTCTCTGTTGTTTCCCAGTGTCATCAAAACAATCTCTGCAGACCCTCCTCATACTGACCTGCAGCTCTCCTACTATACCAGTCCTGGAACCACAACATATTGACCAGTACTTGCCTTTGAGAATTGACTGATAGCCTCCCAATGGCACAGTAATGTCCTGGACTCTTCCCAAGTTCAGCACAACTCATATCTGTTGTGATGGTTTGGGAGTTACCTGCCCCTCCACACTATGAAAAAATCACCCAGACTAGACTCAGCTGGCTGGCAGTTAAGGAATGCAGCTATATTTACAGCTTAGCACAATATACAAGCAGATATATACACAATATACAGGAATATTTACAGAAATATACAAGTTAAAGGTAATACAGAAACACAATAGCCCTCTCAGAAATCAGAGCCCCCAGGAGGGGCTCCCAACCACCCTTTCACCTTCTTTTCACCCCTCTACCTTATCCCGGGGTCTGCCTTACATGCAAGGCGAGTTTGGAGGATTAGCAACGGGGGTTAGAAGCAGAGTGATTAGTTGGGTTATGCAGCAGAAAGCCAGGAGACACATCGACTTCCAGAGAGAGACCCTCTGTGTTATCTATGTTTGTGTCCTTGTTTTTATACATCTCAGCAAGCCTATGAGTGAAGTAGACATCATCATTGTTTTCTTTTCACAGCCTGTAATCTTTTTTTTTTCCTCATTAAAATATTCCAATTAGCCTCAAACCATCACATCTGTGATCCCGTAACCCATCTTTGCTGGTACACCTTGGTCTTGTCCCAGATTCACAGCACAGATCCTTCCATGTACCTCAGTCCTGACTCTCACATCCTTTAGCCCATACAGACAGAAACCAGCAGATGTGGAATATGTGAGTCTCTCTACTATATCAGTCCTAAAGTATAGTTTAGTATTTGATATCTATCAGACAAATCAGGAAAGGATGTAAAATCCACTTACTAACCTGTCTGCCATCCAATTTTTAACTGATATTATTAGTTTTAAAGCCTGAAACATTATATTTATCTGGCTTTCACTTATATTATTAATAACCACAGTGACTCTCCACATACCTGACAGTCACACACTGCCCAATCAAGCATACTCTCAGCAATATTGATGAGCACACTGAGTTGCTCAGGTCTTTTCCTAAACTAAAATAATTAAATTAGAGCACTTCACAGTATCTGAGCAAATGAGTTTACTACCCAGTCAGGCATTATCTCCTGGCATTCTACAGAGAACTTCATTTGCCACTGAGCTGCCTTTTCCGTATTTTCAGCTGGGTCTCTGAACTTCCTCACAGCTCCTCTGTAGTCTTGACCAACCTAAATGTAGCTACTGCTCACAAACTACTGTTTACAGCTCCTGCAGTGCAAATGAAAAAAAAATGCTATAACAAGATTCTAAAATAAAAGCCAAATGGCATTTCTTAAAGTTTTTTTTAATTGAACTTCATGTTCTTGATTCCACAGCCTTGGAAGAGAGCTCTGGAGACCAAAACCCCCTTCTTACTCAAAAGTAGCTGCACAGGCAAGACAAGAGTAACTTCCTTCATAGTATGCTGAAAAACCAACTTCTACATGCCCTAGTGAGTTTAGACTCTGAGGAATATTTAGTCCACAAATTCTTTGATTAAACTATCAGTGAGCACAACAAAAGTCCAATGCTTTTCTGAAACAGAGATATTCTCGCCCACTAGGACCTGAACTACAATGAAACTACTTATCTCACACATGCTGCCAAAGAGCTGTCAAATGAAAACAGTTTATTGTGAAATGTTTTTGTCATGAAAATGAATATTCACTCAAGGACAAAACAAAACCTATCAGCCTCTCTGACTTTAAAAACAAAAATCCCTCTGGACAAGAGTTTCAAAGTTGTTCACCACCCTCAGTTGGCTTGAGATCCAAGATCCAACAAAGTACAAGAGCTGCTGCTCAGTAGGGCAGGGGAATGAGATCCCAAACAGGTGTGGACCAGGTGTGAAAAAGTACAAGGTTAACACACACCATCCATCACTGTAAAGCACATCTGTGAAAATGGAAATAAATATTAACTCAAGTCAAAATCTTGTCCTGGAGATGAGCAGAACTCTCCCCAGTGGCAACTAAAGAGTATCATGTGGTGAGCACTGCAGGTGAGCTGATTTAATGCTAATGCTTGTATGGTTCCAAGAGGCTCTGTATTTCTTCTTTTCAATACAAGAGACAACAAGGTCCTAGTGCTCTTCTGAATATCTCTCTGGTTCATTTTACCAGTTGCAAAGCAAATGGTTTGAAGTTTCATTGTCTTGCCAGACTCATAAAAAGAAACTATCAAGCACTAGCCAAATAGCAAAGAACAGCATGTTTTATGAAAACCCAATTAAACTCAAGCCATCACTATCTCACTTTCATCTCTGCTAAGCACTGTCTCAGCTTTCTTGTTGCATGCCAAGCTCAGATTCCTCTCTGATTCACTCAGTGAGGTTACAGTTAACAGTTTTGGTTTGTGTTTTGGGGGCAATGAAGGCAGAGTCCTTTTTTATACATTAGATCTGCAGGGTATCTGAAACAAGTATCTTGAGAATCGGGAGGGTGTTTATTTCCCTGTCTCATCTATCAAAATGGGAATTGCTTGTCACTATCACTCACACAAACAGACACTGAATGCCTTCCCTTCAAAGAACTGACAAATTAAATGAAAGCAGCAGCAGTGCACTGCAATACACTTTGGAAATCTTCATCGGTGGGATAACTCTCTGAGCTACACAACACAGCAGAGACCCATGTACATCCTACAGTCCAGCTTACCAGAACTAGAAAGTGTCATAAAAGTACTCCCATGGCCTTCCTTCCCCAAGGGAAATTCCCTTTTCTCTTATCTGTCTCTAAACAGATAAGGTATCCAGCCGGCTGTGACTCATACTAGGAGGCCATAAGAAATGCAAAAGCATATTGTGTTTTCACCTGACTGGCAAGGAAGCCAATACTATTACTTTCTGGCAGCCTCCAAGTCTCTCCCAGGCCACTGATTAATGAAATGCAATGCAAAAGACTGCAAAGCAGAAAGCACATACAGTTAGGGATGAAGTAAAACTGATTTTAATAAACCAACAACCATCACTCCATCCCAGCTGAGCTTTTTCTCCCCACTTGGGAGTCCAGGAAGCAAGCTTGACAGCGACTGAAACAAAACACACTGGCACATCCTACTGTCTTGTACTGTTATCACTCATGTACTGTCTCTCTGTTTAGAAGACTGTCTAATAAGACCATCCCCTATTGTCTACTACTCAGTGTCATTTGGTGCTCAGTGATAAAAAGATGTGGTGAGAAGGGCAGTCCCTGCTTTCATTTGTCTTGACATTTGAGGCTTTTCATGATAAGCGATATTGGAAAATGCAAAAACAAAAAAAAACCCACCCCAAACAAAACAAAAAAGCCCACCAAAAACAAACCTAGAAAGCAAATGTGTTATTCTAGATTTGCAAAATACAAAGATAAAGCAAGATTCAGATAATTGGATTCTGTTGATCTGTCAAACCTTCCAGGACTCAGGGTGATAGCAAACATAGGTGTGTGTGTGTGTAAGAAGGGCCATGTTCTAAACTTCTAACCAGCTGGAAAACAGCATCATCACAAATACCACTCTGAGAGCTACATCAACAGCAGTTACCCAAGAGCTCTTCTCAGAAATACTTGGAGGAGTTAGATGGCTGAAAGCCTCCAGAAGCAAAAGGCTTTGAGGCAAATCCAGCTGATATATTTGTTATATGGTGCCAGCATAATTCCCCCAAATGGCTAGAGAAAAGGGGAAGCATGAAAAGGGTCACTTGGGAATATATGTGCATGTGGGGGAGGGGGGGCAAAGAAAAGGCAAAACTAGCTGAGAACAGGCTCCATTTAAATTGCATACAGACCTCACACAAAGCACAGAGAATTGGTCAGTAGATTGAAGCCATCTGGCTAGAGGAGCCGTAAGAGGAAAACCCTGCTGGAGATCTCTCGATCACATCCCATAGTGGTCCAGCATTAGAGTAAAGCACAGGCTTCCCCCACTCCAATCTCATGGAGCTAAATATGGGAAGAAGAGCAAGAAGAGGACTGCAAAGTTCATTGTTATGACAGAGCCTCTACTCTTCTGGCAAAGCATAAACCCATTCGGCACTATTGTTTGCAAGTTATTTCAGACTTGACTCTATGCCTCGTTACAAAAACCCCACTTTGCTTAAAAGTCTAGGTGCTTGACTCCTGGGTGGAATGGGTTTCAAAGCCTGCTCTGTGCTCACATACCCTTACATAAATCTTGACTGGAGAGACCACAGGCTGAGCTCATGGATCCTCCTGCATGCACAGACAGAGATGTGAAGCTTACAGATACCCAGATCAAACACTCGATGAAGAAGTCGCTGGTTTTGCCTATGCTGTCCCAAGGGCTCTCTGACAACGCTTAGGCTTTGGTGGCAACAAAAGAAAAACTGCATCAAGGCTATACGTGCTGCAGCAAAAAACACTGACACAGACAGCTGGCTTCAGGCTTTCGTGACTCCCCAGTGACAGACCACCCTCATGTGGCTCTCCTCATGTGAACAAACCAGAGGACTCCAGGTCTCCTTCTACTCATCCTTACCATTTACAAGTTCATCTGTTGTTGAAGGCAAACTCAGCATTCATTACAATCCAGCCTGGAAACACCTGAAGACACAACTTTTTTTATTAGAAAAACTATAAAACACGTTTTAAAACTTGTAAAAGTTTTATGATTGTTTTTTGTTTTGTTTTGGGGTGGGGGGTAGGCTTGCTTGGTTTTTGTTTTGTTTTGGGGTGGGGGGTAGGCTTGCTTGGTTTTTGTTTTGGGGGGTTGTTTGGTTGTTTGGTTTTGGGGGGGGGCGGTTTATAGCCTAGATAAACTCTCTGAGTTCAGTTAATGCAAATTAACAGTGCTTGTATTTCAGCACACTGGTATCTGAACTGTCAACAATGTGTTGGTCTTTATGCCAACCATCCCTTACAGATTTCAACATTTATCGCTGTCTTTCTGAAGTGCCTCCTTCACCTATTTTTGAAAAAAAAGCAGCACTTTTCCTCTGGAAAAATTAAAGCTTTGGAAGCTTGCCTGTCTGATTGCCATGGTGTTGTTAGAGAGTCTTTCTTCCTTATGATTCTCCCATACAGCCCAAATATTAATTGCCAGAGATCAAATCTCATTGCAAGTGATTCCTTTGTTTTCCATCATTTTGACTTGCCTATATAGAACATTCCCAAAATGTCAAAATTCATTAATATTTTTCAAACATTGAAAAAAATCTCAGAATTTATCATTTCCGTATCAGAAGAGATTTTCAGTGATCCTAAAGGTTTCTCCCTCTAACAAATGCCATCATAGAGGTCATTCAGCTGGTGTCAGCAATGTCACAGATACTGAGTATAAGAACAGTAGCAGCAAAAATATATAAGGAGACAGGCTAGGGGAGGAACACGACCAAAAGTTGGATTAATTTTCCCAATGGATTTTTCTTGTTTACACTTAGCTTGAAATCTTGGAAGGAAACACAATGAAATTATTACGTGGTTGTTTTACTTTGAAAAATAACCGCATCCACTGGGAAAATAAGAAAACTAAAAATATAAGCAAATTATTTTCAAATGAGTTGCTCATTCTTCTACCAGACCACCACCTCTTCCTGCTCTCTTTGTAGCATTCCCTTCTTACCATCTCCAGCCACCTTCTCACCCCTGCTCACGCTTCAAATGATTAATTTTCATCCCAGTATCATTCTCCTCCATCCTCTAACATATTTCAGAAGCTGGTAGTAATGTATTCCTAGAGAGAGACATTTGGGATAAGCTGCTGTTGTGTGGAACAGACTGGCCTTTTGTGCTCACAAGCATGTTTCCACTCTCAACCAGGACACCTGATTCACATACATGAGATAACCATGCAGGGCCCTTCTCACTCTAACAGAATGGTGAGGCAGTTACGACAATCTTCTGAAAGACTGAGTAGGATGAACTGCATTTTTGGTGCCACATGAATTGTTATTCTCATCCCTTACAAAGACTTGAGAGGAGTTTTGTCACTTTTGTTTTTTACAATCAGAAATTTCATTTGAATTATTCAGACTTTTTTAAAAGGTAAGTATAAAGCATTATTGTAATAAGCACTAAGTATTAAGTACCCAACAGGATAAAGCTATGAATCTGTGTCTCTTTTTGCTGCAACTGAGCATCCCCAGAGCAGTTTCTCAGGATCTAGAGCATACATACACAGCTAACAAGTTATTTTGAAGAGTTCACTAAATTTCCTCATTTAATATTGGAAGGTCGATTGTTGGACTTGAACACATTTCTTCTGCTTTTAATCACCCAACATCAAGTTACAAGCTATAACACAAACTCTAGCCATTTCACAACTTCGTTGTCACCAGATTCACATTTCTTAATTTTTCAGGAAGAGGGACGGGAGGCAGGCTGGTGGACATCAAGTGTACACTGACCCCTTCTGGAAAGCACCAAAAATGTACCACCAGAAACAAACTTGTACTGGTCTAGGGGTGCCTGTGGGAACTATGTGACCTAATAGCTTTTTCCATCTTGATTTCTATGATTTTTAATCATTTAGTTGGAACAGCCCCTGCTTTCATAAGCTATATGCACTGGTAAGGGTCTGGAGCAGATATATATGTCATTCATTAGCATCCAATAGACCAGAAAAGGCCCAAAGGACCAGAAAAGTTCCTGCATAGCTGGAAGAAGAAAAAAAGAACATGTTATAGGAAATAAGAAAAAAAAAAATTCAGAACATATTCCATTTTTCAGACAACAGAACATGAATCAATATGGAAAAAAGATAAAACCAGAGCCTTACAGAACATCTACAGTATCTAAATCCTAAAGCAGTTCAAATGAGAGAACATAATTTCTTTGATAACAGTTCCATAAAACCTCAGGAGGCCATAAGCAACTAGGACATAAGTTTCTCATCTGAAATACAAATACTTCCTTGCTCCTGACCAGACCCACACTTGGGAGGGCAGGTTTAATTTTAATTCAAAAGGAATAGAAGTCATTCTTCAATAGTCGATGACATCCCATTCTGCTCCTTGGAAACATACAGCTCTATGTAAATTGGATGATCCTTTGCAGGGCTGACAAATCACAGTCCATAGCTGAACTGACTTACAGAAAGAAAACCACTTTGTTTTCTTTCTCATGTACATGGACATAGTATTCAAGGCTACTTTTCTTTTCCCCTGAATACAAGTGCTCGATGAAATAAAAACATTGAAAAACTATCCACAAGAAATCTGAAATTTGTCACATTTCCAAACTTGGAAGGAGATGATGGGCTTCAACTCAAATTGGCACATGCTTTGTTTGTCTCCTTGGGACTCAATGGTTTGCATTGCTAGTGGTTGCAGAAAATACTCTGAAGGCAAAGAAAACATCTTAGGAGAAGAGACAATTCACTTGACCCAGAGACTGCAGGTTTTTAAGAAAGCAACTATTTTCCTTCTTTGCATTAAATTATGTGTCACTTAAATTCCTTTGGAGACAGCATTTGTTTGAAGGTAAGACAAGCAAGCCTTCCTGTATCTGAACTGCCACCATGTTACTGGCCTCTGTCTGACCAAAAGCCACAATGCTGCTTAACTGTCTGCATCAAAAGTCCTATGATGTAGAGAAATTCTTGAACAGCCCCTAATGCTCTGTCTACATATCTTTATGTGAGCCAACACTGTGCTTACCAGCTGTTGGTTTCTATCACACAAAGAGAATCACCCCTTTAATTTTCCCCATCACAAGAGACCAGGAAGCCAGCAGAAGAAATTGCATTTAATTTGAGCCACTGAATGAACTCTGTTATGTTGCTGCAGCCAAACTCCTTCCACTGGGACAAAACTATATTAAAAAAAAAAAAAAACCCAAAACCAAACCCAAACACCAAGTAAAAAATCGTAAAATATGACATCACTACACTACTGTACCTAACAATGTTACTTCTCCTCATAAGGAAATTATCCCTAGAATGGATGGCAGTAAATATTTTCCTTGGCTCTTATCTTTAAGCCTTTGGACAAACTATAAAGATCACTCTTCTTCCAGAAACCATTATATATCACAATGCAGTGAGAGAGGAAGAGAAATCTCTTCCAGCAAGCATTCTTACTCAATTTGTTCTCTGAATATGTGGGATGGCTCCATTTTCATTAATTGGCATAGAGCACAAGAATCCACACAGAAGCCCTGCCTTCATTCCCATTTCTCTGGAAACTCCTCGAGCTGAGTGCTCACAACTGTCACAGAAAGATATTTGAAAACTAGACTGTAAAAAGAAGTGTGTGTAATGCAAAAGAAGAAGGAGGTGCAAGATGAAAATTTAAATTGTACATTTGTATCACTATTTATACCTTACACATTTTAGCTAGAAACTCAAGAAAACATACAGAACAACTCATATGACTGCTATTGACCACTGATGGAACAGAATGGCAGGAATGTTCATGAATCATAGAAGAGTAAGGTTGGAAGGGACTTCAAGGATCATCTAGTTCCAACTCCCTGCCATAGGCAGGGACACCTCCTGCTAGTAGAGGTCACTCAAGGCCTCGTCCAACCTGGCCTTGAACACCTCCAGGGAGGGAGCAGCCACAACCTCCCTGGGCAACCTGTTCCAGTGTCTCACCACCCTCACTGTAAAGAACTTCCTCCTAACATCTAGTCTAAATCTGCCCTCTGCCAGTTTAAACCCATTGCCCCTCATCCTGTCATTACAAAACCTTGTAAATAGTCCCTCCCCAGCCTTCCTGTAGGCCCCCTTCAGATACTGGAAGGCTACTATAAGGTCTCCTGGAAGCCTTCTCCAGGCTGAAGAGCCCCAACACTCGTAGCCTGTCCTCATAGGAGTGCTGCTCCAGCCCTCTGATCATCTTCGTGGCCCTCCTCTGGACCCTCTCCAACACTTCCATGTCCTTCCTGTGCTGGGGGCTCCAGAACTGCACACAGCACTCCAGATGGGGTCTGACGAGAGCAGAGCAAAGGGGCAGAATCCCCTCCCCTGCCCTGCTGGTGACACTGCTCTTGATGCAGCCCAGCACACAGTTGTTGTCTGGGCTGCATGTGCATGCTGCAGGCTCATGTTGAGCTTTTCATCAACCCAGACCCCCCAGGTCCTTTTCCTCAGGGCTGCTCTCCAGCCATTCCCCACCCAGCCTGTATTTGTGCTTGGGATTGTGCCTACCCAGGTGCAGGACCTTACATTTGGCCTTGTTGAATTTCATGAGGTTGTCTTGAGCGCAAATGACTTCCAAGGGATTTCATCTCACTCTATTGTGTCCTGCATTTTTTGTTTTGTTTTTAAAACAAAAATTACAAAAAGAAACCAAAAACACCTCTTGGGGAAACCCTGTGAACTACCTTTGCTATTGACTACACTTCAAGTCAACCTTAAGTGTGCTCTCAATGAAGGCAGACCACCATCTGAAACAAATGCTTTACTAGTATCCAAAGTCCCAGCTATCTCACACACCCCCTCAGCTGGCACCTCAAGGCCATCTTCCACCAAAGGCACATAAAAGAAGCAAACAGACAGGGAATGCTAAGAAAGATGACTGACAGCCTGAAAGCTGTGTAAGACCCACTAAAGACGAATGATACCAAAACAAAAATGGGATGCATCTAAACTAGTCTGATTACAAGAGTTAAGTTTACATCTTGGCAACATGCCCCTTCAAATCTTCACCTGCCTAATGACATAATCCAGTGCAGGAACATGCACAGACCTCTACACCCCTGGCAGACACAGATGTAAAGCCGGCCTGAAACACCTCCTGATGCACCCCAGAGCCCGTGGAAGTAGAGGACAATCTCCACCACACAGTTTAAGCAAAAGGACCTCTTGCTCATACTCTCACTGGAGGACCAGGAAAAACTCAGGTGCCGTAGCAGAAGCGTACACGAAGGCAGCACTACCTTTAGATTAATCTCCATCCCAAGCTGACATCAGCTCAACAAACCCCCACCTCCAAAAAAAAAACAAAATCCCGAAACAACAAAAAAAATCTTACAACAAGCAAATAAAGAAATAAAACCACCCCAGCTAACCATGAGGGAAGAGCGGCAGACTAACAGCTTTTCGCCCACTCCCTCCCCTCGTGTGAGAGGGGCGGGGGAGAGAGGCGCACCAAAATGTCGCCGGCAGTGCCCGCCCTCCCTCTAGCGGAAGCAGCGGTGACGGCAGCGGCGGTGACGGTGGCAAGATGGCGGCGCCCAGCCTGCTGCGCGGGGGATTGAGGCGGTTGTTCACCGGGCTCTTCGGGAATGGCTGGGCCTCGTCACCGGCCCGAGGCCTCCGGGAAGGTGAGTCCAGGGATGGCCCCGTGCCCCGATGCCTCTCCGCGGTCGAGAGAGACGGTTGCTGTGTTTCACCGTCTCCCCCCGCCAAAATATTGTTTCTTTTAGACTGAACGAAGCCTCGTTTTGCCCTCATCTCTTTTTTATTTTTTTTTTCAGTTGTTGAGGTGACTGAAGGCAACACGACCACAGTAAGTCCTTGCACCCCCTTTCCTCAGTATAGTTGCCCTTGCCGTCGCTTTTCTCTCCTTCAGCTTCCATTTGTGTGCACCCGTCGTGTCCACCGTCTGTATTCCTTACAAGAACAAAAAACCAAACGAGCAAAAGGTAAAGAATCTCTTTTCTGCCTAAAAGACGCCTCACGGTGTGAAGGCAAGAACAAGGTGGGATTTCCTCGTGAGTACATACAAGCGATGGAAGGTATAGCTGCTGAAGGTCGGGCTTATCGCCCTGTTACTGGTGTCAGGTAGCTCTAGTCGCCACTCCTGGTCAAGTGTGAAGCCCTGACGAGAGACGTTCAGACCCAAAACGCAAAAGGCAGTGCTTGGCTTGGGTTCGTTTCTTAGAATAGTGACACTTGGCATCGTCTCGAGTGTGGGCAGGCACGGAGGAGGTCTGCCCAGTGGCTTTGTCACTTCACCCTAGGCAACAAGGCGTTGCAGGATGGCCCTGTGCTGGCTGTACACCACGCATGCTGTTTCCCTTTGATCTGTGTTGTGTGTGTTAACTGCAGTGTGTGCCATAGCGACTACAGGTGATAAAAAGCTTGCATCTTGTAACACCCTTCGTGATAAAAAAAAAAACAAAAAAACAAAAAAAACAAAAAAAAAACCAAACCCACAACATTCAGTGAAAGGAGTATCCTCAGGAAGACCTTGATTGCTAAAGGAAAACTGCTCCTGAAAATAAACCAGAAGTTTTGAATAACTGATGAGCATTTTCTCAGCTACGGCTTAAGACAGGAAGGAAGAGATTAAAGCAGCAGAATTAGAATTTTAGCTTAACTAATACTATTAAGATCAGTTGCACTTTTTCAAGAGAAGGTTGGGTTTTTTTTAGAAGCAGCACTGAAATTACTGGAAGGGGGAAGGAGATTGTGCTATTCTTCTCACATTGTACATGCCAGTCTTTGCCTTGGCTGGAGAAAGGTAGCACAGATATTTTGAAATGTGTATATATTATGAGGAGAGTGGAGCAGGATTTATTTAGTAATAGGTAGAAGACAATGCATCTAACTGCTAATCTATAATATACGTAAGTGATAAGGTGGGAACAACTTTTTGCTTGCTAGTGAAACAGTCAAAACCTGGTTGCTCATGCCTTTGAAAGCTTGAGTTTCCTTCTTGTTTTATTTGTATTGGTGGACATTGCCACATTTGAAACCTAAATGGCAAAGATTACTTCTAGTTTACTTATGTATCGAGTAGAATATGGCAGTTAGCAAGATCTCTAAGACTGGACAAGAATATGTTTAAAGTATAATGATAGGTGTGATGAAAAGTCTCTTCTTGTTCTCTTCAGGCAGCCAAACTGCTAATCTTTGCACCAACACCTGAAGAGAAGAGCCTGCCCTGAAATTGTTTTAACCAAAACGAGGGAGCATGGCAGGCCAACACAGCACACATGGTGGATTTCTGTGCTCAGCCAGTTTCAAAGGGGATTCAAACTGTAATTGCAAGGTCCTAAGGCATTAACTGAGGTTTGAAGTGCAGAGGGTGTGCATTGCAATAGCAGAGCCCTTTAGAAAAATAATTCTTTCTGGCACATTCTAGAAGCATAAGGGAGATCTGGGTATTTCTATTGTATAACATCCTATCATTAATCCAGGGGCAATCACTACACCTAGAAGAAGAAAAATCTTCTAGGAAATAGCATAAATTGACCAACCAAAAGGCTATCATATTTCTCAGCATGTTCTCTGGTCACTCCATTTATCCTACCAACTCTTGTCAGTCTTCAGAATCTATCTTTCTATATGTCCTTGTTCTTACCAGTATTGAAGGAAGTGTTTGATATGACTCAGATGCATGTTGGTGCTTTTAAATCTAAATAATAAAATATTTTTTTAAAAAACCACACACAACACAAAACAAAGGAACAAAAAAACAAACAAAAAGCTGCAAACCTGCAGACATCTCCTAATAGTGCCTTCTTAAATTTAGCTTTTGTTCAGAATTTTCCCTGTTGGTGTTTTATAATCTTGCAAGCCCCTGCATATTTTTTGTCCACAACTTATGTCTGCTGTTCTGGGACATTCTCATATGCCCAGAAAACATGTTTTAAAGCTTTTGGTTAAAGGGCCACTACCATTTCAAGGCATGGTGCTTCTAAGGAGTACTGTAATATATGGAATTCAGCCAAACAGGATAACTTCACACTGACTAGTTTACAGTTAGTGAAACATATAAGAAGTTAACAAATGATTCTCTATGCCCTATTTATTTTTTTCTTCTCTCCATAGCTGCAGGTCTAAACTATGCCTAATCATTGTATCCTTTGAATTGTTTCCTAGATTGAAGGGAAAATTTTAGAGGATCCTGAAGCACCAGCTCCTCCAAACCCCTCTGGCCAGTGTCCTATCTGTCGCTGGAATCTGAAGCATAAGTACGACTATGTGGTAAGTTTAATCAAGGAGAGTTGTCCTATCCTTGTGCGAAAACACTGCTCTCAGGTTTACGTACTGCACAACCTTGCCCCTCTTGTCTTTTGCTGAGTGTAGTCAAGATTGTTAACTCCATCTCTCCTTCTGTAGGGTGTAACAGAAATTTCCTATGTAGTAACTGTTTGTCTTGGCTGATGTTTTCCCTGGGAAAAAGAAATATGAGCTCCTATCAAATAGGAGCTTTGGAATTATATACGTGGCCATCTGATCTGAGAAGGCTGTGTATACCTCTTTTGTGCCCAGCTGCCTTTCAGCTTTGCACTTCCAGGAGAATCAAACTGGAATGCAACAGTGAGTCAACTGGTCTATGTCCAGAGAGGCCAAAAGACCCGACTGCATTAATTTTATCTTCAAGCACTACAATGTCCCAGTAGGTCATTCTCCACTACAGTAATAACTGTTTTATATACCTTATAAAATTCTTGATGGGTATGAAAGAAAGCATACACATTTACATCCCTTGCAGCAGAAGAAATATGTTTGAGTCAGGGTTGTTGAAGGAAATGATAAGTTTATTAACTAATGAGAGAATTACTAGCACTAAATGTAGAAAATGGAAGGGAAATCCTGTAACGCTTCAAAACAAAAACATAACAGTCAAAAACACTTTAGAATAAGAAGCATGAGATGGAAGTTGCAGAATGTAACTTTACAAGAGGTTATTCAAACAGAGTTTACAAAAGGACTAGGGGCCTCCCTTGCAAGCTAAAAACCCTGTACTGGAATTAGAAGAAAATCAGACAGGAATGTGCTGTTCCTGAGATAAGGTAACAGAAAACTCAGAATAAGTTAATGTCAATAGGATTAGGGTGACTGAGATACAAACGCATCTGGAGATGCAAGAAATCTTTGTAAGAGTCCATTAATGAGAGGAAAAAGGAGACTGAAAGCTGCATTGGCTGCAGAATGAGTGAGCTGCTGACATGCAGTCCTGGAGCACACAAAAGAAAAACTATGTTTTAATGTCTAGATAGTAATAGCAGTCTTGCAAATGTGAAACAAAAGGAAAAAGCAGATACAGAAATAACTGAAGCATTTAATTTGATACAGACCAGCAGGCCTGTATTGCATGTAGCCCCAAAATGGTAAGGGAATTGGCCATTGAATGTACTGTATCACTTGCAGGATTTTTTGAAAACATTAAAAAAAATCCTAAGGAATCACCAAAAGGTTTGCAAATAGCAAGTGAAATACAAAGTAGTTGAAGGAAAGTGTGATGCTGATGATTACAACTTGGTGAATCAAATATCGCAGATTCCAAGTAAAATGGTATCTCAACTAGGAGTGAAAAATTATCTGTTGGGTAGGACTGATTATGAGTCATGAATTATGAAGAACATGAGCACAGCAACAGTGCCAGACAAAATACTTGCAATTACTCCAGGCATGTGAAATCAGAGATGCGAGATGTAAATGTAATAGCAGTTTAGTATGATCAAAGGGCTGGAGCACCTCTCCTATGAGGACAGGCTACAAGAGTTGGGTCTCTTCAGCCTGGAGAAGAGAAGGCTTTGAGGAGACTTTGTAGTGGCCTTCCAGTATCTGAAGGGGGCCTACAAGAAGGCTGGGGAGGGACTATTTACAAGGTCTTGTAATGACAGGATGAGGAGTAATGGGTTTAAACTGGAAGAGGGGAGATTTAGACTAGATGTTAGGAGGAAGTTCTTTACAGTGAGGGTGGTGAAACACTGAAACAGGTTGCCCAGGGAGGTTGTGGCTGCTCCCTCCCTGGAGGTGTTCAAGGCCAGGTTGGACGAGGCCTTGAGTGACCTGCTCTAGTGGGAGGTGTCCCTGCCATAGATAGCGGGTTGGAACTAGATGACCTTTGAGGTCCCTTTCAACCTAAACCATTCCATGATCTTTTAAAGCCTGTATTGCAGAAACTCGGTTGTTAAGGATCCAGGCATTGTCAACAGTTCAGACTTAGGCTGGATGCAATATTGAACAGCAAAATAAGTTTGGGGTGGGGGTGGGATTTGGCATTCTCTGGTTTGGTTTCTCAGAAATCTGAAAAAAATTTACAGGTGATGGTAAACTAGAAGGAACTCCAAATAGCATTAAGGTACTACAAAAACAGATCATGGTGGGTTTTTATGTGCAGCTCATGTTTGAAAGCAGTGATCTCTTGCGACTCTTTCTTTGCGGTTGATGAATTGTGTTGTGATAAAAACAGATCAATTGCATCCACTAGAAAATAGGGCTTTTTTAATATAGTTTCATTTGACTTTTCAACACAAGGAGTCATCAGCACCATTAAACTGAGTACAGATTTCCAGAAAGCATACCATGAGTCACACATTAACAGCTCTAGAGAAACTATAAACCAGTACTTGAGGATGAAATGAGCTACAAGGAATGGATTAAATCTTGGAAACTAATATATAGTCTCACATATTACTGCTTTCTGTGGTAGAAGACTGTTGCACATAGAGACAACAGTGTCATCAAGAGCTGAAGAAGCAGTTTCAGACTGAGACTCTAGAGCCTAAGTTCCAGGATTAGATGTAGGTCGTTGGTCCCAACAGACAATGTAAAGTGTGAGTCATAGGCGTGTTTGTAGAGTGAATCAAGGTTATGAGTTTTCTTCCACAACTCAGTTTGATAGGTCATGATTTCTACCATTCAGTGTGGATGCAGGAGAAAACCGTATGTGATCCTGCAGCCAGAGTATTGGGAAGCATTGCTGAGATTGTTCCCAAAAACCTGTGGTCCTGAGAGTCAAGCTAGGAACATGACCATCCTGGCTGTCATGCATATGCATTTAGTATATATGTATATATCCAGTCCTCCTGCTGTAGAGCAGAGGAACCCTTGTACAAAGTGCTAAAGAGGGCAGTGTGAACTGATATTTCAGAACTACGTAAGCTTACTACCTCAGTGTTTAGAAGCTTTCCTCTGAAGGGCTGATGAGAACTAGGAGATGTTTTCAGTTCTGGAGTGGACCACCTCTTCTGCTTGGGAAAAAAAAAAAAAAAAAAGCCCTTTTGTGTTTGAATGCTTTGTACCAGTCGTGAATTTTCAGTCTTTTAAATGCTATGGTGAACAAAATCTCCCTTTTCTTCACAAAAGAGCTCACTGCTATTTTTCTTTGCTGCAACAGTGATGAGCAGCAGAATCTTGAAATGCCTAAATAATAAAGTGTGTGCATTTTACTGTATGGATAATTAAACAGTGCCACAGTTCCCTCACTGGTGGTTAATTGTCCTAAGATCTGTAAATTGAGAACAGCTATTTTCGTTAGATACAGAAAAGTTCATATAGCATAACCTATAACCTCTGCTTGGTAAGAGATCAGAACAGATGGATCACAGTCTTCTTTGAAATTGATAAATTGAGATCAGTCAGTTGCACAGAAGGGAAAGTGTGAGCTTTTTTGCTTAGGACGCTTGTAATTGAGGTGAATGAAGCACTATGAAAAGGGAAGTGTTGAATTAGCCCCTGAGGGAGCTGAGTAATATGACCTCATAGGACTTTCCTTTTGTCATGTGCAACTAGCACAGTCTAAAGTAGTGGCATAATGAGTTACTTTGGCTGTTAGAGAACTGGGGACTAAAGTTCCCAAAGTTATTAATCAATCGAGCAGGCTTTGTGAGCACTAGTAGGTCATGATTCCAACCTGCCTCAGCTGTGGTGTAGAGGGCTGCAGTTGTCTTTGCCAGTTCAGCCCTTAGTCCCTGCTGAGGCTTGAGATAACAGAGCCTAAGGTATAAATTCCTAGAGTTTGTGGTCTGCATATGTCTGTCCATTGAAGCAGAGACCTTAGTTGATTTCCCCCCCCCCAACATTCACTGGAAATTTAGAAATTTGGTTTTGGTTATTGTTAGGGTGCAACTGGACTGAAATCTGCAATCCTGTTACAAAAAGCCTAGAGAATGGTGTACAGCTCCCAGGAGTGAAGGAGAAAGTTAAAACTAGACTCTTGTATAGCTGGAAATAGTGACTGGCAGACTAGTCTTATGCAGCCCACACAGACAGAACTCTTCTTGCAATAAATGAAGGTTTTAATGAATCGTATGCAAGCAGTCCAGGATCCTGCTTTTCAAAGTGTTTGCAGATACTACAATGCAGAAATGTCTCTGCATTTTGGTTGCAATCCGTTCACAGGAACATGCTGTACATAGTGTTTCATTTAGCAAGTTTATCCAGCCCTTTCAGAGGTGAAGGCAGAACTTGTTTTTCATTTTCCCCCTTATTCACTTCAAACATCATTAGTCTGAGTAGGCAGTAAATATGTCATTTTGCTTTGGCAGCAATTAGGGGAAACCAAGCTGCAAGCTTTGCCTATTAGCCCTAGATTAATTCAATCCAAGTTGTTTTCATCTAATGCTGCAGATTACAGGGGTGGGAATCTGGGTCCAGCCTCGTGGGAGCTGTCCAGTGATTAAAGCAAATCCGTGGTTACAGACTTGGCTGTCCACTAGCACAAAATCTGAATTTCATGGAACATGACGGCGCCATGAGAACTTGCCAGACATATTTTTTCCTTTGACCACTCCACATAGTTGTTCACTTCTCTTCGCAGCTGCCCCATAAAGTTGGCTGTACCTGTCTGCTTTCTCCCGGTGGTAAGCTGCATCTGGGTGAGTCCTCTGGGTGAGGCACCTGGCCTGTTAACTGTGGGGGTATTCAGAAATGGACAAACCTGTCCATTATGTGCAGTATTTTCAGCCAAATGACACGAGTGTAATGCGGAACTGCCACAGCTGGAACAAGAATGATTTCAGTTAAAAAAGGCTGTTGGTCAGTTGATGACACTTTTGGTCAGAGATAATAAGAGAGGATGGATTTTCCTGACTTTTCTTTTTTTTCCATGGGGAGAATAAGAAAGTTTCTCCCTTTGCTTCCTCCCTCCTCTCTTTGCATGGAAACACTTGATAACAACCCTGTGACTCCATAAGGCGTGGTGGTAATAGAAGAAATCACTCGGACCACACACACCCTTCAGAAGAGCTTGTGGCCTGCTTAGGCCTTCACAGTTGCAAAGACTGGAACAGCTTCAAACTTGCCATCAGCTCCCTTTTTCCCACAGAGCAGTGCAGCAGGCTAATAGAAAAGTCTAGAATTTTTTTCTCTTTCTAGGCACTTGCAGCTAAACAGCCCTTTTTCACTTGAGGAAGTGATGTGTTTATGCTAAATGGCTGCTGGTGACTTAGAGAACTGTGTGGCTAAAGAAGAGGGACAAAACAGGCTGAGTTTTGCTCTGGTTTCCTGAATCCAATCCAGTGCATCTCAGGAGTGGCCAGAAGTCAGTGCCCTTGGACTGTTTGGCTGGCCTACATCCAGTTTCCATCAACACAGCTGGCACCATCTAGTCCCCTGGTTACTGTTCTGATTGGCAAGGGCTTGTTTTAGCTGAGCTGAGGACACATCATTGGATACATCACTTTGTATGGTGGTTGGTATCTTGACATATTGTATCAAGGAGAATTTGCCTAACCTGTGGTGTTTCAGAGGAGCTGGATCCTAAGATCTGAACAAGTTCATTGAAGATAAGAGAAAGCAGAATGGAAGCCAGATAAGGAAAGAGGGAAATTGTGCACCATGATGATATTAGGGTGGGATTGAAGGCAGAGAGAGGGAAGGACAAAAATGAACCACAAAAACCCAAGACAAAAAAATTTTGACTGCAAAAAAATTTTGACTGCAAAACTTATATGGTGGTATTTGTCATAATCAGTCGTTACCAGAAAGCTATACTGAATTCCAGAAGGCTCCTTCAATGCTGAGATGGTCTTATGTGGTGGGGTACATGTATAATTCCTGGATAGCTGTGTTTCTGAATATTCATTTTTATGTCCAGTTGTGATAGCATTTTGCAAGGGCAGTAAATGAAACTAGGACTGCTCCAGGGAGTTCTTTGTAAAGAGCAAAGATGTGGGATAGGAGCAGGTCTGCAAATCTGAACAACAGGCAGAGTCAGGGGTCACCCAATTTAAAAAGCAACAAGTACTCTTTGTTCCTGCTTGCAGCCCTAGATATGGGGGTGGGGGGGGAGGGGATAAAGTGCTGGCACACCTGGTTTGAATTCTCATGCTATTGGGATGCTTGCTGGCAGGTCTCTTCCAGCCTGCAGGCAGTCTCTGCATGGTTCAGCTACCTCAGCTATGAAGATGTTTACAACAGTGGTGGAGAAGTAAGCTCTCAACCAGCAGCATCTGTCAACAGATGGGGAAAAAACAAACACAGAGTCTCCAGAGGCCCTTTAGGCCAACGTATGCTGACATCAGCATGTCAAGGGGACCTGGCCTGAGGAGTAGATTTGCACTTGTGCCATGTCTGGAAAAGAAGAGCACGTATCTAAATACTGTGATGTTGCAGTGTGTACAGTTAATGGGACGCTCATGCAGCAGCTGTTGCTGCTGTGTTTAAAAAATTATCCCAGCCCTGTGTGATACTATCTGATGCTAGACATCCTTTAAATTTTGTTTTTACTAAGAGTGCTTTACATTTCTAGAGCTCTTAATTGGAAAGGTCAACAACAGTGTAATCTAAATGAGTCTTGAATCACAGATGAACCTTCTGCATGCCCCAAGTGCCCCTTCCATCCAACACTGCTGTAATAGCCCCACCTAAATGCATGCAGAGTCAAAGGACTGAAGGCAGCCATTTATCCAATTAGGCCTTTCTCATCAGTACATGTTCTTTTCTTACAAAAAGATTCTTTGTGCAAGATCTTGGACCATTTCCCTGCTCTCCACCTCTCCAGAGAGACATGAGAAAAGTTCCACCATGGGAAACTGGATAAAAAGTTTGAGGAGCAGATAGTAGAGAACAATTCTGCTCTGAGGGAACAAGGAGGGGGGCAGAGGTGATCTAACATATCTGTGACCTTTAGGTTAGCAGCTGTGATGGCATTTCAAGTTGTGTAAACAGTCTCCATCTGTGAGTCTTGTGTAACTGTGCCTGAGTACCTAGGACACATTATCTTTCTAGAATCTTGGAGCAATTGACAGTGAAGTAGCAGGGATTGCAGCTGACCTCATATGTTTACGCTGGTGAAGTCAGGGGAAGGTTCAGACCATCTGAGTGACCCTACTGAGCCAAGCTGGCAGGCAGAGTGACAGCAAGCTAAAGCCACTTGTTGTTGTGAAGCTACAGCCAAAATGCATAAAAAGTAGTAATTGTTTTGTTTTGCTTTGTTCTGAGTTCTGTGCAGAGCATAAGACTCATCACAACACCTAGGAATCACAGCAGTTAAAGTAGCTGTAACAGTGTCGGGTTCGCTTTTCTCTTGCTCCCGCAGGATGTCTTGCTGCTGAGTCAGTTTATCCGTTCTGATGGAGGGATGCTGCCACGACGGATCACAGGTCTCTGTCTGGAAGAGCATAAGAAGATTGCTGTCTGTGTGCAGATGGCTCACCGTGCAGGTACCTAGCCTCCTCCTGAGACAACCCCTAACTGTGGAGTACCTACAGAATTCCTTGGAGGCATCTCCCACACAATTAGTATAGCTCAGTGAGATGTCAGTGTCCAGTTATCCTCAAGCTCATTATGGTCCAAGTGCTGGGACAAGATGATGGACTGGAGACTACTTGTTTGGCTTTCTTGGCTCCTACCTTGGCAGCAGATGTTATCTCTGTAGATGAGTCTACTGTTGCACTACTGAGTAGTTTGGTCTCTAGTAACTAATGATTAAATTCCAGCTTCCAAATTTACTTGATTTAGCATAAGCTTGACCTACTTGTTAATAATATGCACCTGTCTACCATCTGCCTTGTGAAGACTTCTTTGCTTTACCCTGGGAGTGGGACTCGGGTTGACATGGTTGGAGTATTGTGCTGATCTTTATGCCTGGTACCTGAGTTGTATCAAAGTTAAGTGCACTGAGAATTTTAATAGTTAGATTATCATCCTGAAGATGGAATCTGATTGGACACCAGTGCCTCTGCACTCTCAAAAAGCCTGTTCAGTGCCTGTGAGTTTTCCCACTAAACCCACAGAACTTCCTAGCTTCTCTTTGGCTGGGGTGTATGTTCAACAGTGACTAAAGATAGAATACTCTTTCTGCTGTGCTTGAGTTTTTGCTCTACTGTCCCAGCAGGAACCTGGGTTGCCTGGCTTATAAGGTGTAACGCAGCTTCTGGATGCTATAGAGGCAATGAGGCACTGCAAAATATTCTCACATCTTTCTGTTTCAGGTTTGTTGCCAAACCACAGGCCTCCACTTCCTGAAGGGCATATCCCCAAGAAACCCGTGCTCAACAGGTGAATAGTCCCCTCCCTCTCTCCCTCTATCAGTTGCTCCTCCCTTGTCCATCAGTGCTGTTACCCCATCGTAGAAGGCCACCACATTTGTCAGGCACGATATGCCCTTGGTCAAGCTGTGTTGGCTGCCACCAATCACCCCTGTATTCATGTGCCTCAGCAGAGTTTCTAGGAGAATCTGCTTCATAATCTTGCAAGGCATGGAGGTGAGTCTGACCAGTCTGTAGTTCCTGCATCTTCTTTTTTTACCCTTTTTGAAAATGGGGGTTATGTTTCCCCTTTTCCAGTCAGGTTGGCCTGACTTTTCAAATACAATGGAAAGCAGCTTAGCAAATTCATCCACTAGTTCCCTCAGGACTCACAGATGGATCCCATCAACTTCCATATCTTGAGATTTTTTTGTGTGGTCTTGAACCTCATCTGCATTTACAGTTAGTGGGTTTTCATTTTCCCAACACTCCTGGGCTTGGAGGAGACAATCCTTGAATATTAACCAGCTTTCTTGGGCCACTCTCCCCTGCAGGGCTTTATTCCATGTTGCTCCTCCTAGCAAACATCCGAGGAGGCTATAGTAGGCTCTTTCAAAGTCCAGGGTAGTGAGCTGCTTTCTTAGCATTTTAGTGCATGGTCTCCAACAGCAGAAGTGTGCCCAGGTGTGCCAGCAGTGAACTGGGGGCTGAGCAGCCAGCAAGAGCCCATCATAAGCCTCTTCCCTTCTGTTCCATCCCGGTTTCCCCCAGTCAGCAATTCACCCTTCACCTGCCCTTTCCATTCAACAGGGTCTTTTCTTCCTTCCTGAACTGGATGGCCCCTGGCCTTTGATGGGTGAAGGAAGAGCCTGTGGTCACCTCCTGCACTGCTGGGTGCTCAGAAGTGCTAATCCCCGGTCTATGACCGCACTCTTTGTTTCCATGGGGATGTCAGAGCAGTTTATGAGCAAGCCATGGGGTTACCAGAGGCCATGGGGCTGTTGCTGGGAGAGCTTAGGCTGCAGGGATAGGGATGGCTGAAAACTCCTGCATTTCAGGTCTGACTCTACAGTGGAGATTTGAGGCAAGCTCTGGGAAATGTCCCCTGGATACTGACAGGATGCATGTTGAGTATCGATGAGGATCAAATTAGAGCACTCCACATTTGATGCAGCTCTGTAGCCATCAGATACTTCACCTCGGAAAGCTTCTTTCCTGTGTCTTACAAGTCTTTGGAATTCTTTAGGAGCTGTGCCTGTCTAGCAGCTGTAGGGTGGAGCACATTATCTAGTTAGCATTCACATAGCAACTCTGCATAGCAGGTTGAGACAGGAAATGGTAAATCCTGTATCTCGCCAGAATCACTCTGGGACTCCAGATCTACTGCCCTGACTCTTGCAAATTGTTCCATAGACCTCTAGTGAGAACAAAGAACAGATACCTCCAGATACTTTCCACATGCAAGTAGGTGTGATGCTATACCTCTAAAATTAAGAGATTTGAATTGGAGATTGGGATCCCAGCCCTCCCTGTTGCATTACTTGTCCCTCCCTACACCATCCTTCTTTTTTCCCCTCACAGCAAGGGAACGTAGCAGGCAAAGTGGAAGCGGAGTTTAGGAAAAAAAGGCAAAGCTGTTGCTGAGGAAATGGAATAGCATTGACATAGGCAGGCTTTGGGGTCTAGGTGGAGACAAGAGAATGGGATCAGGAAATCACATTGAAAGTTTTGATGGTAGGGCTAGAACTAAACAAATGAGTCTTAGAGCCAGGATGGAGTGCAGAGGTGCTTCAGGAGTGCTATTCTAGTCCTTCATGATACTGTCTTCTCAGCCCACTGGAAGAGGAGAGCTCTGTGTACTGGAGCTGTGTGAAATCTTGACCATCGCAGTTCTGGGAGAGTTATGACTGTACCTACCCCAACCTGCACTTCCTGCATTGCTCCCTGGAACAGTAGCTGGCACCACATAAGACCAGAGATAAAAAGGTCTTCCTTCCTTCTAGCCTGAAGAGAGGACTGAAGGGTACCCATATACTGAAGACATTCAACCAATACTTATTTTGTTAGTTAAACCAGAGCTTTTATCCACACTTTCCTGTGGTGTAGTATCAGGGCTGTATACCCAACTTAACCTGTCCCTTCACTGCATTTGTGTCTGACGGATTTTAAAGTGCCAGTTCAGGAAGGGATCAACAGGATCTACAGAGAGCCTATTAGAACAAGCAGCACTTTGCACAGTTAAAGGATGTATTTTCTAAATCCTTTAACTGCAGCTCTTCTTGAGGTCACTGTTCTGGCTGCTCTAGTTGTCTTCACCTCCTTGCTTAAATGGCAGGTAATGATGCCTTTATGCACTGCTGCTGTAGCCCAGAGAGTGCCAAGAGGGAGAAACTGAGGTGCCTCATTATATGCTTTGGCCCGTTGTTAAAGCTTTTCTAAGACAGGAACACAGGTAATAATGTACATTCCTTAATATCAGCTTAACAAGGCCCTGTGCTCTCCATCTCTGCCTGCAGCAGCAGCCTTTTCTGTGCTTCATCAGTGGGTATGCTCTCCGTATGGTACTGAAATACACTTTTCTGCACCCTATCCCCTCCAAAATGACACCAGCCACACTTCAGGAGCAAACTAAAGTGCCTATATTGTAGATGCTGAAGCTATTGAATTGCCACCAGCTGCTTGAGGGACCTTTAACCCAATCTTCAAAGGAACCAGGCACAGAAGCTTGCTCATTGCTGTGCCACTGATGCTTGTAAAGGTGAAAGAGGCATCACATGCTTGGAGGACTTTGGTCCTCCCTGCTCAAAACAAGCCAGAGAACAGACATGGAGACAAACATGTATCAGGACTGCAAACTGAGGTGGATAGTGCTCACAGGTGGCCAGTAGTATCTCGTATACTGAGAATTTGGTCCATTCATAGTCATGTGGCCACTCTCCCTGCTACCTCTCACTCAGCTGCACTTACTGTTGCACCATCAGTTTACATTGTGCATGGAGAAGTGCTTTGCCTGCTTTGCTCTCAGAAAACACAGTTCCTGATAAACTGTTCTAAAATAGGAAGGTGCAAGGTGAATAGAGCACTGTAAAGGCATACAGTCTGTCTCAAGACTGTGACAATAAGCATTGTCCTGCTGAAGGACAATGTTTCTCTCTTAGCTGTACTTCTGTGTGCTCACCCTCTCTACCCTGAACTTCCTCTCATTGCTTCCCTGTAAGCAATCTCTTGTCTAGATCTTCACTCCAAATTGAGAAATCTTTCACTTTTGTAAAGGAGGGACTTCTGAGAAGTCACTGTCTACTCCACATTTGCCCCACGTGTTTCTCTGAGAATTCCTACCATCTAGGGACAGAAAGCCTTGCTGACTGGGCTGAAGACTGTGCTGCTGATACTAGAGCTCTTGACACTAGACTACACCATCAACTTCTAGAGTACCAGGACTGAGATGAAAGCCTAAGATAACTGCAGGGAATGATTCCACTCACACTGCCTCAGACTGGAGATTTGTTGTGAGAAGTGTAACTTGTGGAGTCAGATCCCAGTACCTCTAGCATAATAGAAACCTGAGCATTCACTTACTGCATGTAGACTCAGAGTAGCAACCCCTGCCTGGCAGATTATGTCATTTCTCTGAGGCTTTGCAAAGCTCTCGTTGATGCTGTTTGGTCAGGCTTCTTCCAAGCTGGTGTCAATATTTTTGAGAGGAGTTTTCCATCTGCTGTTGAAAGAGGGACAAACTGTCCTGATGAAAAACTCTGTGCTCCTGAGACAATGCACAGGCCAGCTGCATGGTTCCTGGACAAAGGTACTAAGGCAGCATATAATGGCTGAGGAGCTGTGTTAACATGTACTTCTTAGAGCATCAGAAAAGCTGCTCCTCAACTTTTTTTTTGCCTGTACTTGTGGCTATCTTGGCCAGAACCTTTGGGTCCATGTCACAGTCACCCCGTTCAAAGTGAGTCTGTTTCGAATAGAAAGTGTCTGGCATCCACTGGCTAGCACCTAGCTGAGCTTAAAATGTATTTCAACATGCCACCATCCGAAACTATAAGCAAGGTACCTCGTTTTAACAAGGGTCAGGGATGCTGCCCTGCCATTGATCTGGTGATGTAAAGCGTGGATTTACCAGCTAGAATGCCTATGCCTGCTCAGCCCCTCCAAAACCTGCTCCTCTGGTGTTTGTTCAATGATGTTTTCTAAAATGCAGAATTCCTGCTCTCTTTTCTGTAGCGAGTTGTCTCTGTTGTATGAACTTTGGACATTCCCTCCTATATACCTCAGGTTTTTCTGCAGAGAATTAAGAACTTCCCTGCTTTGCAATAGGTCATTTGGCAGAAGGCCTCCCACTACACACCCTGTCTCCTGACACTGTGTCTACTACTGGATTGCAAGAGGAAGAGCAGAATACTTTGGGAAGTAGTGGTCTGCAGACCCCATCTTGTTCTTGGTCATCCAGCTGTCTAGCACAGTGTGGGATCACCCATCCAGGATGTAATGTAACATAGAGGAGGAGAAGAAGGTGTAACATGAAAGTGAAATGCCAGTTTGAGCCAAACTGTGTGGTTCTGAGGGTGATAGGAGATGTATGAGAACATCTGGTGATCAGAATTCAGCTGGTGGTTCACTCCCCAGCTCTCTTCTACTCTGTTCAGCTGGGACAGTATCCAGGTCTCATTTCTTGAACTTCAGTTCTTTGCCTTTTTGCTTTCTGTCTGATTTGGTTTTGACAGCAATAGCTCATGAATGTTACTACTTAGCTGCTTTCCTAATTGTGTGTCCTTTTGAAGAAATAGGACCATGGGAGTACCCACATCACCTATAAGCTCTTGAGTCTACTGTCCTGCCCCCTCTCTTCTATATAATCTGTTTTCAGAACTTGGGATGCAAAATCAATGAAGTTCACCCCCATCAATGCGGAATTCCTCCCTGCAGTTCATTTTCTCGTGTTTGGCCTAGTCTGGGGCTTTCATTGTTTCTAAGGGATGATTCCAGAAGCAAGTTTGTGTTGCAGCCAAGGATTGTTCCCTCATCCTCATCCTGAATTCTCCCCTTCATAACTTCTTGCTGTTATTTCTGCATCCGTTTGTGCTCCAGCCTGGCATGTTCACTTCCAGTTAAGTGCTGGATCAAGACAAGATACTCACTAGCCCATGAGGCCAAGGAAGCTCTGAGGGGCTTCACCAGCACTGTGCAGAGTGACCAACTGTTCTCAGATTCCAGAGTCATCTTCCTGCAGGCCACCACACACCAGCACCATTTAGGGAACAGTCAGGCCACAGCTGCAGGTCAAACCTCTGTCTTTGCTTTTGGGAATGGAAACCTGAATAGCACAGCAGTTTTCTTTCCAGTGTGAAGGTTGTCACATGGATAGTGTGGACCAACACTCTATCCAGAACAGCCACTGAGATCAAGCCAGCACCTAGATGCTCTCTTAATGTGAATATAGCACTCTTTTTCTTCTGGCAGGTGCAAAATACTGGTTAAAGCAAAATGCCTTGAAGTCGTCAAGGAATGTCAAAGGTTCCTCTATCAGCAAGGGGTGCTGTAGATTATGGAGCACTTGATTTTGAGTGCTCAGCTGCCACTCCATTTTCAGCTTCCTACTGCAGAAACAGAACTTGGCACAGATCATATCCAGTCCCTCCTCCTGAACTGAAGAAGTTGCTTTGTGTTACGAAGGAGGCAGGTTCTGTATGAACTCCTCATGAATTACAAAGTTCTCAGGCTCTGTGGACACCTCTCATCCCTGGGAGCAGAATCTCGTTTCACTGCTATCAGCATTTCACTCCAACAGCATGTGGTTTCTCTCATCTTCATGGAAACTATGCTGTGTATAGCATGTGAATTCAAAAGCAAAGAGCCAGAGTGGCTTGCAGGTGAGCAGAGCCAAGAGGTGTCATGGGAAGGGATGTGGCAGGGAGGAGGCAGTCTTGCCAGGACTTTGATCGAGTGCTTCCTGCATTCTGTAGCCCTCTGCCTTCTGCTCTCAATCCAAACAAAAGCCAGATTGAAGAAGTTCAGTGAGGGTTCAGAAGTTCAGCCTTGAACTGCACCAGCATGGCCTTCACTTGGGCTGTGTGCAAGACTGCAGTTGCCTCACTGGCAGGTCATTTCCCTTACCCAGCACATGAAAGCCCTGTGCCTAGTGCTAGGTGTTAAGTGGCAGCCTCTGAGTGGGAAGGCTTTAGGGCCCTCCTGTCCAGTGAATAAATTCCATGGAAATAGCCTTCCACATGCCATGGAGATTTTTTTAGGCAATTGCAGTGACTGCAAGTGACTAACCACAGGTTTTTCCATCCTGTTGTGTGTCTTGCCTTTTCCCATCAGGGAAATCCCACCAGGGTTCCCATCACACTGTATCTAAACTATTTATTTGTGCAGCTTGAGTCTAAGGATTGTAGTTGTTGCCCCAGACACTGTCATGAGGCAAGCAGAGCCCCACAGTGAGTTGCTGGTCCCCAAGATTGCCAGTTTGGTCCAGCTTTGCCTGGAATGAGAGCTCTGCACACTGAGGTAACAGGTTAGGAGACTGTGGGCCATCTGCATTTGGCATCCTCCTGGAGGCTCTGTCCTGACAGCTCCCGGCTGGTTGAGAAAATTCAGACCATCTGCCATTGTGTGTTTGTAGGCTATTATAAAAACTCCCCGAGACAAACCGTGTGGTTGGATACAATGGAAAATTGGATGACTTGGCTAGAAAAGGGGTATGCTACCTTACATGGACAGCAGAGTTTGCAGAAAAGTCCTGTGTGCTGGGCTTTGAGGCTCTCATATGTGAGTTTTGTGCATTGTTTTTACTATCAGGAAGAAGAAGGAAAAAGAAAAAAAAAAATTGTGAATCAGTAGGAACCAGGGCTAGCCAAAGAGGAAAAGAGGAACTTTGTAGACTGACTGCTCCCAGGCATCAGGCTTTTGCCACTGCTGAATCAAGGTTTAAAAAAAAAAGGGGGGAAAAAAAAGGCAGCAAATAAAATAGGACAAGTTTGAGAGTTCGAGTTTGAGACAAAGCAAGTATTAAAAGCGCTAAAAGCAAATGTGCTCCAGGAAGGGAAAGCGTCCAAATGTCTGTTTCAGCTAACAATGAAAAGCCCCAGCCTGCAGTCCCCAAAGGAAGCCAAAAGCCTGGACCAGAGGGCTGGATTAGACCTGCTTAAAGGAGAAATAACAAAAGCTTTAAAATCAGGCCATTACTAAATCCTTCTTCCTATGCAGAATTGGGGTGTGCACTTCCAGCCCTGACACAGGAACAGGGATTTCTTAAAAAGCCACTGTCTGCCTAAACCTAAACATTGATGTGTATCTCACTTTCACACGTTCACTTCTCCCACAGTGAGATCATTTATTGTCATGGGAGCACTTTCCCGTAAGCATCTGGACACGTGACCAGAACTGCACTTGGCACATTGATGCTTTAAAACAATTTGGGACTTTTTTTTCCCCCTCCTTCACTGGAAGTGCAGTCTTTAAATATCAAAACTTGTGCTACAGACCTCCCCTTGTGCAAGAGCAATGTGAAAAGAAGGATCTGGCCCCATGTGTCCATCTAGTACCCCACAGCTTCTCCCAGAGGAGCTGCCTTGCCATAGTTCTTTGCTACATTCCAAACTGGGACCTGCATTTGGTCTCTCTGAGCTCCTCTTGGGTGTGAAATTAAAGACAGGACTGAGTCTCTCCTATTTCCTGTCCTGGAGTTATGTAAGGGATTCCACTAATGCACTAGCATAACGTTAAAGGTCAAAAGGGACTAATTTAATGCACGCATAGGAGAAGGAGTGGTTGGATCTTCTTCTATGCTGTGTCTCAGACCCCTCCTACTGTTACTTCTAGGTGTTTTAACTATCATAAATTCCTCAAAGCAAAAGCAAAGCACTCTGGAAGCAGCAAGTGCTGGGAAAATGGGCTGCTGTTATGCAGTCTGTAGCTGCCTAGCATAGCAGGCTTTCTTTGTTGTCCTCAGGAACGTGCCAAATCCCTTCAAACAAATGCATTATATGGTCTCTGTCCAAAGTTCTTAATATCACAAATTTGCACAATGCAAATAAAAGGTAACAAAGCTGTTTGGGGAGAGGATGACTGATCGAGGTTACATTAAGACCATGGGATTACTCAACAGAGGCATGCAAACATCATTGGACAAAGTTTATCAGTCTGTTCCAGATTCTAATTTGTTGGAGTATTGTTTGTGCAGATTATGCTAGGGTTTTACTTTGGATCATCATTGTCTGAAAAGACTCCTCTTTCTCTAAGGACCTCTATCCCCCTCTCTACTGGTAGCAGAAGATTTAAAGCCTAACAAAAGTCAGGGCCACCCAGTCACAGGGTAAGATTTCCAGTAACTGATTCTAGATTTGAAATCCCCAGCCTGTTTGCAAAGCCAAGTCTAAAATGGTAAAAAGCAGAGGATATTTGCTAGACGTTGCTCTTCCCAGAGATCTGCAGTTACAAGAATTCCATTCTAGTACCTCTTTAAATTGCGGGTTACAGCATCCTGAATCAGCAAGCTGCAACAGTGTTGTACAGAGAACACTAAATCAAATTTGCTCATGTGAAAGTACAAGACTAGACCAAAAACCCATGGCCATTCAGAAGAAAGAATTGATTGTTCGCTGAAAGTAAATTAACACTCTCTTAGAGATGTTATTTCTTACAGAGTTTAGCCTTTGTAGTCAGTTTGCCTTATTGAGGTCAGCTGTTAAAATTACACCTCCCATAGAGGCTGGATGCATTCAGTCTTGGGCTCGGTTGCAATGCAGGAATTTGGCACTGCAGTTTAGCTACAGGTGGACAGCTTGCCAGCAGCCTGGACACTACATCTGATTTGGTTTTGTGAGACTGGAAGCCAGGCGGGTGCCAGTGGGTTCAGCACAGAGGTGCAGATGATAAGCTCTGAAACAGACATTCTTTTCCAGTGGTCCCTTCTGAACTGCAGGGGCTCTGCTCATGGTTTTTCCTTTTACAAAGAGGCATGTTGCAAGGCACAAGCTGCAGTGCCTGCTTCAGCTTCAGTTGGAACCTTTTTTCAGTGATGTCTCAAACTGAAATGGTTTTGTGTTTTGACAGGTATCTGACTCGCTGGTCCAGCAGATCTACAAAGCCCATCTGGAAGAGAGGCCCTAAGTGGTGCAGAAAACCCATGCCAGTTGGACACCCTTTGCTGAAGGATAATGTCAGATATACACACAAGCCTCTCATTTTAAATCACTAGTGGCCAGAACTGGCATGGTCAGTAAACACAGTGGTTTCCCAGTAGTTTGCCTTTTTTTTTTTTTTTTGCAACTGTGTCAGTATCTCAAATTTTCTTACTCCAAAACTGTCATTTGTACTCTGTATTGTTTCCAGTTCAGAGTCCTGCATCTGGGGAGGAATAATAAACTGCGCCAGTACAGGTTGGGAGGTGGTCTGCTGAAGAGCAGCCTTGTGGAGAGGGACTTAGGGAGTCCTGGTGGATAACAAGTTAGCCATGGGACAGCGATGTGCCCTTGTGGCCAAAAAGGGCAAGGGGATCCTGGGGTGTATTGGGAAGAGTGTGTCCAGCAGATCAAGGAAGGTTCTCCGCCCCCTCTACTCTGCCCTGGTGAGACCCCATCTTGAGTAATGCTTTCAGTTTTGGGCTCCCCAGTTTAAGAGGGACAGAGATATGCTGGAGAGGGTCCAGTGGAGGGCTACAAGGATGATTAGGGGACTGGAGCACTGCCTGATGAGGAGAGGCTGAGGGACCTGGGGCTTTTTAGTCTGGAGAAGACTGAGAGGGGATTTCATAAATGTCTATAAATATCTGAGGGCTGGATGTTGGTGGGAGGACAGGCTCTTCTCACTTGCTCCCTGTGATAGGACAAGGAGCAATGGATGTAAGCTGCAGCACAGGAGGTTCCACCTCAACACAAGAGGGAACTTCCTTACTGCAAGGGTCACAGAGCACTGGAACAGGCTCCCCAAAGAGGTTGTGTAGTCTCTTTCTCTGGAGACTTTCAAGGTCGATCTGGATGTGTTCCTCTATGACCTGAGCTAGATTGTATGGTCCTGCTCTGGCAGGGGAGTTGGACTCGATCTCTTTGGGTCCCTTCCAACCCCCGATGTGCTGTGATCCTGTGAATGATCTGTGACCTGCTCCTCTAGGATAATACAAGATTCAGCAAAGCAAAGTTTAATGTGCAAAATTATTTGGAGAGAGCAGGAGTAACAACTTTTACCTCAAAGCCAGAAAGGATCTGAAGGCTTTTGTTTCCTTATGGTCCATGACTAGGTTTGGAAAGGGAAGTTTCCTTTTTTTCCTAGCAGTGAATGGTGTTGCCCTGTTAACATGCATTTCAACTCAAATTTGCTTAATTTAGACTTTTAAACCTGTGATACTGATGGAACAAAAAGTCTCCTGCAACACTATGGTCCCCTTGGCAGTAACACAAATTTTTAAAGACTACTGAAATTATATTTTAATAATCTGTACTATCTGTAATTTGCAGCAGAACACCTGTGGCAGCGGCAGACAGGCATGTGTGCATCTTATCTGTGCCCTTACAGGATTCCTGACTTGTGCTTCACTCTTGGATCTAGCAAATACAGAACATTGACATCCTTGATGACTTGGCCTGTTTTTTCCCCTTGCAAATACATTTGCCATAAGTCTTCTGCATCAGGTATATTGTTGCTTTCTGGGATAGTTTAGGGCTGATAGATGAGTATAATTTTACATTGTGTAACAAAAAGGTGGCACCATTTCTCTTCCTGTACAGTACATGTATGTACCTTCCACCTATTTACTACTGCTGCTTGAGAAGTGCTACCTGTAGGCCTGGTATGAAAGGCTCCTTAAATTTATCAGAGTCATTGCTGCTTTGGCTCCATTTCTTTGTTATTTATCTGGGGACTACAAATTAACACAGCTTTTTTATGCCACTTTACCTTGTACTAATGTCATCAGAATTATCTGCTAATACCTATTCAGTGTGGACAGGAACAAATGGTAAGGATAAACTTCTATTACCTAGGACATGAAATTAGATTATAATGGTTTTTAGCCTTACTTTGTGAAATGGAAGCCCTACTTTTAGCCCCTCAAGCTGGCCAAGATGTTTTTGCTCTGTGAGACAGAGCCAAGACTTCATTAACTGTACAGTGATAAGATCTCTGGCTGAAAGGGTTTTTTTCCCCAAAGCTTTGCAACCTACAGCCATTCAGAAAAGAAAAGGTTTCTCTTCCACACACACAGAAGTTACTATGTCTTCTAGCCCAGGTAGCTCAGTGAGCTATACTAATGGCAAAGTCACTGTGGATTAAACCACTTCCTCGAGATGAACTTGAATGAGCACATTTTGCAAAAGATTAGGTGATGCCCACAGTTAATTTTTTCCTACAGTTTCATGCCATGAACTGGAAAGACCTCTCTCATTTTGGTGAAACCTAACACCTGAAAAGCAAAATACTCTTCAATATGCCTTTTTAGAGTACAGATCCCTTACAGTATGCATCAGCAGCTTTCTACTCCAACTCTATTTTTGTTTGTCATTCATGGGTGACAGCAGGCATTCATTCATGTTGTCTCTAAATTAGTTTTTGTGTAAGCGTGGTGTCTTTGTAATCAAACAGATGGCCTAGCTTTAATTTCTGACCTAGGGCTTTAATGGAAGAAAATGCCATTTATTACTATCTAAAGGATTTGCAGTGACACAGGGAATTCAATCTGGAATTGATGGGAGATTGCACACAGTGAAGACCTAGGATAAAAATCAAGGTCAGAGTCCATGCACCAAAAAAAAAAAAAAAACCGAAAAAAGTCCTACTCAAAATGCAGATGTTTCAGTGGTTTCACATATTTATTAAGCAGTAAACAAAACTCTCCTAAAAGTAAAATCTACATGCCTGAGTTTTCGTCCCAGACAGAAGAGTCACAGCATGAAGGGCAGATCAAAGTTCTTCTCACCAGTGCCAAAGTAGATGTAGCCATATTGCTTGGTCATTGGGATGTGGTAGAAGGTCAGTCCCAGCCACAGCAAACTCCGCAGCACCACTACAGTGCCTCCCTTCTCTAGCTGGATAGTCCAGGATGCTGTGAGAGAACATGTACCTGCATTAGTGGGGGTTTGGACTAGGTATCTCCAGACGTCTCTTTCAACCCCTACTATTCTCTGATTCTAATGAGTTAGTCTAATGAGAAAGGCAGTGTTCCTGGCACAAGCTGTCCCTAAGGTGGGAGAAGGCCTGCAGTGGGTTCTGCCTAACCAGTTAACAGTACACAAGGCTGCACTGGAGCTTGTGACACCTGAAAACAGAAGTCAGGGAGAGGAGAAACCTTGATGCCCATTTCCCCCCCCCCCAATCAATTCAGTATTACAGGCTGTCCTGGGTTGCAGATGTCTGCTTCTAGGTTCACACAGTAGCATATTCCCATGGGTATGATGGCAATGTCATCTGCGTCACAGGAAGGGACCCCTGGAGCTCCAGACTTGGATACTTGATTCATAAGAGAGGCTATAGCTATTCTTGGCTGCTTTTGAGTGGGCAGAAGTTACTCTTAACAAGCTCTGCCACCTACTTGGTCTAGCTATATGAAGCCAAGACTAGCTACAGCAATCTTGCTAGGTATGACTTTCCTTCTTAAAATAAACTTGTACCATTAGTCATGTGAAGAAGGCACTTTTTGTGCTCCAGGGAAGACTGGTTTCCCTGATGCAGCAACTGGGAAAGATGAAGAAGAGAAAAATTAAAAACAGGGTATTTCCTATCTATCTCAGAAAAATTTAGAGAGGTCAATTCTCTTCAGGTTTTCTTGGCTCCACCATTGAAAAGATGTGTGTGGTAGGGGCAAAGGGATTCGTTTCTGCCTTAATTTTGTTTTGGCTCCACAGAGGAGGTTCAGAGCCAGTGTGAAAATGCAGTTTCTCCTGGATGCAAGGATCTCTGAGCTACAGTGTTTGTGTAGCATCTGGCACTATAGCCTGGGAACAGTGCTGGAGGGGAGAGGGCTGACATATCAGCTCAGATTCAATGCCCAGAAGGCAAGAATTTGCCAGGAGAAGAAAATACCAGGTTCAGCACCGAATCAGTAATGCCTAGAGGCTACAATTGTAGGGATGGTTCCTGCTGAATCTCCATCTGAAACCAGAATCTGCAGGCCTTTTTAATTTTTTTTTTTTTTTTTTTTAATTAAAAAAAAAAAAAAAACTACTGGAGCTGTCAGGCTACTACTGGCTTGGAGTCAAGCAGTCAGCCTGTCTGCACCTAAAGAGTAAGCAGAAAGCTCATAATATGTTGGCCCAGTTAGATGATATTCAAATTTGTAGATAATTTGAGGCTCATCAATTTATGCTATGATTCATGCTTACTCATGGCATGGGTAGCCTGAGGAAGGGCTTCTGTGATTGCTGTCAGCTGCCAGTCCTCCCCCTCCCACCAAGTTCTGATTCTTGGCCAATTTTAGTCGCATTTGACAAAGGGCTGTAAGGCTTTAACACCATGAGTTCCTACATCAGGTCTCCACAGGACGTGCGTGGCCCAAGGGCTGACTGCAGCTCCTGAAGCTGTTTGGTCTCGTGGCAGCTGCAGGGCTGTTTGGCTTTGCTTGGCAGCCAAAAGGCAGCAGCTAGCTGTGTCTGTAAAGCTTTGGGCTCTCGAATGCTCGCTTACAGAGTACATGCAGTCTCTTATGCAGTTCATGCCAAACTAGTTGAGGACATAAGCAAGGAGGGAATTTGCAGGGAAACACATACATGGTGGCTGCAGAATCAGAAAGGCACAATGCAATTCAAAGCCCTGTAAAACCAGGTGTTACAGTTTGTGCTGCTCATATGTTTCCTAGGTCTTCTCTTTGTATTTCTGTACTTTTCAAAGGTTTCTTGGACACCATCATTTCCTGTCTCCTTCAGTGGCATGGCTTTGTTACAACATAATATGCACAACTTGGATCTGTTGCCTTTCAAAGTACCCTCTTCAGTTATGTGCAAACATCCACGCAGATAAGTGAACCACAGGAACACCCTACCTTCCATGACAAGTCACTGAACTAGAAGGGGTCTGGCTGGAGGACAGAAGTACAAGAGACATTCACAGTCTTTAAAGACTGGGAGATTTCTGCACTGGAGAGCTTAATTCTGACTCAACAGTAACTAAACAATTGAAAATGCATAAAATCTCTGGGATTCATCCTAAAACCCAGCTGGCCTAAGTTGCTGAAACTTTGGCAGGATAGTGTTGGTCACTTCAGGTGAGCAGTGAAATTGTAGTGTATTGGGCAGAAAATGAAATCCTATCTTGACATTTTCTAAGTGAAACTTGTCTCTGTACATTTATAAACAAAACTTCTACACCCCCCATATTTCAAAGGAAATGGGAAACCATCTGCTTGTCTAGAACTTGCTGCAGATTTAGCTTGTGGTACATGGAGAAAAATGTCTCTTTAAGAAGTTATTGCCCTTTCTGTTGAATTTTAGCATCATACAAGGCTTTTTTCTAACTTGGAATACTGATTTGATTTCACAGAAATTCCAGGTGATGCTTTCACTTAAACAGCTGGAATCACAGTAAAGCAAAACATTTTATTATAGGGTCAGGATCGGTACAGATGTGTGCCATCTTTTTACCTTCCTTGCACTGTTATATTCTTTGTACTGGTCATAGCTAAAACATGAGCTAGTGTCTTCACAAGCAGTGGCTTCCTGTACAAGGCAACTCAAACCTCCTATGTGGTCTCTCCAGTACCACTCATGGACACAAACCAGACCAGATCTTTGTCATAGCTGAAATTAAGACTTATGTTGTGGTTCATTCACCAGGATTACAAATTCTCATTGACTGGGTGTTCAGCAACATCTGTATGTAAGGAACTTCGCTACTTGGGTAACCTGGGAGCCCAGGTGAAGAACACTTCATTACAAGGCAGATGATCGAGTAGCTCAAGCATGACAGCCATCTGCTGTCAAAGGAAAAGCTCTGAAACCATCTATTGAATTTTGCCTCTACAGGTTTTCAGCATTTGCTAGTGGCAGTAGCAAGGCTACACGCGGGTATTGCGCAACAAGTGGCAAACAAATAGGTCCGAATCTAATTGTGACAAGTAACTTTCCATTTCTGCTCTGAACACTGAACTGACTTTGCTTTCAGTGCAGGGTTCTTGCAGCTTGAACTTGCACAAATTATCTCTAAGCCTTCAAATAACGGTGGTTTTTGCTGCACCTTTATACATTGGTTTGCAGAAGGGGCTGTAAACTTCTGGAAGAATGACTCTGGCAAAAAGATAATGGAATGAGGAACTCTTACTGTCTTTAAGACCAGTCCTCCAAGAAGCAAGTCTGTCCAGAATAGGACTGTGCCTTGCCCTGCTGGGTGGTGAAAGCCTTTATAGATTATGTAGTTTGCAAATGCTTCCCAACATCCTGGAATCATTCAGCAGCTTGGGTACATGTGATAGCTTGCATAGGTATGTTCATGTACACAGGTGAACCCTCTCCCTCAAACTATTTACAAAGAACAAAAAGAAATGCCAGGAGCATAACAGGTGGGAACGGTGAGAGTGGTCTTCGTAACTGTATTTCAATTCATATTTCTTTTTGTTGGACAAATTTACAGAGAAGGTAGAGTACATCAAGTTCCACTCAAATCCTTTTATCTGTGCTCTGGGGCAATACAGTACAAGGACCCACAATTTCCTCAGAACATTTACCCAGTGTCACACAGGCTTATCAGTCTCTGCAGAGCTGCTATGCTGATCAAAGGAGCTTCCCATGCACCTTCACACCTAGCAGAAAGGGACAGATGTAACTGAAGACACCTCTAGTCACTTTCATGCTGGATCTCTGAAGGTTGTGATGTGCAGTTGCTTCATTTCCCTAGTGTCTGTCCAAGCTGCTCAAAGGGCTCAAATCCAGCATTTCATAAATTTGAGACCTCTGGGGAATACTAAACTGTTATCCTTTCCATCTCTTCTCTGATCCTTGATTCTGCATCTAGTTCTGTGCAAATATGTACAGTAAAGTTTTGCTAACATTGCATAAGTTTGTCTGGGAAAGAGGACCTGAATGAAACAAGCAGGTTATTTATGGGCAATCCCCAGATGGACAGACACAATAATAGGTTGAGGACAGAGGGAAAAAAATTAAGAAACTCCCTAAAACTGTAATGTAATTTTCACTCAGATTCTGTTTTCAGCCATAATGATCAGTAGTCATAGAGCTGCCCTTTATTGTGCAGAGCCAAAGAGCAGCAGAGGTGCCCACTTCCACCTTTTACTAACCAGATCACTGGGGACATTCTTCTAACCCCAGTATCAAAGGTGGATATCTATTCAGAATTCTTTTCCCGATTGGGCTTTTCATTTCTAACCCGTTCAGAAACTGCATTCGATACACAATGCTGCTTTCTGCCTTCTAAGACATCATGCTAAAGTTCTGGAACCTATCTGCTTCTTTGGGATCTTTTCTTTAAACAGAGAAATTAGAGAACTTAGAATATTCCCCCACCACCCCCCCTAACACCTCACCACATTAGCAGCATTTGAGGAAACGGTCCAGAAAATGTTTGAACTCATGAAACACAGAGAAAGTTGTTCTCCTTGAAAGATCCAAGACAACTGTAGTCTCTCTATCACAGCTGAAATCTCACAAATCTTTAAACAAGATTCTTTTTCGGGCCCACCTTTCTTGTAGGAGTTTGAAATAATGTTGTAAATCACTCTAAAAGTGCTTTAATCAGTAGCTAATGAACAGTATAATGGCTTAAAATTACTATCCGTTTTTTCCCCATTTGAAAGAAAGCCTTAGAAATGCATTTAGTAATACAGTATTAAAAAAAAAAAGATAACGAGAATTATAAAAACTAAGTGCTGCTTCTGTCCTTTAAAAAAAAAAAAAAAACCAAAAAAAACCTAAACACCTCTCTGCTATTACAGATGGTCCTTGGAGTAACATCATTGCATGGGTAAGTGTAGGTCTGCCTTATTATCAAAATGCAGATGCAGGATGCTAGGTTCAAATCCTTTGAAACATTGGATCATAATATTTCCTGGCAGTTGCTATGCCCATCATTGCCCCTCTGTCAGAAAACATGTCTCTTAAGGGAGGCTGGGAAACACAGAGCATTCATCTGAATGGTACACCAAGATTCCTAGATAAAAGTTGTCAGGAAAAAAAAAAATATTTGCATTGGAGGGAAAATTACTTCTAGTTATCAAGTAAAAACTGGCTTTGCTGGAGTTAAGTACTGATTTTTAACTTCATCTATGCGTGAGCTGTAGCTTGTACTGTCCCTAAATCAGTCAGCAGAGTTAGCTTCCGTCATGCAAAGCTAGCTGAGGAGTGGGTCATTGGTCTCACGCTAGAGAGTCTCTCACAGTAACTCTGCGCTAGTGAGGTTTCCATTCTTCAAAACACATTTTTTTCAAGAGCAAGTTAATTCTTAAGCTGCACCCAGCAAATCTAAGGAAGCCAAGCACTGTCTGTGCTGAAACTATTGTCTGTTGCTCCAGAAGGGAAGGGAGGGAGCTGCTGTGTGGGAGGAAAGAGCATGGGAAAAGTATCCGCTGGATGAAGATCTGGAGCTTCCTATTCCCTCTTTGAATCAGGCTGCAGCCTCCACCCCTCCAAACACAGGCAGAAATTCTGAGGAGTTCCTTACATCTTTCCCAAACAAAAAAGTGCTTTGAAGATCCTCATGCTCACCCAGTGTTAAACCACTGCCTTTTTTATGGCCCTTCAACAGCTGTCAGGATGCCAGGGCTGAATTTCAAAAGTCAACCTTCTCAGGTTCTTCTTCCTTTCCAGCTGCCAATAGAGATCCCCGTCTCATCCCCCATGTCCGTCTCAGCTATGGGCTGAATCTTGTAATTCACAGAGGTGATAAGGTGCATGAGACATTAGCTTTTAAACAAAAGCCTCTTAAGAGGGCTGTTTGCAGACCTCTCCTGCAGAAACTGGTCCACTTTTCAGTATGACCTCTCATCCTGTTGCTGTTTTGGAGGCAATTCAGCAATGCCTTATTTCAGTGCAAGCTTGAGAAGAAACAGCTTTAAGAGCTAGGCAACCTGACAGAAAGGCCTCATGTTGCAAAAGCTCACAGAGGATCATAAAAGTGACATTATCAATTCCTCTTTAAAGAAAGGTTTCAAGCTATAGCATGGTTGCATTTAGCCATTAACACAATATGCTGCCAGAAGAGCACATTGTAACGAAGCTTGCTGCAGTCAGTCCTGAGTGGGAGTATGAAAGTATGGAGGACAAATGTTAACACCCAGAGAGGGGCAACATCGCGGCGGCTGCATGACCACAAGCACTTAGTTCTGACAAAGCTACACTACCCACGGAATTTAGCTTCTGTTTACCTCCAACATAAAATCCAGCACTGGGAAGAGCTTCCTACTTCTAATTTGTTGTCTGTAGGGAACAAAGACAAATTGCAGAGCAGCTGTAAGGAAAGGTCACTGTGCTCTGTCTCCCAATAAATTTTGCCACACAGACATTTCACACACAGCCTACCGGCCATAAGGACACATCCAAACACTCTTATGTGGGGCTCAAACTCCTTCATGCCACTTACTGGCTGCAAACTAAATCCCTTTCATTTGCTTGACACACCACCTGCACCCCATATGTTAACACTGCTGTCAATATTTCCAATTCCCCATATAACTACTTAATAATAATTAAACAAAAAACACAGGCTGGTTGCAGGTTCTGCACTATTTTTAAAAGCCTCAAGAGCCAGGAAAGCACGGCTTACAAACAGTCAGATGCTGCCAAGTAGCTTTTGCATGGTCCTAATGCCTGCCATGTCTATGACACACAAATACAACCATGCCCAAACCTCAGAGTAAAACGATCACACTTCAGAGGCTTTTTCTCTCCATTAGCCTTTCCCACTGGGGACGTCTCTGCAGCATAAATGATTAAGACAATCCTGGGCCTTCCACTTCCATACAAAATACCTCTTTCCTGCTGACAAGACTGACTCGTGGATTGCAATGTTGTCCCAGATGCACAATATTCAGGTGCCTTCCAGTACTGGGTGAAATTCAGGCCATACTTAGACATCTGACAAAGTGCTGCTCAAACCAGTTGAAGCAGCCTCTACACTCAAACCCTTATTTCTGCCCCCCACTCCCCCCCCCACCTCATAACTCTTCCATCATAGAGACCACAAAAGTGTTTATTTACTGCTCAGTGAACCAGGTCAGGGAAACGATCTGGCTGAAAAGCAGTCTAGCCAAAAATAAAGTTATTTTTTCCATCCGGAATTTGGCTGCACAGCCAGCAATGCCAACACCAGAAAAGGGACAATGTAGAAACACAAATAAGCAGCAGAGGATGGGAAGGACTGAAAAGGCTAACACAGAAGTAATACACATCAACACACAGCCTTCCTTATAGCCCAGTTAGTTTGTCCTTCAGTCCTAAATCCACCTGGTAATTAGAATAGAGCAGGACTAATTGTTTTGTTTTGTTAAGGAAAGAATGTTTCGTTAAAGAAAATATGCAGACTTTGCACAGATATCATCCAGAACAAAGATTGGAATGGGGCTGAGCACTGGAGAAAACAGCAAGACAATATGCCATCAATACTTCTAAGGAGTAGGAAAACAATTATTAAAATGCTCACTGTTTTGATTCTGACAAGTATGATACAGATCTTTGTCTCTTAGGTCTTCTATAGTAATACTGCAATCTCTCAGAGTGGCAAAGCATCCTCCTTCCAAAGCACAAGTTTATGCTGGATCTTGTCACACTCCATATTTCTTGTTCAGCTGGTCGCTGTGGAAACGTTTTTGGAGCGTGCTGGGAGTCACGTAGCATCTACCTGGGGAGCCCCTGCATTAATCCGTCACCTTCGTGGGCTTCTGGGAGCCCATTGGTTGGTGGGAAGAAAATGAAGGAGACTCTCGCCCCTCCCTCTTCTGAATGAAAGACGTTTCCTCTAAATCTTGCTACAGGATTTCAGGCTCAATTCAGCTTCTTTGGGGCTTTTGTCACCAAACAAACGTGATGTCTTTGAAAGAAAGATTAACAGTTTGATGAAAGGATGCAATGGACAGCTTTGTTCTAGCCTGCTTCCCCCTACAGCTTTTGGTCACTGTCACTTTCTCACCCACGGGAGAATATGTGTCTGACTCTCAGAGGAGATTATGACCACCTTGTAAGATTTTTGCCTCTTCTGGTAACAAAGCACTGGGCACTTTGAGGAGGTGATAATGATGAACAGGGGCTGGATTAAGGGCAAAGAACCTCACATTGATCTCTGAATTCTGAAAGAACACAAAGCAATTGATGCCAGGATTCAAAATCCACCAAATGCTTAGAGCACATCCAATTCACCCTCCCGCAAGAGGGACAAGGCTACAAGCCCTGTCGGTCCCCCAGTTGCACTTCTTACCTCATCATCAAGTTATCAGGACTAGTTAAAAGGATTTAGGATGAAGAACAGATGGCAGAGGTTATAAACTGTCAATGTTTTCATACTAAACTGGATATGAATTCTGGCCCAAATTGGCTAAGAGTTTACCAGTTTCTAAGAAGACTGTCACACTGAGCATATCCACACGGCACGGTGTGGTTGTGTTGATATTCAAACTAATCCTGAACACTAAAGATGGCTAAGCATGTCCTAGTGCCTGGGGTAGCCTATCTAGCTCTGCACAGAACTGCTGTACAAATATGTCCACATATCAACTGTCCTTTGTACTTTTCCCTCCACACACAGCCACACACACCCCTTCAGCATGCAGAATTTCAACCTATATATTTGTGTACAGTAAAGCAAGACAATGCCTGTTGACTCCCTCTCTGCAAAAAATTCTTTTGCTGTTTGCTGCCCCTTTGGCCATAGAAAGCAATGCGCAAAGCTGGCACCAATGCAACTGCTGCACAGGCAGGAGCTGCCACTCCTTACATGAAGCTCCTTCAGAAACATACCAGTTCTAGCAAAAACTGGCCTTGTTCTGACTTCAGCAGCACAGGCTGCCTTAGGCTTTCCCCTGCAAGTAATTTTTCATCATTTCCTACAGAAAGGGTTAGGCTGAGGCTGACTAATACGGTGATAAAACTACTACTGGCTCTAAGAGGCTTTTAGCAGCATTCCCCCATCAGTTACCAAGAAGTCTGTCTCCTTTTCATGTCAAATAAACCAGGAGCTGAAATGGAGACAGAGTGGGCAATGATTTCTTTCATTGAGGAGGAAAAAAACTTTAAATACAATCCCTAGAAAGCTGCTATGAAGACTTTGCTTCTGTCCTCGTTCTTTCACTGCAGCAGTCACAGCTCTCAGTTTGATGGGCAGCCATGCTCCAGTATAAACTCATCCAAGGCCTCTGATTAAACAAGACCCCTGAGGTGATGCAGACCTAGGACCAAAGGCAGTGAATGCACTGCTTTATTACTCATAGACACAAAGCCCAAAGAAAACAAGACTCCTTTCCAGAAATCAAAGCAGACCATGGACATCCAGTCAAAAGCTATAATGCTAGTTGGCTCTGGAGTCCTCCTGCTGTGCTGCCCCACGTGAAAGATCTCAGTCTGATCCTGAACTCCTGAGCTGACACTGCACCAGCTTGTAGGACGGACAATGTCTTGTATTGCTCCCAGGCAGCTCTCTTGGGTCACTGCAGGAGTAGCCCTAGCCTCTAAAGTCTCCTCAGTCCACACATGACTAGCAAAAATGACCACTGACCCTACTTTTGAAGGATGTAGGAGACATGCTTATGTATTTGTATATGTTATTGTGTGCCTGTGATTTGTAAGGATGTTAAGGAAGCTAATGAAAAGCCCAGTGACCATTCAAGAAATTCCCTAAGCTTGGAAGGGACGGAGTATAGTCTCCATATCTACATTTTAGGAGATCGCTATACCACAGAGCGTGGAAATTCAGGCCATACCTTCTCCTCAGTTCGATGCTGCTCTTGGTGCTTTTCTTTCTGATTGTTACTTTCCTGCGGTTTCTGTTCCTGTGCTCAGCACTGACACTGCCGGCACCATAGCACGCCCTGCTGGAAGGCGGCAGCTACAGCCACCACTCAGTGATTTCTAGTAGAAGCGGCCGACTCCGGCTCTCACGGAGAAATACACAACCCGCTGCGCTAGCTATTTGGTTCCATCCTCACATCTGAAAGCCGACTGTTCTGATGCACTCTAATTTGGTTTACTCCCTCCGTGTCATAAAGCTTGTTTGTCAAAGCCACTTGTACAGATGTCAGGTAGCTCCACGGAATATGGTAGCTCGGTTTCACACATCAAGGATCACCTCTCCTAACCAGGATGGCTGTAAGCCACACTAGGTATGGAAGTCTACATTTTAGCTACCTCGTTTTATCCTTGCCAACACCGAGCACTGCCCGCTCATTCATTATGGATCTTTTAGTTTGGATTTCTGTGAGACAGCTTGAAAAGCCTTGTCCCCGTGTGGCTCTTGGCAGGCTAGGAAGTAAAGTGCTCTTGCTCTCAGCTTTCACAGAGCCGGGGAGTGCTGCTTATTGTTAAGCAATGAAAGGGGAGGGCTCAGGTCACATCTGTGAAATGTTAGCGGAGAAGGGAGGCTGGGTGAAAGTAGGTGGCCAGCACAGCATAGCACTTCGCTGGATTTTGCAAGACCACTGAGGAGATAGGCAGCCATTTGTCTGAGAGTCTTGATAACAGGGCCGACTTACTCTGCTGGCTAGCTAGGGGTTGTAAATACCTCTGCAGACACAGACTCTTCAAATGGCTGGAGTCAAAGGCTGATAAGGGGTTAATCGCTTAGGGGGGAGCTGGGAGGGGAGGGGGGGGAAAGGAGTTAATTAGCTGTGTTAATGCATGGAGATAAAGCAGGTTGTATCTCCTAGCCTTGTTCCTTCCAGCACCTGGACTTTTGGGGCAGCCATGATGGGGCTACCAAAATGGCCCTTAAGAGCAGCCAAAGAAAGTTATTTCCCACTTAGAAATGCAACCTCTCCCTCTTAAAGGGTCCATTAAGCACCACCTTTTGCTAAACTGATAAAAAGCACGCTAATGAAACTCAGAAGACAGGAGGTTAGTGTTTTAACCCAGGCTACTGTTCTTCAAGCTCACAGAAAGGCTAGTGTCTGAAGTGTTCAGCCAAGGAAACAGCCACAAATCCCTTTGCAATGGTGAATAAGGAAAGCTCCAAAACCACTGCACTTTCAGGTGAAGCAGCAGAGCTACAGGCTGAGTGCCTGTTACTTCCTCCGCAGTCAAAATGACAAAGAAGCTGAAATTACCTTCTCTCTAGGAACTTCTCCTCTAGCTTAATTTTGAAACAGCAAGTAGTGAAGACTCGCTATGGTCCACCCTGCCACTGTACACTCATTTAGAATGATGCAATAAAATCTCTCCCAGCATGACAGTCAGCAATTACATCTGAGAGGTCTCCGCAGTTTACAATCCACAACGGACAGTAAAGTCAGGAATCTTCTCAATCCTTTAAGCCCTCAAGCTTCATAGTTCATGAGGCAAAGCCAGCTGTACAGAGTCCCGTGCTTAGAGTCACTGCCTCAGGAACCCATTGTCACCTTTGTGTTAACGTCACTGACAATGAAGAAGCCCAAGCTAAACATCACCCTCGCTATCTGTCATTAAGTTTACAGCTAAATGTACCAGGAAATTCTGTGTTCTGGATTCCTGCATACTGCTGCCCATTACACTGAACTCAGTTACTCACCTCTGCCACTAACAACTTATATTTGCTCTTGACTAAAACACAGTTCCCAGGAAGACATCCAGCATGATGCTAAGATGCTAAGAGACACAGACTCATCCACCGCACTTGCTAGCTGGTAATCATTTGACTCTTAAAATTTGCATCTACTTTTTCATTTTAGTTTTTCTGGCTATAATTTTCAGCTGCTGGTTCCTGTTGTGCCTTTCTCAGCTGAACTGAATAGATCTTCAGAATCATAGAATTATATGATTCTATGATTCAGTACCCAATACTTAAACTCTATGGAGCATTTACACAGACATTCTCATGTTCCTTTCTGTAAGATAAACAGATTGAACTGTTTATATCTCTTATCGGCCTTTGAATCATGTTGTGGCTCTTTTCTGTAACTCTCCAGTTTTGCAATGTGCAGTAATCTAGTTCTGATTCTACTAACTATACTCAAAAGTTAAGTCACCTCCCTGTTCCTATTTGCTACGCCCTTGTTTATACATTCACAGATCATAGCAGCCTTTTACATCTCAGGATCAGATGGGAGCTGATGTTCAGTGGGTTGTGCCTGGATTTCCTTTCAGAGCCAGAGCTTTCAGAATACAAGTCTGGCTTCTAGGTGCTGCTCTTAGATAGATGATTTTGCAAGTAACTACCTCAACATTTACTTTATTTAAGTAAGTACAGTTTACCAGATCTCTCTGGCCATCTTGCCTTTGTCATTATTTGTCTCTCCACCATTCCTTTACTTACAGCAATAAGGCTCATGGAGGGCTTCTGGAGCACATGTCCTACAAAGACCATCTCAGGGAGCTGGGGTTGTTCAGTCTAGAGAAGAGGAGGCTGAGGGGAGACCTGATCACTCTCAACAACTACCAGAAGGGAAGCTGGAGCGAGGAGGGGGCAGCCTCTTCTTGAAGACAAGAGACAGGACTAGAGGAAATGGTTACAAGCTGCACTAGGGGAGGCTTAGGAAATATTTCTTCACAGAAAGGGGTTATCAAACAGTGGAATGGTCTGCCCAAGCCAGTGGTGGAGTCACCATACCTAGGGATGTTCAATCAGCAAAGATGTATGGACCTGGCACTTAGGGGCATGGTTTAGTGTTGACCCTTCAGACCTGGGTTGACGGTTGGACTAGATGATCTTGGATGTTTCTTCCAACCAGATATATTCTGTGATTCTAGATAATTTATAAAAATGTTGAAGAATATCACTACTGGCACGTGGTATCAGGTGAATCCCTTTCTGACCCCTTCCAGAAATGCACTCATACCATGATTACTGAATCAAAACTATTAATCAAGATAATACTGGAGGAATATTTCTGCAATCCTGGGGTTTATTAAAGGTTAGCATTGTGAGTATGCCACAAGTCTCCTGAGATAATTATTTCAGAGGTAACTTACCTGTCTCCACCATTTTAAGGTTTTGACCCACAGTAAAGGTTGTCTAACTCTACCCTCCCTTAGCAAACAGTATTTTATTGCCTTCATTTGATACAAGTCCATATTCTTTCCAAAAACAAACCAGAAAAACCAAACAATTTAGCATTTCTGCCCTTATCAGACTTTTTTCCATCACCATTTAGTGACAATTTCCAGTAGCATTACTTTTCCACTCAATATACCTGAAAAACTCCTCTTTATGATTCTCATGGACTACTATAGGTTGTCCTGGCTTCTCTTGTAATTTTCTACTCATTATAAATTCCAATTTATAACAATTATTAGTAGTTCCAAACTTTCTGCATTTCATTTTATATTGCTTTCTAATTCTAATTCCTACTTGTTGGACCAGTGAAGTGTGATAGGCTATTAGCAAAAAGCAGCTCTTTACTGACCAGGAGTCACACCTCTTGAATAAAGTCTTCTCACATAAATCACATTTCCACCAATATATTTTTCTATCTACACTTTTCTTTCTGTTTACCTTAAATATACCTCCCCTCCTGCATCAGTTTTTAGCAGTGGCCTGTTGGTGCCCCTTATCTCCGTATCAAAGTGATCTGAGTCAGTAATCTGTTTCAGAGTTGAGTTACTGTTTTTCTGAACTGCTGATTGAAAGAGCCAAAAACCTGAATTCTCCATCTCCTGTTTTTCTCAAGCTTTCCATTCTACAATAGTATCAGGATTTCTCCCATTGCCTGCATTTATCCTTGGAGAAGGACAGCCTGATCTGATACCATGGTCACAGTAAAATCATCCTCCCCCCTCCATTTTCACTTTCCCCATCATTTCAGTGCCCAAGAAGTGACACAACATGAATTCATCAAGTGACAACAATCTAGGCATGCTAGGAATTATTGCTACTTGTTTTGCCAGGCCACTCTCTAGAAGCACATGTAAAATTACCACAACTCTAATTCCTAAAATGCTATGGCCCCGGGGTGCTGAACTGGATGCAGCAGAAAGGACAGCACTGGCAATGTGCCAGCAGCTGAAAGGCTACATCTAATTGGGCATAAAGTTGAGCAGATTGTCTGCTTAGACTAAAGCAAACAAGCTTATCTTTAACGCAGACATATGGCCAGCAAAACCTACAGATCCCAGCATGCAATGTTCTGGCCAGCTGGCCACTTGAATCGGGATGAAGCACTGCATGGTCTGGTACTGTGGTGACAGAAGATCAGTACTGCAGCCCCTCCGTGGTCAAAAATCATGAGTCAGGTCACTCAAATTCATGTGTTTGGCTCAGAAAGCAGCAGCTTTTAAAGGAGACAAGCTATTTTAATTTACTTTTGAGACTGGGCTCACATTCTCCTGCTTTGCTACCATTAAAAAACATATTTTTTTTAACAAAAGCTAAGTCACACAGTCACTTGTCTCTGCGAGCTGACACCAAGAAAAAACAGACTCACAGTATGATTAGGGAAGGCACAGCAACTTATTCTGAACTCTTAAAGTGCACAGATAACCTGAGAGATGCACAGACAGAATCTGGAACCTGCATTCACCACAGATATCATTAGTAAAGATAAGGGTGGCAGACAGTTTTGTTGCAAAACTCCAGGTTTTCCAATCTTGCACTAAACTCTCTGCTTTTACCATTGTATCCTTTATACAACCTGGTTTTAACTTCCTTTCTTCCCACCTCTCAGCTGTCACATAAAATGTTCTCTCTGCCTCCAACTTTGCATTCTGTAAGACACCTCTGTTCTCTTATAATGACACAACATACATTTTATGACAGCTACCCCCCTGACAGCCGTCACAGATGCTCAATCTCCAATTAAAAAAGAAAACTATTCCAACAGAGTCGTTAACTTTCAAACATTCTAAAATCAGCCCTTCATTTCTCAGTCCTGTTCTGTAGGTCTTTTAAGACACTTTGGAAATTCTAGCCAATGCAGGCTGGGAGGATCACTTAGATCTCCTTCACCTCTGGTCCACCTCTGGTGTTACTTGCTGAGGGCAGAGACATTTCTGACTTCAGTCACAATTCTAGATGCAATAGATTTGGGACCTCTTCTGCTCTGACAGTAACTGTTCAAGAGAGGATCTAGCAAGAAAAGGCAAGAAAGGCTTCAGGTCAAACCAAGGAGGTTCACCAGAGCTATGAATAACATATTAAGAAACAGAAAACGAACTGTCTGCCCAGGGTAAGGACCAACATGCACTAGCAGAGCTGAAGGAAGGTAATACAAAAGCCAGTCTGAGTGCCTTGCAACCACGAGTGAGTGACTTTGGCAGAGCCACACTGATAAAATCAGCAGAAGCCTGGGTCTGCCCTCTGTCTTTTTCCCCCACGTTTTCACAGGCAACCGATACTTTAGGCAACCTGAATGGTTGTTAAAGGGGGATGGGTTGATTTTTCTTTAATGTCAGAGCTCCTATCTGCCAGGATAGGATGGAGCCAGGCTCTGCTGGGTGATGCCCGATGACAGGACAAGGAGCAATGGGTGGAAGCTGAGGCATAGGAAGTTTCATTTAAACATGAGGAGAATTTTTTTCACTGTGAGGGTGACAGAACACTGGAACAGACTGCCCAAGGGGGTTGTGGAGTCTCCCTCTCTGGAGATATTCAAAACCAGCCTCGATGCATTCCTGTGTGATCTGGTATAGGCAATCCTGCTCTGGCAGGGGAGTTGGACTGGATGAGCTTTTGAGGTCCCTTCTAGCCCCTGACATTCTGTGTGATTCCCTGTGTGTGATCTAACACACAGCATGACCTGCCATTTTGCCTGGTTCCTTGAACTAGACATGAAATACTGCAAATATCTGTAGTCTTTCAAAGGTGCCATTCTCCATTACAGCTGGTTGGCTAAAAATGGCTCTGTCATGCAAATTAGCCTTCAGCCTTTGATGCCTGTTTTCTAGTGGAAACATAGAAAGCACTGCAAATTCATCTCCTGCTGCAGTGGCTCTGTAGTTCAAGGCTTCAAAGTCAAAAAGTCTTCCTATCACAAGCCCTAGTTTAAAAAAAAAAAAAAAAAAAGCACCAACAGAAACAGTAGCAGCTAAAATTTTATTAGGAGGTGACTAGGACCTGACCCTTCTTGCAATACTCCTTTTTGAGTGAAAAGGGCCAACTAAATAATCCAGTATATGTAAAAATGCACAATCTCTCCACACTACACCTCTGGAAAAGTATTACAGCAAGGACCTTCCCAGTAAGTTGAAAAATGGTTTAGATTTGAGTGCTGTTCATGCTCTGAAACGTCAAAAATGTTCAGAATTCAGGCAAGAGCTCTCTAGTTTTATTCTCAGTTCTTTTTTGACAAAGGAAAGATTAGAAGATATATCTGTGAGACAAAGTCTGAAAAGCAATTTACAGCATTGGCAATTCACTATCTTTTCAGCCAATTTCATCTGGTACAGGTCATCTACTGTCCTATCCTGATACTCCAAGATAGCAAACATAATTTCTGATTGTGTCCCAAGAATCTTTCTAGACAGGAGGATGTGAAAATGTCTGGCCCAAACAAAAAAAATGCAGCAACTTGGGAAAAAAAAAAAAAAACAACAAAAAACACCCACAAACCCAGCAGTGAGAAACAAATAACAAATAATTTCCCTATCTCTTTAGAGAAATATTCTACCAGAGGAATCCCTGGAAGACACTACAAATATTTTTAAAGAGTTATCAAGCAGAACTGTAGAGAAGTGAACTGAAGATGCATTCCAGCATGCACACCTTCCTTTCTCCTTCCACAGTGTGCAACCTTGCTAGAGTACAGATTATTCTACACTACAGCATTTCTAACACAATTTATCAAAGGAACATTTGAATTCAGCTTCTCAGAGACAGCAGTTTAGTGTTAATGAGAGCCCATTTAGATAAAGAGGAATATTAGGTGGGACAAGAGGTGTGAAAGACTTCAAACCACATAAATTCCCTCTCTCACTGGTGGAGTTATCTCTTCCCTTAGGGACACCAGCTGTCACAGGCTTTCAGATTTATAGAATTCAGGGGAGAATATGGCACTTAGGCAGAGGGAGTAGCTGCTGGTGTGATCAGACCTGTTGTGAGGGATGTGACAGCCCTGGTACACTTACATCTTATCATTATAACTGTTTAGAATTGCTTTAAAAGGGAATTAAACACAATATTTAGTATAAGATAAAGTCCCTTTGGAGAATCATAGGAGCTTCTCTCAAGCATACCAACTCTATGGTAACCCACACCTTGTCATCTCTGCATTTCCCAGACTTCTCAGAGTGCCTTCCCTTTCACTACATTTGTTGATTCTGCTACCTTTACCTTGTGGAATATCATGCTCCAGAGAATCAAGAAAGTCAGTGGATGGGTCCAAGTCAGCCTTTTCCAGCAGTGTTTTATTCTTCAGGCTGACAGGCACAGTAAAATGCAAGTAGGAACTTAATTTTTTTGCCTCCGTCAAAGAAAGACCTGCAAACAACCATTGGTGACCATTAACACAGTGAGCTAGGCTAACATTCATTATACCATCAAATAAAATTTTGTTTCTCTAACATCTACAGCATAGGACTGAATCTTTCTCCAGTGGACTCCACAGAAGACCAAAGACTCACCAGAAATGAATGACAGCATTCCCTGATGCTGTGCATTGCAGACCATGCTTAACTGGAGCAATTGGCACTGAGCTGAGACCAAGTTTTTGTGCTTAGTTGGTTACATCCTGTATCTAGATGGAGGCTTCGCTGCAGCTATAATCACTAAATACTGACATAAACTATACACCAACAAGTAAAACTACAGGCTTAATGACTCAGAACCATTACTGACTCTTCTCCCACCTTCCAGCATTGAGTCATGCGCCCAAATATTAGTGGCATCTTAGAATCATTTCAGTTGGAAAAGACCTCTGAGATCATCAAGTCCACTGACCTAACACCACCATGGCCATTAAATCACCTTCCGAAGTGCCACATCTACATCTGTTTTTTGAACACTTCCAGGGATAGTAACCCTCTACCTCCCTGGACAGCCTATTCCAATGCCTGACCACTCTTACAGTAATTATTCCTAATAGCCAATCTAAACCTCTCCTAGTACAACTTGAGGCCATTTCCTCTCCTTCTATCACTTGATACTAGGGAGAAGAGCCCAATACCCACTTTATTACAACCTCCTTTCAGGTAGTTGTAGAAAGCAATAAGCTCTCCCCTCAGCCTTCTCTTCTCCAGACTAAACAATTCCAGTTTCCTCAGCCACTTCTCATAAGACTTGTTCTCCATAACTTTCACCAGCTTCGTTGCCATGCTCCAGCGACTCAATTTCCTTTTGGTAGTGAGGGCCCCAAAACCAAACACAGTATTCAAAGTGTGGCTTCAGCAGTGCTGAGTACAGGGGCACAACCACATCCCTAGCCCTTCTGGTCACACTGTTCCTGATACAGGCCAGGATGCTGTTGGCCTTCTTGGCCACTCGCTCACACTGCTGGTTCATGTTCAGCTGGCTGTTAACCAGCATCCCCAGGTTCATTTCTGCCAGGCAGCTTTCCATGCACTCTTCCCCAAGCCTGCAGCATTGCACAGGCTTGTTGTGACCCAAGTGCAGGATGCCGCACGTGGCGTTTTTAAACCTCATCCAACTGTCGTTGGCCCATTCATACACCCTGCTCAGATCCCTCTGCAGCGTCTTCCTACCTTCAAGCAGACCAATACTCCCATCCAATTTGGTGTCATCTGCGAACTTACTGAGAGAGTACTCAATCCCCTCATCCAGATCACTGATAAAGATATTAAACAAGGCTGCCTCAAAACGGAGCCCTGAGGAACAGCACTTATGACAAGCTAACAACTGGACTTAATTCTATTCACCACCCCTCTTTGGGCCTGGCCATCTAGACAGTTTTTCCACATCTTACCTAAGGAAAACAAACATGAAATCAAAACATCAGCTAAAGAAAATTGTCTTAATTTACAGCCTCTGTAATCAAAGTACACTTTATTCTGATAAAGACAATGAGAATTTACCTTCAAAGTTTCTGTTTTCATGCACAGACCCACGAGGAGTCTTTAAAAATGCTCCTCGAGGGATGATACCAACTGCTTTGTCTATCTGTTCTATTGTAGCTACGAGGCGAGCCTCCTCCTTGATCGTGGGCTTTAAGAAAAAATAAGAAAATTTTAAAGGGAGGGCTTTCCTTGTTACAATTTCTGAAAATAAACTCAAGGTGACAATAGAAACCACATCAGACTCATCAGCTTGGAGACAAATGGCATTAAGGACCACAAATAGGACATTCTTTTCATAAGAACAGAAGCAGAAGCAGACAGCCTAGATTCAGCAGAGAATTAACTGTCCCTCCCTTCATCCATCCTTTCATGCCTCTCAATTAAGCTACTTGTGACTTGTCAATTATCTAGAATGGTACCTGCAGTTCTTATGTAAAGTTGCAGACACTGCAGTGAGGATCTGTTCCAATTCACAGAATCATAGAATCGACCAGGTTGGAAAAGACCTCCAAGATCATCCAGTCCAACCATCACTCAGCCCTATCCAATCAACTAGATCATGGCACTAAGTGCCCCATCCAGTCTTTTCTTGAACTTCAACTCCACCACCTCCCAGGGCAGCCCATTCCAATACCAATCACTCTCTCTGTGAAGAACTGGAATCCTAATATCCAGCCTATACCTCCCCCAACACAATTTGAGACTATGTCCTCTTGTTCTGTTGCTGGTTGCCTGGGAGGAAAGACCGACCCCCACCTGGCTGCAACCTCCTTTCAGGTAGTTGTAGACAGCAATGAGGTCACCCCTGAGCCTCCTCTTTTCCAGGCTAAACAACCCCAGCTTCCTCAGCCTCTCCTCACAGGGCTGTGCTCCAGGCCTCTCACCAGCTTCATCGCCCTTCTCTGGACACGTTCCAGTACCTCAACATCTCTCTTGAATTGAGAGGCCCAGAACTGGACACAGTACTCAAGGTGTGGCCTGACCACTGCTGAGTACAGAGGCAGAATAACCTCCCTTGTCCTACTTCATTGTGCATAATAAACATAAAGGAAAAAATCCTGAGCTGCATCTAACTCCAGGAGTAACTGAAGTAAGAATTCAGTCAAGAATTGCTGCTACGCAGTGTCAGCAAAGAGCAAATTCTGTTTGAGCACAGGCTCAGGCTGCTTGCTGCCACCAATGAAGTCATCACCTGCCCAGTCTGAGGCACACAACTGTAGCAAAGAGAACTTGAAAGTGTTTTGTGTGTATTTACCTCCTTACCACCTTCAAACAATCTTTCAGCATCTTCTTTTATCTCGGTGTTCGTATACTCAAAAGAAGGATCGCCCTGGAAACGTCCCTTCAGCTGCTCAGCCTGCGCAACCATCTCTGCAGTCACTGGTGGCAGAAGGCTCCATTCCACACAGTTCAAGCTGCCAGTAACAAGCAGGATACAGGCTGAAGCCTTCTGAAACACTTGTCTCCTACACTGCCTTGCCATGCTCCTCAGAGCATAGCGAGGCTCTCTCCAGGATTGCTGGACGGCCGTCCCTGGCCCCTTCCCTCTACCTGCTCCCCAGTCTCCTCTCTTCTCCCGCCCCCTAGACTGGCCTCCCGAAGCCTTTTAGTCTTCCCCAGGAAGGGGCCTGAGGCGGTTAAGTTCGGCTTGACCTCCGCACCTGTAGAGGCGGCTGCGGGGCGCTGCGCAGTCGGAGCCCAGCCCCTCGGCGATGTAGTAAGCGCCCCGCACACCCTGGATGCAGCCCCAAAACCAGACTCGCTCGAAGCGGTAGTCGCGCTGGAGGAGCAGCAGCGAGGACCCCAGCACTGCCCGCTTCTCTGGACTCAGTCCCGCACCACCACCAGCCACCAGCTCCAGCGCGGCAGGTAGCGACGCAGCCTCCATGGCGGCTCCGCGTCGCCGTTGCCAGGCAGCCGGCGGGCGGCCGGGCAGGCGCCGCTGGGGTCAAAGGTGACGGCATGCTTCCGCCGGAGCGAACGGCCTCCAATGTCAATCAAAGTCAGCGCCCTGGTAACGGCGGGACGGGGGGCGGGGGGAGCTGCGCCGCCATGGCAACGGTGGGTCCCGCCTTTTCGCAGCCGTGGGAAAGGCGCCGGTGGGCGCTTGAGAACAATGGTGGGACTTCGAGGCGCAGCTCCCGACCCTGCTGGGCGGCCGGTGCTGTGGGCCCCAGGGCGGTCTTCGTGGGTGAGGCGGGGCGGGAGCCGTTGGCCGGGCGTCTCAGGGCGTCCTCAGTCCCCACGGCGCCTGAGCAGACACAGGGCGACTGCGCCTCCCGCGCAGTTGGACCGCCGCGTCGGCCCCGGCCCTCCATTCTCGAGATAGTTACGGCAAGGAAGCTGTGCGCCAGCCGTGGGCTTCCTTGATAGAAGCAAGGAGAAAGCTGGGCCCTGCAGAGCGTGCAGGCAGTTGCCTGTACCGGCAGGCCTGACTGTGGCAGTCCTGTGTAAAGCTAACCCTGTCCCATCAAGTCACCATGACCCAGAGACAGTAACAAGCAGCAGCTGGGGCGGCTGAAACGCAAAGCTGTCCTCAGTTTCAGGAGGCTTAAATCCAAAGCTAAGTCCAAAAAGCAGAAGAACGTAGCATTGTATTGCACCTGAGCTGGGATTCTCCATATTCCTCGTTTCTTGCATGAATGCCTTCTGAATCTCAGTACTTTTTACAGCTCTTAACCTAGTTGGTGTACATCTATAAGTAACTGCTCATTATAAATGACATTCGGATCGCTTTTTGGTGGCTCATTCTGCTGAATTGCATCCAGACAGACATCCATGAAACAACTCTCGAAGTCTTGCAGTCTGGTTTAATACAAAATGCAATAAATAAGTAACGAGTCTGTCCAGCTGCTTAGACAAATAAAATTTCTGTTTGACGTCTTTAGGAAGTTTAAGCTTTTATATGTGTGTATTATATAAATAAATAAATGTGTGTGCACTTGCATTTTAATCCATTGTCACATCATAATTTCTTAGATTTCTCTTTCATCCATTTCCTGCTCTAAGGAAAAGGCTGATCCTGGGACCGCTGCCTGTAACAGCCGTCACCTGCTTGTCTGTCAAGTGAAATGTTTAATGAGCTGTACAGCACACAATCTGAGCCATTAGCTTTACTTATGCCACACAAAAAGCGGCTCAGATTCCTGAACCTTAACTGCCTGTCTTTGATGTGAATTCTGCAGTACACACAGGAGTGACCACAAACTCTTTGTCCACACTATCGCCTGTCACTGTGCCATACTCTGATTTTCTCTATGGGAATAGGAATTGTCAATATTTGTAAATTCATTTAATCACTAATGTCTCTAGAACTGTGTGTTAATATTTTATTTTACAACTCTTATCTGACCAGTTCAATGGAACTGCAAGCCAAACTTTTTTCATAAGAGTCAGAGGCAACCTGAGACCATAATGAATTTCTTCCACTGTCAGCTACAGATGGATTCAAAACAGATGCTAACAGCTGAGAGGCTCTTTAGCCTGTTATGGATCTTCTAAGTCACCCAGTCTGTCTTGTCTTTGCCTGCCTTGACTGAAGATTACCAAAAAGGAAATCTGTAGCTTAAGGAAACTCTTCCTAGTTCAGTAAAGTCTGGTAGGTAACTGTACTCTGCCTTACTTTGTCTTGACCCCAATTACTAAACACTGATAAGGATCGGGAAGTAAGTGGTTGTATTATTTAACAAATGAAAGGTCAAATCGTTGCTGTTCGGAAAGGTCAAAGGTTACCATCACTGTTATTAAACAGTTTGAAAGCAGTTTCTCCCATCCATTGCCATCCCAGACTCAAACACTGAGCTGCTCAGCACCTGGGCACCCAGGAGGGAAGAGAGGCACCAGGCGTCATTCAGTTGTCTGCTGGCTATGCGTTTTTCTCTAAGGCCTGTTTTAGAGAGGGGAGGAGGGAAGGTACCATGGTCCAGAGACACACAGCAGCTCCCTGTGTGGGAACTGAGCTCACCTGCCTTTGCCCAGAACACAGACATAACTGTGTGCCAAACAACTTCAGCTCTTCCCAGCTCCAAGCTGTTGGAGCTGGCATCCTCTTGGGTAAGAAATCAAAATCAGATTTCCTTCCATTCTTCTCAGACAAGGTACCGAAGCTCACAGAACTATTTGCGTCATCAAACATCTTGAAATACATGTAAGATGCTGCTGAGTACACAGTGGCTCATTTGTGCTTGAACAGCTTTATAACACATTTAAAAATACTTTTAGTGAGGTAGTAGGAAGTGAGTTCATTCTCCTTCATGTTCTTTAGTATACCGCATCTCAAGAGAAAAAAATTAGTTACTAATCCAAGACACCATTTCTGCCAGTACAGATTAAGAAGGATGTCCTCAAAATACTCTTGCAGGACAATTGTTGCACTGTCCTTGACGTCCATTAGGTTGGCACAGCTCACAAGTTATACTGCTATCCATCATCCAGGTCACTTCTTTATGTGGTGGGGACTGTCTACAGTTGGTCATGGTGCAGCAAGAAATAGATAGTGGTTATTTTTCCCAAGTGTGTTGAAGTATGATTTTCCTTTCACTTACACCAAAATTTCAGACTGTCTCTGCTTCCAGCAATTTTGTCTGAATCATTTTCCTATATGTCAGTCACTACTGTATAAGGCAAACAGTATAGTAAAAGATAGCAAACAAGAAAGGAAAGAGTTTTTTCTCAGTGAGGAAGTTATGATAGATGGCTGCTTGACAGAAGAAAATGAGATTGTGGATGATAAACAGTTGAACAAACTTGCAAGAACTGCAGATCAAAGCATTGAGCAATACTGAGGATAAAGGAAGAGACTGGAGCCAAGTAACAGTTTAACAGCAATAGAAGGGACCAGAGATGTCTCTGCCTAATAAAGAGACATTCCTCTGCCTTGGAGATTGTACTAAACAGGGCAACACTCTGGGAATACTTGGACTTCAGACTGCTCAAAGGATGTGGGTCTTTTGGCTTGTCTGGTACCAATGCTGTTTTCTCCATTAGCAAGACCTGAGCTAGCTCTGCACAATCACTACGAGACTCAGAGAGTGAAGGGGGTGAAGGTGCAACATGTGCCACAGGCTGGGTGCCGTCACATCTGGAATCTGTGCAGTAGCATTCTCAGTAACAAGTCAACAAGAAATTAGGCTAGTAGGTCAGGACAGGAACAGCTGTGCTGAGATAAAGATGAAATCTGAAGGATGACTGTGATAAAACTTCCCTGGAGAGTCTTTTTTGGCATAATCATGGGCAGGCAGTAGGCCAAAAAAAGTGGTTATCTTACCCTACTCAGGAAAAGACAGGCACAAGAGCCAAAGAGCTTTGTCATTTTGTGACACAAAGTTTTCTGTGTCTTTAAGGTTCATTTCATGCTTTTCATCACTCCTCTAATAGCATTTATCTTCCTGACTGCTCTTGGCACAGGAGACAGGTAAAGAGTTTACTGGGGTAAGAAGTACCAATGTGCTGATTATATCATCTTGCCTGGGCATCACATGAGGAGCTGTGATTCTTCCAGCTGGCAACTGAACACACACATCTTTCTTTGTGTTTTTCAGGTACCTAGAGGGGTGCAATGCAGCCCTCTGACCTTGCACTCACCAAGCTGCCAGTCAAACTGCTGCCAGTCTGAGTAGGAAGATGCTCTTGAGGAACCCTGGGAAAGAGAAAAAAGTGCAGTGAGAAATGGCTGTGTAAATGTAGTTCTGACTGTGGTTAGGCTTCAGGAGGATTTAATGCGTTGGTATAGATACATCTTGACACTACAAGTTAATATATTCACAGATAACTAATACAGGATGTTTTTAGGCATCCTAAGCAAGGATAGGCACTGCATGAAAGATTAACAAATTATTTTGGTGATTCCCTGAAAACAGCTTGCTGACAATGATCCTTAGTCTTTACAGGTTTAATTTTCAGGACTCTTCTCGTGTCTACAGGCTGCAGCTGCTACAGCAAAATGGTGGAAGAGCATGTCTTGTAGTGGCAGGGACCTGAATGATTTAGGCTTTTCAGACCCATGACCATGAATATATATTATAGAGAGGAGTAAATTGGCAGCCATAGCTAAGTACAGTCTTTGTGTGACAAGGTTTAATCAACTTGTTCTTTGAAGAAAGCCTAACAAGTCCTTGCATCTTGCAGGTGCCTCTAGGCAGAGCCTCTAAACTGTTTAAGCACAAGGGCCACAAAGACGTGGGTGATGTCTGAGAAAAGCATATGGCAAGCTGGTGATAGGATGAGAATTTCTGACCTACCAGCTGAGAGCCCAGAGGAGAAGTGAGAAAGATGATCCAGGGGGAGCTCTGGGATCATAACGTTGACAAGGCAGATCTCATTAACTAAAGATACATTTTAAGAAAACATCCTTCTTCCATTAAGCTTTACTTTTATCTGAGGAGGACTAATTGCAGTTGGAGACATTCATGTCTCTCCTTTGCCAGACAGAGGCCGCTCACCTTCTATTGCCTCATTTTCTATAGTGATTGCTATATCCAACACCTTCATTTTGTTTCCTCAGGAAAATACTTGTCACTTTGAGTGTTCTGCTCACTCTCAGGCACCTGCTTAGAACTATTAGCCTTATGAAAATGTGCAAGATCCAGAAACCAGTTCGGGTGGAGTGAATGGCTGTAGATAACTGTCTATGCCCTTCAAGCAGCAAACACCTAGAGAAGTATATGCATCCCCATCTCTGGGGCACTGACTGTCAACAGAGCTCAGCCATCCCCTCAGCAAGCCTTTTGCCTTTGTGTCAATTCACTCTTCCCACCTGCTGCTGAATTACTCTGTTTGAACAACCCAGCTGCGTCATGCTGACACTTTTATGTGTTTTCTTTTCCCCATAATAGAGTGGAGCCAGGTAAATTATATTTGAAAAGAGGTCTCCCTGCACGTCAGCTGCTCCAGAGTCTGTACCTCCATGTGCAGTGTGTGGCCATCACCCAGCCAGCCTTGCATTTGCAGTAACAAAGGAGAGGTTACCTAGCTTTTACTACAAGTCTGAAAAATATATTCTTTCTCCTTCTGGAGAAAGTGTTACAGCTCTCAAATTTCCAGCCTTTCTTTCCCACCTGTGCTTAGTTTTAGGTAGAGATGGAGGAAATTTGAGATGACACAGGAGAAAGAACAGCAGAAACCTCTACCTAAACTGTTTGCACAGCTAATACCCTTTCCAAATCCTGGCACCTGGGAATCCTTTAATGACTTGGATGGTGCTTCGTGGAGACTGACTATCTGTTTTCAGAAACAAAGACTTATTTATTTTTCTGCCTCAAATCTTACAAGCAGTTGGAAAGTAACCCTTTCTTGCATTATATTCCTGCCTCTGTGCTGGATATCATGAGGCCAAGGTGTGCACTCATTTACTCTGATTTAACAACAAGCCTAAGTCTATATTAGGGCAAATACTTCAGATTTATGTAAAATTTTCAAAGTGCACAATTTGTCCCTATTTATTTAGTAAAAACTTAAATACATACTGCCTATTCAGGAGGGAATTATATGTGAACAGTTCCAAATATTACATGTGTTCTTCCAGTAGAGCTATTGAAAAGCTAAATAATTCTTTCTAAATGAGGACAGAAGGGTTTTCGCTGAAAGAAGTAACAGACCACCATGTAAAATGTATTTTATCCTCTATGTTGGGAAATCAGTTTAATAAATGGAACCTTCATTGATACTTCTTTATTGACAGAGCTCCAGTAAGAGAAATATTTCCTTCTTATTTTCTTAGAGACCTCTACTTGATCTAAAAAGAGAATACCATCTGTGGTTTCATGGACATGCATGGAGACTCTTCTTAATAACCCGATCCAGAGTCATAACCATTTAACATTTATTTTCTACCTCTCTCCTTCTTGTATTGATTTGTTTATAATTTGATTTGATTTGTTTATCACTCTACATCACTCCCCAAACCTAATTAACAATATAAAAATCCTAATTTGTGTGCTCGAGACACTCAGTTCCTTGCAGACTCCATCCTTTCTTGGTTTGGTCTCTTTTTTCAGTTCTTTCATCTTTAAATAAGTTAAAGCATTTAGAGGGGAAAAAAAGCGAACAAGTAAATGCTGCAACTTTAAAGATTTTCCTTTTTGTGAGCTCAGTTTACACCTGTAAACTGCAAGGGTGAGGGTTACTCTGTATTTGTTCAGCACCCAGCAGAATTAATTCCCTACCCAGTGGCATTTGTGGCCTTTAGTATATATGGGAGTACAAGTACTGTCACAATTGGTAATGATAATAGTGACTACCAGCTTGCTTTCTGGCAGTAAGTGTTATATTTGCCTTGCTGCTACCTGTACCTCAGATTTTCCTGCAGCACAGTGACCTTGTCCAGGAAGGTCTGTAGGTCATTGCAGATCTGAGCCAAGGAAGTTTCCTCAGTGACAGTAAGAGAAACCATATGACCATGCCCCTGATGTGGACACAACGCTTTCTAGCTAGCCAGAGTGCCATTTCATGCTCACAACAACCTTTGAGGCGTAGTGGTGCATCTGGACTGCAAGGCCTTGAACTGTTTTCCAGCTTAGAGGCCCAGATGTGTGCTGCAGTCACATCCTATTTGCTTGTCAAGATGCAGCCTGGGTGTGTAACTTGTTTGCCGTCTCTGCCTTCTCCTCCCTGCCTTGTTTTGCACTTTGCATTATAAAGAACACTGGGATTGAGGGTAGGGGAATGGATGCTGTGATGAACTCCTGGTTTAGGCAGCCATGGTGTCTCTCACGGTTCACCTCAGACTAATAACATCACATCACAAAGCTTGATCTGGTAAAATAGAATCATGGTGGGATGGGCTGTTGTCAACTTCTGAGCACCTGGGACATACAGACTTGGGCTACAAGTAGTGCTTTTGAATCAAATTTCTTTTTGCAGAGAAACATCATGAGGCAACCTCAAGTACTATTTGTTTTACAGTACCATTACCAGCAGGGATCGGTTAAGGCATAGTTGTTCAGGGAGAGAACTGTTCTGGTCAGTACTGACTGATCTGGATGTCCTAGTTCTAGGACTTCAGTGGGTCTCTGTGTGAAAATTCTTAATCAGTTTCAAAACACAAAACAATATTTCCTTTTCTTTTGACCACAGCTTTATTTTTGCCCCAGTTAACACAGAATCACATCTTGGCAGCTTGAGATCATTTATTTTGAAATGATGGGCCACAGCTGTATGAACTTGGCTGACTGTAGGGGAAAGCTGCAGCTTATTTCCAGACATCATCTACTTGATGTAAGCAGAAAGAGGAGTTCAGGTAGGCTGTTAGATATGTGTGTCACTGGGTGGTTGGAAGAATTATGCCATTCAAAACAAAACAAAACAAAAAAAAAAAAAACCCAAAACAAAACCCTGTATCTGGGGTAAGATACAACACCCAGGTAGCAACACCCAGGGTTGAAGCCTAGGTCTAGCAGAAATCAGTGATGAAGCTTTCATTGATCTTGATGGATCAACATCTCATTGTAAGCATAAATGAGGAGCCAATGAAACAGCAATAGAAGAAACAGCAGTAAGACAGTTGTAATAAGGTTGAGTATGATGCTCAATGTTTTGCATAGAGAAACAAAACTATTAACAGACAATATGAAGTTGATGAGAAAGTTAAAGGGGTTTGGAAGTGGCTATATGCTCTGAAGAAAATCTGCAAGATAACATCATGGGACATAGTTAGAGCATTGACCTGGGCTCTAGTCATTGGGAGTATCTACCTCTCTCCCAAATAAAGTTCACAACTGCTGCATATGACTGACTAATGTGTGAACTCCTGAGAGGAGAGGTGCCTTACAAATTACTTCTTGTGAGAGCACAACAGCATGGGTAAAACTTCCAGAGGATGTCCAGTTACAATTGTATTACAATGCTAAAGTCCATTGAACTGATTGCTTAAACCAAAAGTAACCTTGACTGATGACTAGGTCCCTTGTATGCTGTAGAAATCCTACCTTGTAAACATTCACTGAATTTCTACTCACCAGAGCACTCTGCTCCCTCAGTAGTAAGAACATCAAGACACTCATTCCTACTCTAAAATAACTGGTTTGGGAGAAGGCAGCATGCAAATCTCTTTTCAGTTTATTTGAACAAAGTACTTCCTTGGGTGCTATGAACAGCTAATGAATAGTAATTTCTCCTCCTCTTCACTGTTTTTCAACTGAGAGTTGAAAAAAAAAAAACAAAACAGCTAATAGAAGCTGGAGGTATCAAGGGAAGCTTTTGTTTGTGCATTCTCTTTTTAAAATAGTATTTTATAGGAATTCTTTCTTTGCAGGGTTATGTCTCTAGAAAAGACCTAGGGTAGATGAAGAAATTTCTATTAGGTGCTGTGTTCCAGAAACAGATGTCAGCTATGTTCTATGGGCAAGTCAAGTTGATCTTTTAATTGATACGGCAGTTGAGTTTAAAAAAAAAAAAAGGTCTAGTGAAGAGACAGCAGGCCTGGAAAAGTAGGGAGCAGGTAAGCAGCATATGTGAATTGCACTGATCTAATTTTCTACAGCAAAAGCTTGGTAGACAGTGCCCTCTTTGTTCTACAAAGAAGAATGCATCGCTCTGGACCTTGCCATGTCAAGAAGCAAGCAAAAGTCTGGCTAAGAGGGGTGTTAAAGAGATGCCAACCCTTCAGCCTGGCCTGCTTAATCTTTGTGTGTTTGTAAATCTGCGCTAGTCAGGGCTCCTCCAGCCTAGCGTGGAGACTACAACAAATATTTGAGCATAGACTTTTGTGTCCCTGAAGGGAGACCTAGCAGACAGGAACATGCAGGCCTTTGCCAGCAGAAATAAAGAGGGACTTTGACCATCTCCAGGAGCACCAGAACTGCATCTCCTTCAAATCCTATTTGTGTGGAAAGGCTCTTGTAATCTGGAGCCTTTTCAGGACCCAAACACAGGGATTCAGCAATATCCTCACTCTTTATATTCCTTGTGTCTCCACTAGAGTTCAGCGAGGCTTATCACAAGCTGAAACTGTCTCTCCCTCTAGTTTTGGTAGCAACAAGAAGATAGGTCTTTTTGAGGAGCCTTCTTGAGTGAAAGAAACATAAAATGCAGAGATTCCAGAAAAGCAGAATTTTCGTGTCCCAGGAAAAGATTAAGGTTTCTGTCTTAGAAACAAGCCTGTACAGGAAGGGTCTAGAAGTAGCCTGTTGCCCGGTAGTGTGGAAATGTGTGTGGTGGCCTGTCCACCACACTCAGCATCGGGGGATACAGCAGCAGCTGTGCTTGGCTCATGCACACAGATGCTGTAGAGGCCTCAGCTCTTTGTAGTTCCAGGAACTGGAGGAAGAGGCAGCCAGGAGGAACAAAAAAAACACGCACTGAATAACTAGGAAAAGAAGATAAACTGTGCTGAGTGGCAGCTGGTCTTTAGAGAATAGGCTGTGTAAATACCCCAAGGGCCTTGTGCATCATCCCTAGGAAGCTAGATCCCAGAGAGAGACTCAGCTGGATCACCGTGCCATTCCACACTGGAGGTATGTTTACGTCTGGAGGGCCTTCAGTCTTTCCTGTGAGAACACTCCCCTGCTCATAACCAATATATACTGACCTTTCAACAAGCAGTGTTTCCTTTCTGTGTCTATACACATCTGTCCATGCAAGAAAAAGCCTCCAAATAAATTATTTACTGTTCATCCTCTCATTGGCACAGAAGCCAGAGGGGCAGTCCAGTCCCTGTTTTCCCAGTGTCGAACGGGAAGACTGTCCACCAAGTAACAGAATTTTTCCTTTTGTCTTCCATGCACAAGTGACATACAGTGTAATTTCTCCACCTGTATGTTGTTTCGCTGGAAGCAGTTTGTAAGAAAAACGTGCCTGGCATCATATATACTGACAGATCTACACTGAAACTGCTGCAGTTAGCAGGATGGGTGACTTTTGGAATAGAAATGTAGCTTGCCAGCACAGTTAAGTTTTAGTGTCTGCTGTTAATGTTGCTTGCAGATGTAATTGTGCAAACTACCATTGAACGAATATTTAGCAAACTATACCACCAGTCTGCCCTTCTGATTTACCCTTAGGTCCATTTTGTGTCTGCTACATCTCTTTCTTTTCCTCCTTTACTGTCATTCTTTCCTCTCTCTGTCCCCACCCTGGACCTTCAGCAGTGTGCCTTGTTATGTTCATTCCCTGCACACTCGCCAGTGCCAGAGGCACACAGCAGTTTTGGCACTGGCTTTGACATGATCTCCAATGATCTTGACAAAAGAACTGACCTCAGCCTGCAGCTGAGGATTTCCTTTTGGGGCTCTCCAGAGGTCCTATGCAGCAGGGGTGGCTGAAGGAGAGGAACAGCTGAAATTATTCACTATCAAACATTTGCTTTGAAGAAGGAGACTGGTACTATTGAAGCAGTGCTTTGGTGCCTCCTGGCCCTGCTTGGTGATTGAGCTGTAGCAGCAGTGAGATGTTTGGTCTTGCACCAACCAAATCCTTGGACCTTCTTCCATTGCCCCTATGTTGCTGTTTCCACCCTTCTTTTTCACACTCTTGGTACCTGTCGTCACCCAACACCTGCAAAGGAGCTGTCAGAAAAGTTTCAGTGGCTGATTTAATCCAGGAAATTAAGAAATAAGAAACTCTGTTTAGTACGGTCTGTGCCAACAGCGTGTCAAGCATACCGCAGGGCTATAGGCACACCACAGTCCCTGACACAGACAGCAACCCTGTGCTAAGAAACTGGCAGTCTGATTTAGAAATTAAATGGCAAGAAACAGCAAGGAAGAAGAGAGATGTGCTTCGTGGCAGGTATCTTCCCTCTCTCCAAAGTACACAAGTAACTTACAGTGTTTATTTCATACAGAGGAAAGGAATTAGCCAATAACTGTTGTCTTTACTCTGCAAATTAAAGGCAGGTAGCAGGAATAGACCAGAGATTGGAAAACAAATGAAGGAACTTGGACATTCAGAACAGGAGGTGAAAGAGGATTATTGGATGGTGACTCCTGGCATCTACTTACGAACTTACTGTCCCGCTCTGTAGTTCTGTAAGATGAATGTCAGTTAAGGATCTGAGTCACCCTCTTGTTTATTGGCTGTTGATGGTGGTCACAGGCTCTAAGTAACAACAGATGACTATTTGCATTTAGTGCAGTACCAGGGCACTTCTTCTGTGGATCAGAATCTAATTATTCTAAGAATACAAACAAACAAAAAACACAGAAGCACAGGAAAAAAAAAACCAACCCACACAACAACAACAAAGTAGTTTTTAGTCAAAGCACGTTTAAAAAAAACAAAAAAGAGCTGGAGAGAGAAAATATTATCACCTCCTCTTCATGGGTGGGAACTAGAGCATTAAGAGATTAAATTACTCACCCAAAGTCATTGAAAGGGTGGGCCAGGAAGAGAACCCAACTTGTCACAGCCCCTTGCTTGCAATTTCATCTCATCTTTTCTTTTAGAAGGTGTCTGCTCCACCTGTGCAGAGAATGTGTTCATTTAGCTACCAGGCAAGAGTCTGAGCATAAAGATCCAGTTTTAGGACATAAGATGGAATATTTATAAGGTATAAGAACTGAACTTTGGAATTTCATAGAATCGTAGAATGGTAAGGTTGAAAGGGACCTCAAGGATCATCTAGTTCCAACCCCCTGCCATAGGCAGGGACACCTCCCACCAGGCCTCATCCGACCTGGCCTTGAACACCTCCAGAGGGGGAGCATCCACAACCTCCCTGGGCAACCTGTTCCAGTGTCTCACCACCCTCACTGTATTTCTGTAACTCATGCTGGTAAAGACTGTCTGCTTTATTCCACGGACCCATGAGAAGGACTCCATCTGATGATCTCTGTGTCTATATGTACTTGCACCTGTGATTTGCCTAAATCTGACAACTCACAGGCAGTGCAGTAACCACCTAAGTACTAAGGGTAATGCTTTAGGACAGGAAATCAGGGGAACTAAAGACTTGGAACAAATCTCTGGTTTGTGCCATCTTGGAACAAATCTCTGTTTTGTGCTATCTGTTTTAAATGGAGACTATCTGAAATATCCTCTTGAAGAAAGCCTGTCTGGAGGCTGCTGAAGGATGGAAAAGACAGCTTGTTTTTCCAGAGGCTGAAGTGGTTGCAGCCACTTGTTTTATTGCAGGTGGGCAGTGAGCACGCATCTAGTGACTCCTGTGAGCCCATCAATTTGCCACTGTCATCACAGCTGCTGGAGATCCATTCCTGCATCCTGCCCTCTGTAAACAGCAGCTCATAATCACAAAGCACTGAGCGTCTCTGGTCCAGCATCAGCTCAGGGAGCCAGAGAGCTGCTTGCTGAAAACTGCCTTCTGTTTGCTTGCAGACGTGTCAATATTTACTGAGTGAGGCTCCACTTTTGCCCAGCTGGATCATGACAGCTTTGCCACTCTTGCACTCAGTGGCCCTATCTTCCAGCATTAACATCAGGAGGTGATGAGTGACCAAGCTGGCCTGATAAATGAGAAGAGATCTGCAAACAGAGAACAGCAAACACTTCCTGGGGGGCTCAGGACACCTGCTGAGAAAGATGTTCTTTTTTTGCAAGGATTGGGTAGCATATGATGCTGTATCAGGAGAGACACAGGAAAGGTGCCATTGGTGGTGTTGGGTGCTGGGGAAAGCCCAGCTGTTGAGGCTACAGAGAAGGCACAGCGTGATCTTAGAGCTGTAGCTGTGTCACTGGAGCCCTGTGAGCACAACAGCCTGGAGCATGCAGCAGAGGAGAGAAAGACAGCCCAAGAGGTGCTCCGATGAAGCTGACCACCTCTTCTGTTTCTGACTTTGCAGGACATGGGGAAGGCAGGACACAGGAGATACTTGTAGGGAAAGTGCTGCCCCAGGCTGGAAGACAATGAGCTCCACTGCACAGTTAGAGCTACAGTTCCTCAGTTAACAAACTTGTATGAGTAAGCCATTATTTGCAAATCGAGGCCAGTTTCTGCCATTAAGTCTTCAAGCTTAATTGTCTGGGATTTCACAGCTCTTTGTGGGTACTGCAGTGATAGACATATTACAAGTAATGGTTTGAATTTGGCTGGAGCTTACTGGTATGTTCTGCTTTGCATTAAACAGACAATAGCTCCCAGTGGTGGGGACTGGCAGAAGGAGGGAATCAGTAAACAGTAGAAAGGGCTTACAGATACTGAGGGAGAACATTCAAAAAAGGATAAACTGATCAGTTTGGGCTGTTTCTTCTTGGTTATTTTTTTTCCCTCCCTTTGTAGCAGGATCATCTAGGGAAAGAAACTTAAATGGCTAAAGACTAGGCCTTTTTGTACTCTCTAAGCGACATAGGAGTGTGAGTTCTCCAGTCAGCTAAGGCATGTTTGAAAATCCCCTAGAGACATTAGTGTGGGTGGCAGCACTTCCCTGAGAACTCAGGGAAAAAGAGAGGGTGAGCAAGGAGGGTATGAGGAGAGGGAGTCTGGCCGTTGTACAAGTAAGTGGTGAATTAATACAGCAGAACACAGAATAAGGGAGGGAGAGATAGAGTGCTGAAGGGAAGGCTATGGAGAATGGAAGGAGGGAGGGAAAAGTGCCTCATGCACTGAGAAAAATGTTTTAGCAGCTGAACTCTGTATAAAATCAGGCAATGTCAGTAGCCTGTTCTGGCTTTTCTGATGGCAAGCTTTGCATCACAGATGGTTTAACATGGCTTGGGACTAATGACCCAGTGGTTCAGAGCTCCTTTACCATTATAGATTGAATGGTTCACCTCAGTGGGCCCCAGCATCCCACAGTTAGATGCTCATGTGGGTTCATTATTTTACAGAAAGGTTGCCCCATGAAACAAGCTGCCACGGCAGAAAAGGATACTGGCTGGGCCGTCTGCAGTACTGTCCTCTGAAGAGTGGTACAAGAATCTCAGCCTTACTACCCTGAGCTAGCAGAGCCTGGGGCAGACAGCAGCTGCACGGTGCTGCCTCCCAGAAGCAGGGTAGACAAGATCAGCCAACATCTGTTCCCCCTTAATCTGTTGTTCCTTCATGTTTTGGTGTTGTGGTTTTGTGCGTAATGAGTTGCATGCTCTGGCACATGCCCAGCCACTCTCCTGATGCAGAGTGCTGCCAGGACTGAAGAACTCTGTGAGGCTGGGATGTGTTGAGAGACCATGCAGGCTACAGATTCAAGTGTGTTTCTGATGGCCCAGCTCCTCCTGCCCCATCAGACTCAGCAGGGCTCCCAGGGCTCACCAGACCTGGTCAGGAAGAGGCTGAACCATGCAAGCTGATTCCCCTTCATGGTTCCCGCTGCTTTGATTACAAGGGGTTCCTATCAGGACAACCTCCAGGGTCTCCTTTGACTCACACTCCATAACACAGTTAATGTCTGCACCTGCAGGGTTCATTCACCTGGAACCACCAATGCTTTTAACCTCTGGTGTATGTCTTTGAGCATACTCAGTTGCTTTACAAGGAACTGGAAAAGGGGAACAATGTACTAATAGTCTTTCACAAAGGCCTTGTGCTTTCTCAGCTTCCACTGCAGCCTCCAGAAGTTCGCTGTGACCCTGGGAAGGAAGCCAAAGACATCTCCCGCTGAGAAAAGCAGTCACAGATACTTTGTGGCATCCTTCTCCATTTAAGCCTCTGCTGAAAGAACTCACAAAGCAGCATCCAGGGCAGCAGCTTCTTGTGATACAAAGGGCAGACCTCAGAAGGGGAAGTGCTTTTCTCTCCATACAATGTGTGAAACTCTAGATAAACTTCCTTCTGCCTGGGTGTTTAGGAAGCACAGGAGAATAATATTAACTGCCTTTCATCTGAGCCTTTTGAAACAACATGGATTCTGGAATCCACGCAAACATTTCTCAGCCAGGCAATCACCCGCAAGAGGAATGTACACGGAATGACACTTAGCTGAAGTAGCAAGACACCAGCTTCTGCACAAGAGCAAGCTGCAATCAGGAGCAGTAATGATGGCAGTATCACACAGGGAAGAGTAGTTCAGATGGAAAAATGATGTCAGAAATATGCAATGGGACAGATACGGGAGGCCACTGAACCCAAAACAGTGCCAAATGATTGTGAAATGACCCTTCCCCATGTCCAGCTGTAAGACAAAGCTGGCTGGATCTATATTCCCAAAACTCAGAGCAAAGGAGGATGAACAAAGCATGAGGCCCTAAGCAGAGGGGACTGCTGCCTTCCAGATTTCCCAGACCAACATAATTTCATGCTGGTATGTGTGTGTCTGCTTTGGTGGCCACAGTCTCCTCTTGAAGTAAAAAGGAGAAGTGGGATAATGGCACCCTACAACTAAAGTAAAATAGCTAGAAATCACTTGGAAAGCTGAGCTGCTGCCCTGCTCACATCAATTGGCAAGAGCCAGCAATGGCTAAGACTTATTGGTGATGCACCAGCCAGTATTTGGACACCTTTTCCTGTCCCTGACTGTGCTAAGGTAAGGATGATGGACTTTCTCTCACCTTCTCCTCTGGGGCCCATGCAGCAGGGAGGGGTTGTCATGGCTGGGGAGCACATATTGCCATGGAAGCTAATGCTGCTCCATTCTCACAACAGCTTTATTTTCTAGAAGCCAGTGAAAACAGGATATGAGGAAATCAAATGAACCTCTCTGACTGCTTCTCCCAGGAAAACAGCCTATGGGCAAGGACCCTGCAAAGCCAGGAAGGAACTGCCAGGAAAAATAAAACAGTCTCCTGGTGGTGACTTCCCCTCCAGCTAGGAGGACCTCTGCCACATCTTCCGTAAAAGAACAGTTTGTATCTCTCTCTTCATGTCACCACACAGGTCAGGTGTTTGAATGCATTATTGGACACCCTTTGTATGCCATTTTGCAACAGTGGAATCTAAGGGTAGGAGATATTAGAAACCAACACAGAGCAATAAGCACTTTGGTACTGGTCCCCTTCTTTCATTTTTCATCCTCAGCTCAGGGATATCAAATTTTGGAACCTGCATAGGATGCTGGTAAAAAACAGACAGTTTTGAGTTGCCAGGAAAGCCATGGATTAGTGCCCTTTTTTCCCTAGCAATTTCTTCAAAGTTTGCAGTATAGAGACCTCTCTCACCAGCTTATGTACTCCAGGCCCCAGTTGCTATGCCATGGAAATATGAAGGACTTTTGAGCTGTCAACATCCAGAAGACAGAAAGAGATTTTTTTTCTTTCCTGGGAACTAGTGGTTCACAAAACAAATGAACACTTGCTTGGTTTGCTTTTGCTTAAACAGAGATTCAGGCTTGAGTCACTATTAGAGGCAAAACAAAAGCTATTTGATTTTTTGATTATTAATCTTTAAAGGGAACCTGAAGAGCAGACTGTGGGGTTAATGTTCTAGCAGAGATGGTGCATTAGCCTGTGTCCAGGGTCAGAGACAGGCTGATGTACTTGTGTGCTGACTCCTCAGTCTCAAGGGAAAAATTATTCCTGCACACTGTAGGAAAGGAGTATCATAGGGTATGATTAGCCATATTTGCAAATAAGCCCTCTATGTAGAGGCAATAGGTTTGCTTTTCTATTGTGTTTTTTTGGTTGGTTTGGTTTGGTTTGAGGGTTTTTTTTATAGTCGTGTCATCATTCTTAGAGTTCAGTTCTATAATGGAACTGTTAGAGGAATTAGGATTCTCTTTCTTAAACAGAGGATCTGGGAAGGAGGGGTTGCTGTCTTTTATCAGTTTCAGTTTGGAGTCAGTTTAGTTACTTCAGCGCAGTTTGCCTCCAAAACTTTCAGGCTCCACCATACTTAGGGTATGTCTACCTCAGAATCAGTGTTTAATCGCAGCATAGCAACTGTATATAAACTCTAATAAGGGTGAAGTAACAGCAAGACAGACTTCCAGAAAGGCAATCAAATCTAGTTGAGAGCTTGAGCAAGCTTGTTAGACCACACTGCTGCAGCTTCACTGTTATTGACATCTCAGCTACATGGAGCTAGATGAGTTTGCCAGTGCAGCATTTCCATCTCCAATTACATTTTAAATAAGGAACATTTTGTGGATCCTTCTGTATAGTCCTGGTGTAATGGTGCACTCCACATGTTGGACAAGTCCAGAATTGCTCCTTTTCCAGGGCTTTCCAGTGGCCCCAGATCACCCTGAAGATTTGGCTCTGCAGTTTTAAAGAAAATGAATTCCATATCTGTGCAAGGAGCTCTGTGCAAAGAGCTGATTTTCACGCTGGAATTTTCCAAGGGCTGATGTGGCCACATCAGTGGTTAAAGGAGACAGAAAAGAGGTTTGAATTTGGGTGCCAAGTGGATGATTGACAGCTATCAGAGGAAAAAGTGGGGAAAGAGATGGCTCTCAGCTGTACCAGTGCCCCTCAAACATCAGCATCAAGGGATGTTGAGAGTAGAATGGAGGGGTGGGTTGATGAGAGGTGGTAACTCCAAGATCTGCTCAAAAACATCCCCTCAGTGCTACAAGGGAGCTGGATACAGCAAAAGTGCAGACTGGGCTTAGACAGGCAGACATAAGATGTCACCTCTCTACTGTCCTGGTTTGTAATGCTTGCTTTACTGAGTACCACTAACCTGGGCAAGTTGGCAGCTCCTACTAAATGATGGTCTGCTCCCCTCTGCCTTAGCACCATTTTCTTGTATTGTGCTTACAGAGGCACTCAGAACCCTCCCCCACCATGGACACTGCCTAAGCTTTTGTCTTCCTGAGCAGTGAGCAGATGCTAACCTACCCTCGAGCGCCACAGCTTTAGCTCCGCAGCTTAGCTTTGTCTTCAGTACTGGCACAGCATGATCCTGACAACTATGTATGTTCCCAGGTTATTAAATCCAGTGTTTGAAGAGGCTTGGGCAGCACAGGGTTTGCAACATCACAGCTCTGCTAGCATGCTCAGTGCATCCAGATCACCCTGTCCTATCCTGCTCTGCCTCTTACTCCTTGCACCTCTCTCCTTCCTTGTAAGGAAGAAGGGAAGGGCTGCCTGCCCCTGAGGAGGGACCAAGCTGGATCATGACCATCCTGTGGGCTGTTAGAGGTACTCGGTTGTACTTACACTCTGGTGCCCGGTTCTCAGCTCCTTTGAGTTCCTCTGGCACAGCCCTCTGAGCCCACAGCTCAGAGGTTCATTAGCACAGTGAACATCTCATTGCTCCTTGCAGTGAGGCTCTGCCAAGGTTGTGTGATGGTAGAAAAACCTCAACTGTAGGGCAGGTAGGACTCGTGTGTGCTCTCTTTAGATCTGTCTGCACACAAAGGTTACACTTCACATCCATCCTATAAATTCGGCATTCCCCTCCATATCTTGTTCTAGGTACCAGTTCAGTGTTTACAAAGAGCAGGATGCCTCCACTCTTCTCCCCACTAAAGAAACAATAATCCAGAATCAGTGCAAATGGTCTCATGGGCTGCCTCCAGCCACTGTCATATCTGACCAAGAGCCCAAACACATGCTTCCTGGGAAAGCACAGGAAGGCAGAGAAGTAGCTCTGGCCTGAAATCAGTGTTGCTCTAGAGCACTCCCAGAAATATGTCATAGGCTGACAAAGGAGAAAGTCTTTTTCAAGACCATGTGTATTCTAAAAGTTGTGGATGGAGCAAAATGTTTGGGATTTCCTGGGACTTCTGACACTTTTCCTTGAGGAATGGCTTCTCTTTTTCAAAGAATTTCTTGCTTCATGGTATCTCTATTTTCCCTCCCCACTACATTTGTGTGCTTCATCCACTAGTCATCTCCTGACTATCACATAGACTATGAGCTGCTTCTCTTGACTAATCGTGCCTATTACTGGCACATACTATGCTTACCATGGCAGAACCCTGATCTTTCATTAGAGGATCAGAATATGAATACCTTCAATTCACAGGCCAGTATCTCACAGGTAGGAAAAATAGTACAGGAGGACCATGTACTTTGTTCTTGCCTCATTTCCACCAGTTACTCATGTGTGCTGGTTTAAGGGTAATTGGAATATTTTAATAGAGAAAATTATATTATAGGCTGTGAAAGGAAAACAATGGTGATGTCTACTTCACTCATAGGCTTGCTGTGATGTTTAGGAATAAGTACTCAAAACAAAAGATAAGCCACTTGGGCTTGTCGCAGTCTCAGTCGGGCTTGTGGCACTCTCTGGGGCACAGTGTCTGGGGCTGTCCTGCAACTTCTGGCTTCTTCTCTCCGACAAATTAATTTCACTAATCACTTTTCTTCTAACTCCTCCTCTGGCCAATCCTCAAAACCTTGGGGTAAGGTATAGGGGTGGGGAGAAGGTGGAAGGGTGGTTGGGAGCCCCTCCTGGGGTCTCTGATTTCTGGGAGGGGTGTTGTGTTTCTGTATTACCTTTACCTTGTATATTTCTGTAAATATTCCTGTATATAGTGTATATATCTGCTTGTACATTGTGCTGAGCTGTAAATATAGCTTCATCTAAACTTCCAGCCGGCTGAGTTCTAGTCTGGGTCATTTTACAAAGTGTGGGGGGGCGGGGAACTCCCAAACCCATCACACTCATGGTTCTATTTTCCTTTATTATGCTGAATAATTTCACTTCACTCTTCAAATATTTAAAGGCCAGGATCTTTCTCCTAATCAATCATCCCTTAGGCAAACTAGATTTTGCTTTCATCATGTTTTTCTGCGTAGTAGCTGCAACCTCCTAATCAGCTTTGTTGGTGTTCTTTGAGCTGCTGCTTGTTTGTCACGATTTTTCTGGTAATGTAATTCCTGGAAGAGAGCACAATATTCCAAGCACAGGAGCCCTGCACATCCCATTGTATGTGTGATGTTGCCCTCAGGTGGTTACTCCAGAGAGAAGATATCTTCAGAATAGATTTGTAACTGCATGGGAGCTGTGGAAAAGATAACTCTGCACTCTTAAGTGATGCCATTGCAACGTAATTCAGAGTTACACTGGCTTTTTCTGGCTGTCCCCCCTCAGGTCTATGTCTCTGCATTTTAAGTGTATTTCCCCATGAAGACACTGCTGTCTTTAAAGAGCAGCATGACAATCTCAGCTTTAATGAGCTACACAAAGCTCATAGGAATCTTAAGACTAGGCACAAGAACTGACAGATTTTCACCATCACCAGCTTTATTAATAATAACTTATCACTACAGCTACTTGTCTTGGTCACATTTTTCAGCAACCTTTTTTTATTATGTGTGTCATAAAATTAGATCTCCTTTATTGCACCAGGTATTTTATAACTCCTAGGTTATAATTTATAAGAAACTCATGGAAGGTGCTTAAAAGGTGACAAGAAGTTTGGTTAAAAGTTAAATTTGAAATTCATTGTTCTTGTCTCTCCTCTAACTCAATTCTTCACAAAGCTAAACTGTCCAGCTTAATCACTCCCTTCTCTGATAATAGACTCTACTGCCCCAGTGGTTATGGTGCCAGAATTCTTTTCTGAATTTTCTATCCCTTTCTGCCTCTTTGTTACAGAAATGTCCATACTTAGCACTGATTTCAAGGTGGAGACACACAGCTGATTTATTTAGGAATTATTATGGTAATAATGCATTTCTGAACTATTTAATACATGACATCTTATTTTGGGTTTGCTTTGCTCTACACTGCACTTCCTCCCTCAGCACTGTGCTGTCCACAGAAGTGCCCAGAGCTTTTTCATGAGAACAGCCCTAACTCATAACTTTTCATTTAAATATTAGGTCAGTGAAATACTTTTTTCCAGCTTCCCTTAACTTACACTAGCATACAGAGAGCTCCATCTGCCATCACTTTGTCCCACTTAATTAACTTTTGGTTCATTTGTGCTTCCACTGAATGCAAATGCCAAAACAGGCATTGAGTTTAAAAGGAGCAGCCTTTTGAAGTTGTTTTTTTCCCCAGTCATTACGTATCTTACATAGATTTGGCCACCTCATTGAGCATTCGATCCTCCAGATGTGGTGCAAAAGTGAGCTGTGGTCTCACTGAAGATTTTGCCATTGAAGCCAAAGGAGCTGGACTGGATCATTCTTGGCTACATCCCATGGGGAATGCCTTGCAACTCCTGTCAGTGCAACACTGCTAAGAAATGGGTGCTATGTGCTATGTTTTCTTTCACAACTTCACTTCAGTTCCTTGCTTCCTGCAAAACCCACGTTTGTCCAATCACTTGGTGTGTCTATAGGTGTGTCCCTTCAGTAAGATTTTGGTGCATTTGCTGATTTCAACAACTTTGGCAAGCATGGATTCCCAAAATAGTGGTGGTTTGGGAGTTACCCCCCCACACACACACACACACACACACTTTGTAAAATGACCCAGACTAGAACTCAGCCGGCGGGAAGTTAAGGAATGAAGCTATATTTACAGCTCTGCACAATATACAAGCAGATATATACACTATATACAAGAATATTTACAGAAATATACAAGTTAAAGGTAATACAGAAACACAACACCCCTCCCAGAAATCAGAGACCCTGGGAGGGGCTCCAACTACCCTTCCACCTTCTCCTCACTTCTATACCTTACCCCAAGGTTTGCCTTACGCACAGGGAGAATTTTGAGGATCGGCCAGGGGGGATTAGAAGAAAAGTGGTTAGTGAGGTTACTCGGCAGTGAGGAGAAGCCAGAAGCTAGACTGCCTGAGACGCTGTGCCCCAGAGACACTGACTTATCTTTGTTTTTAGTACTTTTTCTTAAACATCTCAGCAAGCCTATGAGTCAAGTAGACATCACCATTGTTTTCCTTTCACAGCCTGTAATATAATTTTCTCTATTAAAATATTCCAATTAGCCTCAAACCAGCACATACAAGTTGCATGAAAACTGCTTGCTTTGGGAAGTGCAGGGAGGAATTTTACAAACATACCCAGAGAAAACAAAGTATCGGAATAATTCAGCTAAAAAGCTTTGTGTTTTCATTTGCAAAATGCTAATTCTTTGTGTTTGCAAATAGTAGCTGTATTTTACAAATATGTGCAAGAAATGAGCCTTCATCAGTTCCTCTGCTTGTGGAGCTGCTTATTAATCTTTGGCAAGGATTCATCCTGCAAGCCGTTGTTTGCCAAGTTTTCTTAATTTTATCTCTGTACCTTTGGAAAGGCCTAGTCAGTTACAAATGCTGGGATTTTCCTTAGATAAGTCTTTCCAAGAATGCTGAAAAAGTGGAGAAGAGGGAAAAAAGTATACTTACAGACTTCTCGATAGACTCTTGTTTGACGTGTTCAGAGCAATAAAATACAGCACCTATTTTTTTCCCATCTGTATTTGTGAGTTCTCATGTAAGGCTGAAGGTATTTTCTTTAGATGAGATGTCTGCAGTGCTATTATTACATTATACTTGAAGATCCCTGGTTTTCCAGACTAGCTGTTTTCACTGACAAATTACAATCATATCCTTATGTTAGAAGTTCAGTCAATACTCTCTTAATTTTCTGAATGCCTCTGGACCTGCAGAGTTTCTTCATATTACGGTTGTTATACAATGTAAGCATAACAACTTAATAATGGACAGCAGGAAAAACCATGAAGAGAATAAATAATTACTCAGAAAGGAGGCTGCAGAAATATTTCCACGTAGCTAGCACAGTTCCCATAAAGGGAGGAAACAATGCAAAGGATCAGAGAAGAAAACTTTTCAAAATTTCCAGTGAACTGAACACATTGTGATACCAACTCAAAATACATCTCCTCTTGCACATTCCTTCAGGCTTGCAAAAGGGAGCTTACATGCTCCAGCAGTCCCTTGGCGGCCTCCTGTACTGACTGCAGAAGCTCTGTGGGTGCCTAATGCTCAGCTGCTGTCTCTGCAAAAACCCATGCTTAGATTTGTGCTTCTCCTTTTCCCCCAACATCCTTTTTTTCTAAGAACTACTTTTTGGAAGCTGGTTATGCAGAGCTATGGCAAAGCAATGGAACAGAGGCAACCTGCCCCTCTTCTGCAACACTCCTACCTTTTGCAGATGCCCACTAAAAGCAAGACCAGGAGTCTGCCAAAATAAGGATGGAGAAAATGAACCTGGGATCTGACCTGTGATAAGAGTTACTATTACAGGCTCCTCAGCAGCGTCCATTGCTGTTGAGAAGGATGGAGATGATTCTGTACCATTTCTTTTTTAACTGCTTTTATTTAAGAGATTTTTTTGTTACCTCTGATGGTTTGGGAGTTACCTGCAATGTATCACAGATTCTCTCTTATTGGAAGCTACATAGTACCTAAACCAGAAAACTCCTAACAGCTTGTATTACACACACTGAATTTAAACTCTCTCAGCTAAGGTTAGATTTCTCCGTGGCACACACTGGATTTCACCATTCTCCTGCATTACCCAGTATGTATGACCAGGACCTTCAGCAGAAACCACCCCTCGGACAGGTTTCCCTTTGTCCTAAGGAGAAAATACCCAAACATCACCATCTACTGTTTGGACCAAATCTGATGTGCAGGTCCTTCTCTCTTTACAGAACCCCTACTATTTACCAACCAGTTTGCTTGTGCTAAATGCTTCTCCCATTGTTTCAAAGTTCCACCCACCATGGCTTTTAGGATGGTTTCCAGCAAACTGTTGTAGCACTTAATCTTTCCTGAAGCTGGTGCATAGTGGGGTATGTGGTAGATCCACTCAATACCGTGCTCTTTGGACCAGCTTTTCAGCCTCAAACCAGCACATTATCTAAATTAATTATAAAGTATGGACCCCGTACACATACTGATTTTCCTGCAGCCCATTGTTGAAGATAAGGCCTTTGTTTCTGCCACCAGTGCTCTGCTACTACAGTAATGACAAATCACCTGGGCTATACTTTTCCATAGGATATTTATATCTGTATTGTTCTATAGGTCTCAAGACCAGCCCTTCCCTCAAATGCCTTTGGTCAGTTTTTTTTTTTTTAAATGATTCTTGCTGTAATTTTAAATAGCTTGAAGCAACAGTTGCACGCACACCATTACACAACACGTTGACAAGACTGTAAGACAGCAAAACTGGCATAACTACTCAGAGTTTAAAGTTGTAGCTATACTGATTGTAAGGAATTTCCTTCTGAATAAGAAATTCTTCATGCCCAGGCTGCTGGTCACCTGGGTTAGTTGAGCCAAGCCTCCATCGCACTTGCCAAAACATCAGCAATATGTCCAAGCTCAAGAGGGCTCTGTCTCACATTACACTCCAGGATTACCACTCCTAGTGCACAAAATAGTAAGACCCATATCCCACAGCACAGAAAAGACTCATACATCTGAATTCCAGTGGATAGCTGGGTGCACATGTAAGGACCATCACATTCTCCACGTTCAAGCTCTGAGCACAAGTTCCCAGTGCCTGCTGTCTGCCTCCGATCACCAATATCCCCAAGATTATGCCTGGGGTATCAGTGACCTAAATACACTGATCTGGACTTGAAAGTTGCTTTTGTTTTTAATGTTGCTGAGACTCTAAAACCAGCACAAGTAGCAAACTGCCTGTTTCCAAGCAGCCGTTGTGTAACTTTGCTCCCCACCCCCAGAGATGTGGGCTGCCATTCATTTAATGGGCTCGGTTTCACTGGGAAATGCCTGGGGGGGCCTCTTAGCTCACTAATTAACAACAGAAGGGGCCAGTCCTTGTTCGAGGTAACAGTGAAACATTTGTGACGGCTCCTGAGAATAAGGCAGGCAAAGAAGAAGCCAGTTCCATCTGGGAAAACACTACCTTGTTTTCTACATACAGTGCAGAGGACCAAAGAGGTATTAAGGGGAAGGTACTTGCAAAAATGACAATAAGCTTTCTAGGCAAGAAAGGAGTGTTTGTGAAGGGGAAGGAGGAGATGGGCAAGACTGGCACTGGCCCTCCCCAATTGTTCATTGCTCCTGCAGTCTGAGTTTTATGTAAAATACCACGGAGCAGCACAGAGGCCTCTTGGGCTGGCTGCTGGTGGAAGCTTGAGCAAGGTGTTGCTTCAATCTCCTCTCAAGTGCTTGAGCTGGGTCTTGTTAATAAGATTCAGGAATTAACAGCTTGGAAGTGCTTAGGAGCTCAATCTTTCCTCCAGGAATGTGATCACTGAGGCTGAGCACAGAGCCTGACATTCAGGGCTGAAGTAGACTTTGATGCAAAACAAATCTACCAACCAGCTGAATGTCCTCTGACCTCACTAGGAAGGTGAATACTTTGTTCATCCACTGCAGGTAGGTGATGTGCTTGGGCTACACTTTAACCCCCCAGGACACAACTACATGTGGTAAACTCTCAATTTTTTCCCCATCTGATCCTATTTCTGTGCAGGGCATGTTTCATACAATACCAACCAAGAAGAATTGCATGGCCAGTCCCAGTTTGTACCTGTTGCACTATGAGGCCTATTCCCCTTCAGAATTCATGTGGGGAAATACAGCATTCAGTGTCTTTGGCTTGTGGGAGCAAAGACCCAGCAAAGCAAAGGAAAGCCTCATGATCTTTAAGGACCTTCCTTACAAAGCTAAAGAAAAATACTAACTTCAAAGACAGAGCGATATCACGAGGCAAGCAGAGTTGCAGGAGCTTGGAGAACCACAGGAGAGATCTGAAGCTTCCAGATATTGCCCTGCCCTGCAGCATCATGGCCAATGGCTTTCCTGTCATGGCCACTACCACTGACCAGATAGAAAGAGGATCCTGGTATAAGTCAGAAAAGCGTATCCATAAAGATCACCTACTAGTGACCACCATTTGCTCTCTAGTAATATTCTTAAGACAGTGAACCTGAATTTGTGCATGCAGAAGGAAAACTGCAGCAAAGCCTTCACACTGTAAGACAAAGGACATCGCATTACAGTTGGAGCCATTAAATCCCAGTGAGGGATCCCAGAAAGCTCTAAAGGTCAAAGTAGTAATTTTCAAATTGCCACATCATCTCAAGCTACAAAAGAGCTATGTTCAAAGCTTTTGTGTTCCACTCTTAGCCCTCTTCATTAGCTCCTTTTATAACCAGAAGTCACCAACTTTCCTCCCTGTGTCTTAAGTTTCATTATTAGCAGGCCGCGCTGGAAGGCAGCAAAGGGGAAAAAGATCTGGGTGTCCTAGTTGATTGGAGGTTGACCATGACCCAGCAATGTGCTCTTCTGGCCAGGAAGGCCAATGCCATTCTGGGGTCCATTAGAAGGACTGTGGTTAGTAGGTTAAGAGAGGTTCTCCTGGACATGGAGCTGCTTGAGAGAGTCCAGTGCAGAGCCACAAAGATGATTACAGGAATGGAACATCTCTCTTATGAGGAGAGCCTGAGGGAGCTGGGGCTGTGCTGCTTGGAGAAAAGGAGACTGTGAGGTGACCTCATTGATGTTTTTAAATATGTAAAGGGTGAGTGCCAGGAGGATAGAGCCAGGCTCTGCTGGGTGATGCCCGATGACAGGACAAGGGGCAATGGGTGGAAGCTGACGCATAGGAAGTTTCATTTAGACGTGAGAAAGAACTTTTTCACTGTGAGGGTGAGAGAACACTGGAACAGGCTGCCCAGGGGAGTTGTGGAGTCTCCCTCTCTGGAGATATTCAAAATCCACCTGGACACGTTCCTGTGTGATCTGGTATAGGTGACCCTACTCTGGCAGGGGGGTTGGACTGGAAGATCTTTTGAGGTCCCTCCCAGCCCCTGACATTCGTGATTCTATGTGATTCTGTAATAGTATTTGAGGCTTAAGCATATGAGACTTGGGTTATGAATATGTACAACTGGCAATGAGAAAGAAGAAAAAAAAAAAAAAAAAAGAAAAAAAAAAGTCCCAAGCAAAACCCCCAAAACGAGCCGACCAACCAAAGGAAAAAGCGGTCTGACTGTACTGCGAGCTCCTCCGCCCCACTAGAGGGCACTCAGTGTTTGCAGAACCGCTGGCGGATCCTGGTGTGTGTTCTCCAGCCGCAGGTCACACTGGGCCAGCCTTACTGAATGGGCCTGGCTCCTCCTCCTTGTATCCAGCTGCTAAACCAGCCGACAAAAATACACTACGGGAAACGCTTCTGTGTGCTCATTTGCTGTCATCGCTGCAGAGGTGAACCTGCAGATCAGTACTGAGAGCAAGAGAAAAACATAGGAAACAAGCTTCCTGTTAGTATGTGATTTCTGCAACTGAAACGTGAAACTCCTTCATAAAATTCTGCCAGTCATAAAGGGATGGCAGCAACTGGAAGTTTAGCTGGAGATGCAATAGACACCTATAGTATATCAAATGTTATTCTCTCTCTCTATTTTTTTTTTTTTTTTTTTACCTCGTGCCAAAATAGAGTCATGGAACAGGTGGATCAGCAAAATCGCAGCACTGAAGCACTGAGACGGGGTCAGAAAACTTGCTAAAGGTGCTCCAAAGAGATGCTTTAAAAATGGGCTTGGTAAGATGTCTATCACTAAGGATAAAGGATCCTGCCCCCAGTGCAGATACTTAGAGACACTTTTGCATGTACTTTCTTGTGGGATTTCTCTTTCCATTTATGGGATATGCATCAAAAATCTCATGGTAGGCAGCCTTATTGACTCCAGCAGTTTCTGCCAGGATTTCTGCATTTTGGCTACTGGAGCCTGTAAGAGAGATGTGGGGGAAATCCTTGCTTTTTAGAAGAAGCTGCTGCAGCATCCCAGGGCAGGATTTCCTCTGGGACCCTTGGATCTCTACCAACCAGCACTCACACAAAACTCCTGCACATACCCTGCATCACAGTAGATGGGATCCTGGAATCTTAGTTGTTTCAGGTTTGTTAGTGAGGGCTTGTTGCCTTTTAGCCCCATGGGATTAATGACCTTAGTGTGTTCCCCATTTTTGTTCTCCCAAATCTTTTAGACAGAGAGCAGCAACTGGTATCTCTTCTTCACAACTTTAACTAGGTCTGCTGGCTCTTCCCACATTCTTGGCATAGATCATTTCATTCTCAGATATTTAATCTTTTCTCCATGAGCCTTTATGCTTTTTCCTAGTGCTAAGTTAAACCCAGAATTTTCCCAAGGTCTCTTTTGTCTCCTGGAGACATTACAGCCTGTTGTGCTTCAACCTGGCACCTTACGGGGTCCTCAGTTACCTTCCATGTGGGCTGTAATTCTTTTGTTGCTAATAATTACCTAATCTTCTGACTATGGTCCCGCTGCAATCAAGAATACCATCTTCTAAGAGGCCTTGAGAGAGATGGATTTGTTTGGGAAATAGAACCCTAAAGCTAAGTAATCCCAGATGGACATAACCAGAAATAGCTATGGTGCAGCAATAAACTGAACTTCAGCCAAATCAAAGATTTACAAGCTTTTCTTTCTGGTGGCTCTTTGCCACAATGGCTGCATAAGAACTCACAGCAGTATGAGACCTAATTATTGTAGAACTCACTGGTGATGGTACTTCATTTTGAGCATTGGATGAAGACAGGAGTAATTTTCTCCGACAGTAAAATGTAGCTACTCCTGGAGAGGGGCACAGCAAGGACACTGTCCAACAACTTCAGAAGGGAAAGTCTTTATCCAGTAATATTTTGACCAACAGTGAAGGAAATGAAATCTGGTTCCCTAAGCTAAAACAAAGTGTTGATTTCTGAGGAAAACTAAAAACTTCACTTTTCTGTTTTGTTTTGGCTGCTGCAAACCACAGGTGCACATGGAACAGAGCTATGTGAGACACAGGTTACAAGGGACATCTGGAGGTCAGCTTACCCCAACTCCTACTCAGAACACCTTCATGTAGGTCAGATTGCTCAGTGACTTGTTCCTGTCAAATTTTGAATGCTTCCAAGGATAGAGATCCCATATCCTAGCTGGGTTCACTTCCATGGTGAACTATTTTCTCCTCATGTTTAACCAGAATTTCCCTGTGGCAATTGTGTCTGTTGCATTTTGTTCTTGACCGTTGCACCTCCAGGATTAGTTTGGGTTTATTTTTCCTAAGCTCTTCACTAGGTAAGCGTAGACAGCAATGAGACTCCACTTTCGGTCTTCTCCAGGCTGAACCAAGTCTCTCTGTCTCGCTCTGTATGCCCCACACTCCAGCGTCCCAGCAGTCTGGATCTTTTCACTCATGCCTGCTGGCTAACATACTTGCTGTATAGCCCTGTACGCAGCTGGCCTTTGCTGCAAGGACACCTCGTTGGCTCTGACTCAGCCTAGGACCTCAGGCCAGTCTCAGCAGAATTGTTCATTATTCATTCGGCATCCAGTCTGTGCTGCTGCACAGGACTATTTCCGTCCCGTGCAGGACTTTGTATTTACCACGGTTGAACTTAATTTGCAGCTGCGCACTTAGGCAATAGATGGCACTAACGGATGATGTAACCTGCATTGTCACCAAAGGAGCGTCACTGCCAAAGAGAAAGCCAGCAGAGCAACACCTGGCTTGCCTCACTCAGGGCAGCAGTTAGGAGAGGAGGAACAAACATGTGGCAGGAGATCCTTCCCAACACCTGGTGAGATATCCTTGGCAGAGGGAGCTGGCAATCTGAGCAGGGCTCCCCAGGGTTGGGGTGGGAGAAAACGTCTGCAGCGTCACAAGGCTATATTGCATGCACAGCATGCAGCTGAGTTCTCCTGAGCATGCATACTTCGTTAGACTGAGCCATGTTTTGTGTCACTCAGAGAGCTGCTTCTGGGACATGCATTCTTTGCTAGCAGTGCAGTTTGTGCTATGTCAGGATAACTGCTTTCATGCCTCCTACTAAAATCCAGGATGGATATTAGGGGTATAGAGGGATATGCAGAGGCATGTTATGACTTGTTGCACAAGCTACTTAGCTTCCAGGGAGGTGGAGATTGACACTGCCCACAGGAACTCTCTTATTCCTTGTCTGGGAGCAATTTAAAGCCATGCCTCCTTAAAAATCACGCTAAGGCTGTCTCAGACATTATTACCAAATTGTCTTGGCCATTGCTGGTGTCTCCAGTACAGGCACCAGGTCCTGCATTATAAGCAGCAGTGGGAAATTAGGTAAAAAGAAACACCAAGTGGACTTGGTTTTTCATGGAGTTTTATGGAGGCTTCCTTTGGATTTTGGGTTTGGAGTTTTTTTGGTTTGTGGGGTTTTTTTTGGGTTGTGGGGGAGGGAGGTTGGGGTTTTTTGTTTTGTTATAATTTTTTTGTTTGTTTGTTCTTTTGTTTTGTTTGGGGTTTGTTTTGTTTTTTTTTTTTTTTTTTGGGGTAAGAGGTTTTTTTTGCCTCAAGGTATCCCTACTGTGGCACCAAACTGCTCTCTAACCTAGGTGTCTTCCACAAGGCAGTGTAAACAGACTTTCCCATTGCTTCTAATTTTGCTAGTTTTTAGATTGTGCTTTTATTGTAAGAGAATCTACCAAGCTGGAAGAGAAACAGGGAGGATGTTTTCTTTATGCAGGCAAATGAGATCTAAAAGTTGGTAACCAGACAGGCATAGTTAGATGTAGCCAAAGTAGCAATGAGCTGCTGCTCGTTGAACTCTGAACAGGCAAAGGTCCCACAAGCCTCTCCCAGCCCTATAGCACAATGAGTATCATGTGTCCGGGTGCAGAATAACCCTTGAACTTGGAAGTCCATGTGAAGGTTGTGCACCTATTGCTACACAGCAGTTAAGATAAACTATTTTCTTGGCTGAGATACCAGGGCTACTTGTAGGAGGAAACACCACAAGGACACTTACTAGGTTGTTTAATGCATTTTATCTAAATTGTGCTGAAGGAGGGAGTATTACTGCAACAAACTATCCAGCCCAGAAAGACTGCCTCTCTCTGCAGAGACCCTTTCATCTCATCCAAGAAGTAGGAAAAATAATGGCAGATGTTGCCAGGTGGCTAAAGAGCTTGTGATTCTGTGGAAGGGCAGTAAATGGCAGGTAACAATCTTTGCATCATCCCCTAGGGTTTATACTATTCAGACAACTATCAGACTTTAAGTATCTTTGTTTGTTTTTTCCATTATAGGGAGAACGTCTTGTCCCAAATCAGGTAAGTGAAATAGCTGCTCTGTCCTGAGGCTTCCACTTTGCATTAGCATGCTGGCTAGGGCACAATATAGTCCCTTCCCTACCCTGTATAACAACAACAAAATCTTTAGTAATAGTCGCCTTGCAGCCCCTCACAATAGCCCTGAACACCTCTACTAATCCCTAAGGGAAGCGGAAGAGCTTGAGGCTCGGGAAGCTACACTACACTTAGGACAAATTTCTCAAGCATTTGAATGGTTTTGAAACATGGTACAGGTCTGCTAAAATCAACTCTGAAACTCAAGAAAGTCTGAGCACTTGCTCTCTAGAACAGAAACAGGAGCACCAGATAGACCCATCATGTTGGAGGGCCAGTGTTTCCCTAAAAGACAACTGAATCTGTAGGGGTCTTACATATTAAGCACTGCCAAGAAGGGCACCTCCAGCACATTCAGCTCTCTCCATGAGCTGAAGACCCTTGTCTTTGCTCCCACTCCTCAGCCTATTCTGTCTGTGCATTTTTTATTCCTGGAAAAGTCCAGCTGCAGCTGTCCCATTCACTCCAGTACAGCCTTGAAACAGATCTGCCCATACCCTACTGACCCTTGTTCCACAGGGCAACCCGGTTCAGTCTGAGAGGAACAAGAAGGGCTAGTCCTGATGAGCAAGCACTTGATGCTCCTAAGAAGCACTGGCAGATTTAACCCTGCCACAGGTCTTGCCTGGGATCTTGAAAAATAACAGAGCCCCCAGCCCCTGTCGACTCCATGGGAGGTGCAGGCTTTTGTTAGAGCTCAGGCCAAACACTGTGAATACAAGCCTCAGGATAGTCACTGTACCCTTGACACTTCTGTTGCTGATCGCAAACAATTCTGTGCTTTCCCAGATCTTTTGAATATTCACAGAAGAATGCAGTCCTGATCCCCGTGGCTGCCCTGGGGGTTGGAGGTGTCCTGGTTTACTGGCTGAGGTCTAGACACAAGATCAAGACTATTGAAATGGGCGATGGATGGTGGGGCTCAGGTGAAAGACCCCTAAAAGGAAAAGAAGATGAAAGTATCCGTCCCTTCAAGATTGAAACGTCTGACAAAGAGATCGAGGTACCAGTGGCTGGGATGTAAGGCAGCGTAAAAAGCAGCAAGGTGGAGTCAGTCCATCACCCACCTTACTACTTCAAGGTGACAGCAATGCACTTATATATGCCAGTGCAGCTGCCTAGCTCCATTAGATGATGCTCACCACCCTTTATGAATAGGATTTGAGTTCAGATTCATTGCAGTGTAGCATAAAGACTTTTGAGACCACAGGCCCTCCCTGTAGCCTGGAGCTGCTCCTGCAGAAAGGGCAGACTTTGACAGTAGGGCTATGAATGGTGGAGTAGGATGGTGGGAGGGCATTGGGACAGCAATGGCACCACTGTGGTAGGACCAAAGGGCTTCCATAGAGGAAAGGGCTAGAAGGGTGATGAGGGATGGGATCTTGACTGAGTCACAGCACCTCTTGTTGTTACATGTCTATCCTTAATAATTGTCTGGCCAACTAGCAGATAGCAGCTGTAGGACCCAATACTGCTGGGTGCCACAGGGGAACTGGTAACCCGTACAAAAATATATTCCCTATTTAAATGATTCAAGAAGTCATACAGAGTATGGCAGTGCTTCAGGAGGGCTTGTGGTGTCCCAGAGAGCAATGCAGATGTCATCAGGGTTACGAGAGCCCATCCATGCCCACTCTGGCATAGGGCAACTGGCCAGCCTCACAAGAAGGTGTCTTCTCCACAGGACCTGCACCGTCGCCTGGAGCAGGCTCGCTATGCACAGCCGTTGGAAGGAGCTGCCTTTGATTACGGCTTCAACTCCAACTACCTGCAGAAGGTGGTGGCCTACTGGAGGAACCAGTTTGACTGGCGCAAGCAAGTGGAAGTCCTGAACAAATATCCCCATTTCCACACCACCATTGAAGGTGAGGTGATCTTTGTGGCTTGAGCAGGTCTCACTATGAAACACACAGAGAGAGGGGGAATGTTAGCAATTACGATATTTAAGGCAACAGCATGTACAACAGCCTAATGATAGGAATGAAGTATTACTAGGGGAGGCTATATTGCTAATAACCTTCTATAGATTAAGAATATTACAGAGTGGCAACAAGACTTGGTCTGCTTCAAGGTGGACTTCATCTGCTTCTGAACCTGTTCTAATGATGAAATGTTCCTTCTGCTATTGCCTTGAAGCCACTTTGGAAAAATGCAAAATTTACCCAGATTCTGAACCTAGAATACCACCCACCCCAGTTTAGCCAGGTGAGGTTAGCCAGACTTTGGATAAGTGATCTGCAGGTTAAACTTCTTTCTTGCACTTACTTCATGTTTCTTTTTATTGCCCACATATTTCGTGATTTTGTCATGTTTCTGCACGTGCCTTACCTGCATTGTGCTATTCATTGAAGTGTGGCACTGCTTATATACTGTAAAACCAGGTTCTTGGGATATAGATGCTCAGTTTCCTGAGACAGATATCTGGGACTAGGATCAATACCTCTGTATGTAAAAGACGAGACATGGTTACAATACATCCCCTGTCACCTAGGCATCTTCTTGCCATGGGTTGATTGTGTAACATATGCTATGAATGCTAGTTACAGTTTTTACACCCTGCTTCTTCAGAGTTCAAAGCAGAAACTTTGATGGAACTAGAGCTTTACTTTGTCTTTCTTGGATGTGTGGCAGGGATTGATATCCATTTTATCCATGTGAAGCCCTCCTATGTCCCTCATGGCCGAGCTGTTCAGCCTCTGCTAATGGTCCATGGCTGGCCTGGCTCCTTCTACGAGTTCTACAAGATCATCCCTCTGCTCACAGAGCCAGCCAGACATGGTCTGAATGAAAGTGATGTGGTGTTTGAGGTCATCTGCCCATCCATCCCAGGCTATGGCTTCTCAGAGGCACCACACCAGAAAGGTAAGGGATGGAAAGGCTCTGTTGGAATCACAGGGATTTTGAAGTAACACCATAGCCATCTCCAGTCCCCCAGGAGTTTGTGAATGCAGATGCTCTGTACTAACACTCATGTGTCTGAGGCTCTGAGCTTGGCTGTGGAAATCTGCTTTCCACTTTCACCACTTTCCACTGAATTTCTATCATCTTGTGTACTTTTTTGCCAAGGAGCGAGACAGAGCAGCACAGCCATGGTGCTTCACACAGCAGCATGTTTACATGCCTCTAGAGGCAATGATCTTTGACCGGAAGGTGAACGCTAGGACAAAGAGGTCTCCTCTGGTTGTCTTTATCGACAGGCTTTGACACCATAGCAACTGCTCGGATATTTCATAAGCTGATGAACAGACTGGGCTTCAAGGAGTACTACGTACAGGGAGGAGACTGGGGATCTCGTATTACCACAAACATGGCTCAGATGCTGCCACAGTGAGTAGCACAAGGATTCAGTGCAGAAAAGCTGCTCCAGTTCTTACCCTATCTTCTGGCTCCAGGGTTCTTGTCCTGCCTTCTGTTTGTTACTCTGGCCTTCATCCCATTGTTTTCCTCCAGTGATATTCCCACCCCTGAGCATTCAGTTACATTCATACACTTTGCATTGATATTGGTGTGGTTCTTAGAGAATTTCAGTGTTGTTTGACTTTTTCACTAGCTGTGAATGCAAACTGCTGCATTTTGATTTTGAGACATCAAGGAGACAGGTCATAATTCAAAATCAGGAAGAAAATAAACTGAAAATCAGCAGGGGCAAAAGGAAGGAAGAAGTTCAGCCTTTCAGCAACTGAACAGTATCACAAAGTATAGAACTTTCCTATCTAAATGCAGAGTTGAGATTTATAAGAAAAAACCCACACTACATTCCTTAGAAGATGGCTTATTATTTAGCATTTCATGAATAGTGAGCACCGCACCTGTGCTTAGGTCAGAGAACAGATAAATTGGGAAAGCTCTCAGAGCACTTAGATTGCAGGCTGAGCAATGTGGTGTTGTTGATCACAGCTGTGCTTCACAGCACCCAGAGTACTACGGCCACGTGCAATCCACTCCAGCTTTTCAGAAAATACCCAGTGCAGCCTGTTCCCCACAGTACAGAAAACATAAGATTAACAGCCAGAGCTACTAACATGATATGCTACATTCAGGAACTGCATGCCTAATGCTATTATACCAGTGGCAGAGCTGGACAAAGATGGCAGCAGCTGTACCATTTCTAAATCCCTTTTCTCTTTGTTTGGTTTTTTAATCATGGTCAGTCCTGAAAGGCTTTATGTATCTGGCTCAGTGAAATGCTTCTATCACAGCTCCAGTCAGATGTATTTTGTGGAAAAGTTTGTGACAAAATAATTTGAGTTAACCTGCTATTCATTAACTTAATTTTAGATCTGTGAAAGGGCTTCATCTGAATCTCATCTTCCTCGGCAGTCGAAGTTTGAGAAAGGTGCTTTCTGTGATGATTGGGGCTTACGTACCGTGGCTCGTAGGCTTCACTAGGGAAGATGCTCAACTTATGTACCCTTTTATCCAGAAGAATATATATAGTGTTCTGCAAGAGTCTGGATACTTACACATCCAAGCCACCAAACCAGACACTGCAGGTAATGAACCTTCTCTGTATNTTACCCTTCTATGATTCTACGATTATGAACTTTGTACACTAACTCCTTATGGTGTGTAAAAGCTTTTGGTTGAACGAAGGCCAGCTGTGTTTGAGAAGCAGAGTTTTGGTGACTGAATTGGAGACATGAGGATGAGATAAGATCCAAAATCTGATGACTGTGTAAAAAGAAGTTACAAGGAACAACTTAAGACAAGATGAAGACTCTAACACCACTTTTCAAAATCTTTTAAATGGCATGCTGTTTCTTTTGAGGAAAGAACTCTTTTGCAAAAAGCGTCTTGAAGTAAAGCACAAGGTCCCAAAAATGAAGCTTCTAGAAATAAATGTGGGCAAAACAAGAAAAATATTATAACCAAGTGCAATGTGAAACTTGCAGAAAGATAGACACAGCCGTAACAGCTGAAAAGCCAGAAGTCTGACAGTTATTTGAGACAGTAAATAAAGAGTCTGAAGCAAAGACGCTCAAACTATAACATCAATTAATGCCTAGTCTCTTGCTTAAGCTAACTGCAATACCAAAGAAATAAAAGGAGACAAGCAAGATACCAGGGTGGGGTTTGTTTGGTTTTTTTTGGTGTTGTTTTATTTTTTAAAGAGGCAAATAGTGAAGGTAGTCCCAGAAAAATTAAGATCAGTATGTCTAGTCTCAAATCAGAAAAATAGTAAAATTATTTTAAAGAGCAAACTTGATTTACGAGTGATAACATCACAGGGAAATTATACTTCAAAAATTCTGCTCTGGCAGAATCAAAGAGCTTTGTATCCACTGATGTAACATAATTCATTTAAAAAAAAAGGTTTTCTTGAGGTTACTTCCCCAGTGTTCTTAAAAAAAAAAAAATTAAAAATCAAAATGCCTTAAGAAAAGGATTAAGATCATAGATTAGTAACTAGTTAATATGAGAATGCAAGTACAGAAATGAGTAAGCAGGTTTCAGGGGAGGGACAGTACCACAAAAATCTGTGTTGGCACCCATACAGTTCAACATGATCCTAATATTTCTACAGATAAAAGTTAATAGTTAAGTGAAAATTCCACAGCTATCCAAAGTTTTGTGTAACCTAAAGATAAACTGCAGGGAGTTGCAAAAAGCATTTAAGCAGCTGGTTGATTCAGTTGGCTTGATGTCTGCAAGGTTCAAAGCAAGTGAAGCAGAGGAAGAAAATCATACTAGGCTCAAGTTTGGCTGCCGTTGTATGCAAGAATCCCTGAGTCATGGAGAGCACTTTGAAATGTTAGCGGGTTCAGAGTTTAAAAGAAATCTCAAATTCTTAAAAAAAGCAAAAAGAGACCAAAAAACGCCACCACACTAAACCCACAACATTTGAATCAGTTGCACCTCTGTTCCCTCTGCTTCATAAGTATACAGGAAGGGGATGAAAAGGAAAACTGAAGGGATGAAGTAGCTATCATACAAGCATTGTACATAGTCTGGGACTCTTCACCTTCAAGATTTTGTGGCCCACAAACTGTGAAATGTAAAAAATGGGGGAAATACTCCCTGCTAAATCTCAGAAATATCTACACCATCAGTTTAGTTCTGGTTAGAAACTGGCATTTCTGAGCATCCAATCCATGGCTGTTGCAGACTCAGGCTTAGAGGCAGCTTTCAGCCCAGAAAAAATGCTCATCTCCAGTTGTGCTGCCAGGCAACTTCAATAGCTCTCCCATTCTTCTCCTGAATTAGGCTGTGGACTGAACGACTCCCCTGTGGGGCTTGCTGCATATATCTTGGAGAAATTCTCTACCTGGACAGATAAATCATTTCTGCATAAAGGTGATGGAGGCTTGGAAAGGTAAGAAAACAGCAGCAATTCCATGAAAAGACTCATTCAAACAATAAGCGATGGTAAGTAATGAGGAGTTAGGTAAAACACCAGAGGCAAAGCTGAATTTTAAGAATGGAAGACTGCACATGATGAGTTGTAAACTTGTAGCAGAGCACCTGCAAACTACTGCTTCAGCAACAGGTAGTTTTCTTCTAGGCATACAGGTGCAGATTTATTTGCTGCTTGAAAATGAGCAAAAAACAACTGCTCTTCAGGACATAAGCATAACAGTCTACTGAGAAACAGCTTTCAATTAAATTTCTTTATCTTCTCTCTCAACAGCAAATACACTCTTGATGAGCTTTTGACAAATGTGATGATATATTGGGTGACAGCCTCCATTGTGTCCTCAATGCGATACTACAAGGAAAACTTGTCTAAGGATCCTGGACTATCTGTTGATGCCAGGTAATGAAGTAGCAGGTGCAATACTGACTTACAAATCAGACTGAATCACAATTGCCTGTTTAAATATTTAGATCATTTACAACAGCAAATTTAACTCCTTAAAATTTAAAAGTCATAGCTTTTGGTGGGGCTTTTTGATAAAGTTAAGGGTCACTTTTCTTTTGAACCTGTAATTTACACAAGGTAACTTGTGGCAAAGACAAGGCAGAGGAGGTGAAGTATATTCAGACACATGTTCAAATACACAAATGTGATCTATGGCTTAGTTCAGTAAAAATCATGAACATTCCTAAGAGAGAAGTTTAAACTGACTTAGGAATGGTATGGCTTACTGATGGGTAACTAAGAACTACAAGTGTTAAGCACAAACTTAGAAGCAGTTTGGAGAGTGGTACTTGAAACCAAACACCTTGCAACAGCTACTGGCTTTCAGAGGACTGTAAGAGAGGCTGACCAGGAAAAGACTGCTGAGCAGAATTCTTCAAGGGAGCAATCATACAAACAAAAAGGAGAACTTTTTTCTTTGTCAGCTGGACCAGTTTCCCTTTCCTCTCTTAAGAGTCTTTTGTTATGCTGGTTGCATAAATTCTAAAGTAAACATGAGCTAGCTCATTTTTGACACAGCTATAAAACAAGGTTAAGTCTGCAGCATTTCAAGATTGAACTGTGTGCAAAGTTAGCTCTGCTTTACATGTCTTTGGGTGTAACAATCTTAACCTTAAAGAGATCCAAATATAAGTGAAGCTCTTCAGCAAAATAGACCATTAAAAGGGTTGCTGGGGTGAAACTTTTCCAGCTGACTGTAGCAATTACCAGAGTCAGGTTTTTATTTTATAGACTTTCCCCAAGAATTCTTTCAAAAAATGCAGCTAAATAATGCCTTCTAGGGTTGGAGTACATGTTCCAACTGGGATTGCAGCTTTTCCTCAGGAGATACTACACACACCACGTGTCTGGGCAAAGGAGATATTCAGTAACATTGTAACTTACTCTTACATGCCCCGTGGAGGGCATTTTGCTGCCTTTGAGGAGCCAAGACTTCTGGCAGAAGACATCATTCGCTTTGTCAGAAAGGTGGAAAAGCTGTGAACCTGTGGTTTAGACACATGCAGAGAACGGAGCAAGTTGTTCTGCCACCAGCAGAACCTTTAAGGGATTAAATAAATCCCATGTAATCACATACATAAAACAGCATTTTATTTTGATTATTATAGCACAAAATTTGTTAATCAAGCTCTAAATCTTTCTATAAAACATGAAAAAAAAGGGGAGGCATCTTGTCTTTTTTCTTTCCTAGCACCATATAATTGCTGCATTCATAGTTCAAGTATAACAGAGTATGTAAACAGTTTAATGCAGTAACATTGCACTCATATGGGGAAGAGAGTAGCAGGGAACCAGACCCTTGATCATCAGAACCTTTTCAAAAGGTTTTTTAAAATGCTTGAGTGTCAGCATTCTTAAATATGCATTACAAGCAACTTTGGTGGAAGCGTTAAGAGTTTTGATCTCCTGAGCACAAACCCTCCTACATTCGAATTATATTTCATTCCATAGACCTGCAACTACATAGTCAAGTGGGCAACTGCACATCAGGCAGCTTTCTTCATTGTAGCAGTTCTGCCTAGAGGTAGCTTCAGCAGTTACTATATATTGTAAACAGTTGCTAACTGGTACATAAGAGACGATGTTCCTTGTGTTCTGCAAGCTCAAAAGTATCAGTTTCTCCTAGTTCTATAACCTTGTTCCATTACAAAAGCAAGTAGTTAAAATATACACTAATTGTAGAGGGTTACCTCAACCTTTACCCTTCTTTCAAAGGATTTTTTTACCACCCTTCCCATCATGCAATTTTTGCCAGCAAGAAACTGCAAGTAACCTCACTACCAGTCAGCTCAAGTTTCTCTTCAGATAGTATGAAGGTGTTTAGAGCTGTTAAGCTCATTACATTACAGATGCATACACAGCTGACTAAAGACAACTTCAGTAGATACTTAGTTCCAAGACACTACACTCTGTTTCCTTCCCTTCCTGTCCCGTTCTGCACTGGACACCAGGCCAGAAAGGCTCAAGTTCTGCTTTCAGACAATACAGTGACTTACAGTAGGAATTTGACAGGTAAAAATAGTGCTGAACTTGATCATACTCCCCACAACTCATTTCAGAAATACTTAGATTCTAAGACCCTAAGACTTTGAAGATTTTAAATAAGCAACAAACAAACTTCATTATCATTTAAAACAGCAAAATGCTAGCATGCTGAGGCACGAGTCCTAGCTTCCTTTGAAGAGAGCTAGAGGAGAAGCTACTTTTCAAATGTATATGTTTGCCAGGGCTGCTGGACTAAATGCCCTTTCTCCGTAAGACTGCTCAGCCTCTTTACCACCAGTACAAGGCTGATAAGACCTCAAAATTGCTGAGAAGTCCCACTTTTCAGATTATCAGGCAACTGAAATTGAGTTATGGAGAAATATAATCTTATTGAATGGACAGGTGAACACTCAAGTACTCAAGCTTAGACCGCAGCAAAGTTTCTGTTCACAGTAATAGGGTAGCTAAGAATGGTTATAGCCCTCATGTGTGCTAGAGTCCCAATCAGCTGATGTAGTAATTATTACTAGAAAAATGCCCACATGAAAACTGAGAAGACTGTATCCAGTACTTCCCAGTTCACTAGGTATGTGGCAGAAAAGTTTCACTCCCAACACACTAATTCATGTCCTGTGACACAACTTAGGTGCCTAAAGAATCACCGTATCTTTGTGCAGCTGTGGTTAAAGGCTATTTACTTTCAAGAACAATTCAGAATATAGGAACAGAGCCAAAGCTATAAGAAGGCAGTAGATGTCCTGGAGAACAGATACAGGCAGACAAAAAAAGGCAGTTACATTTAATAAAGTTATTATCACTTAAAGCAGCACCAAAAGTTCTTCAATATTCCATTAAAGATCTACAGAGCACAGGTCATTCATGAACGCCTTTGAGTGTCACTGGTGCTTGAAACCAGACATAGTTCTCCCAAGCAGAAGTCATATGCTGAGGGGGCATATCACTTATGTTGACATCGCCATCACAGGACAAGGTAACAGTTAGTTTCCTCCCTCGGGTTGGCACTTTATAGTTGAGCTTGGGCCGGAACCAATCGACACCACAATCACGGTGTCCTTGGACCATAACAACAGTGCCCATGACAGGGAGAGTCTTAAGTTCACTGAAGACATCAGCAACAAAGAGCGAGTGAAAGAGCTTGCGAACACAGGATGCAGTTTTTAGGCTCTCCTCAGCACTGCCCTCACATATACCCTCCAAGTTGAGCTCATACAGCTCCTTAGGGTTCATGACATTGCCTCCAAGCAGAATAAGAACCCGAGGAACTGCTGTCAATCTAAACATTACTTCCAAGTGCTGGAGCATTCCCTCCAGCTCCATCAGCACCTGCTGGCACTTTTTGTTTGCCCGGTTCACAGAGGGTGGCTTCTTCATCACATCTACATCCTGGAAAATAAAAAAAGTAAAAGATTAGTATATTTCATTGTAAGGACACTAGTCCTAATACACTCCTCAAAAAGCACAGCTCATCCCTAGAAGGCAAGAAAAGTTCAAAGGGGTTTATACAGAGGTACTCATACACAGCATCAAGAGACCAAAGTGGAAGACAAAAGACTGCTCTACAGCTACTCCATTCGAATCTGAATCACACAACTGACAAATTCCAATGGGAATTAGAAAACAAGTTTTAAAGATCAGTGACAAGTGGTGTCTCTCAGCAGTCTGTATTGCAACCAGTGTGTTCAACATTTTTATCATTAAAACAGAAAGTGGGATCAAGTGCACCCTCAAGTTTGCAGATGACACTGCTGAGTTATGCTGTTGAGGGACTGAGACAAGCTTAAGAAGGGGCCCATCTGAAACTCATGTGGTTCAGAATGCTGAGTCCAAGGTCCTGCACTGGGTTCAGTGCCCTTGGTTTCAGTACAAGTTGGGAGACGAAGGGCTTGAGAACAGCCCTGTGGAGGACTTCGGGGTACTGGTACATGAAAAGCTGGACATAAGCCTACAACATACACTGGAAGCCAAACACATGCTGGGCTCAATCAAAAAAAAGCATGGCCAGCAGGTTGACAGAGATGATTCTGTCCTTCTACTGTGCTCTCCTAAGAGCCCATCTGGAGTACTTTGTTCAGCTCTAGGGCTCTCAGTATCAGAAAGATAAGGGCGTGTTGGAGCAGGTACAGAAGAGGGGCACAACAACAATTGGTGGCCTAGAATATCTCGCGTATAAAGACTGAAAGATTTGGGATTGTTCAGCCTGGAAAAGAGAAGGTCTCAAGGACACCTTGTAGCCTTTTAGCACTTCAGGGGGCCTATAGGAAAGATTTGGACTACCTTTTTAGCAGAGCCTGTTGCAATAGGACTAGGGTTGATTGCTTTAAATGAAAAGAAGGCAGATTTAGACTAGATATAACACATTTTATCAACGAGGGTGGTGAAACACTGGCACAGGCTACCCAGACAGGTGGTAGGAGCCCCAGCTCTGAAAACATTCAGGGTCAGGTTGATTAGGGCTCTGCACCACCTTATCGAGTTGAAGTGTCTCTGCTCATTACAAGGGTGTTGGAATAAATAACCTTTGAAGGCCCCCTCAAGCCCAAAATAGCCTATGAAAACTTAAATGCCACAGCCCTCGTGTCCCTCCCAGCTGCCTCCTCCTCGCCGACACAGGCCCCCTCACCTGCGCCGCACGCCGGTAGAAGTAAGCGAGCTGCTCGTAGGGCAGCGGGAGCTGGTGCCGCTGGTGCAAGACGTGCTTGAGAAGTTCGCAGGCGAATCGACAGCAGCTCTCCCGACTCACGGCGCCCGGGAACACAACAGACACTGAGGAGCAGGCCGCTACCGGCCCGCTTCGCCGGGGCCTCACCTCGCTACCATAATCCAAGGCCGGCGCTACCTCAGCTAAGAGGAGCGGGGATGCGGGAGGAGCATCGGGAACTGCCGCAATACCGGGAGCCGCCATTTTCTGACCAGCAACGGCAAGCCGGTTAGAATTTGAATGGCCGCCGCCGCGGAGCATCGTGGGAGTGGCACAGCGCCCGCCCCGTGCGGCGTCTGGCGGCGCATGCGCCTTGCAAGACGGGGAGGAGCGGAGCTCTGCAGGGTGGGTGGCTCCCGCGCGGCGGAGGAGGGGCAGCGGGCAGCCCAGAGCTGGGGAACAGGCTGGCCAGCTTCGCCTCTCCTAGGTTAGGCAGCCGCGCAGGGAACAAGCGCGGGGGCTGTTACTGCGGTAGTCTGTGTGACTAAAGACTGCCGCCCTGAGGAGGGCACCGCGGCAGCTGTGGCACGCTGGGGCGCCCCCAGCGCTCCAGCACAGCCACGGATGCCGTGATCTGCGGCCGCCTCCTTGCAGCTGCTGCCTAAAATAGGCTTCGGAATAGGTCAGCTATTTCCCCCTGCAGTGGTGGGGCCCACCCAGAACACATCCGCAAGGTGCGCGGCAGTGAGGGGACAGAACTTCGCCTGCCGTCCCGTGTCTACTGATCTCCCTCCGCCTGGCAGCCCTGTTGGTTCTGGTCACTTGCAGTGGAACGGCGTTTGCCCCGCGGCGCACTCTCCGTTGCCGCTAGGAGGCGCAGAGTGTGCAGTCCGTGGGAGCTGCCGTGTTTGGAAACAACGTGGCCGCAGCCCCATTGGGTGCTGCCTTCCAAACACGGCGGAGGGCGGTCGCTGCTGGTGGGTGGCGGGAGGAGGTTCTACTTGCTGCTGGTGGCGGGTGAGGTTATTTTACAGCAACCTTGGCTTTCTGGAAAAGCAGCCAGCGTGTGTGAAAATACTACAAGCCGTAATCGAGCGTCGCCCTCTCCAGGGGATGTGGCGGAGGAAACAGACTTCGTGACGATGGTATCAGAGCCTGGCAAAACACTCAAGTGAGGGGAAGTGGTGTGTGGTAGGAGAGTCTGTTGTTGTTCCCTATCCCCCAGCAAGAGCTTAAGGTGTCCTTTGGGGTAGCTCTGCGCTGAGCTGCAGACCCTGTGTGGTTATGAAGAACGTCCAAACACCTTCAAAAACTTTCCTGCTTCCCGATGCCGCTCAGAACGGGTACTTAAAGTTCGCTGTCACTCAAGAAAAGACTTAGAGCCATGGCCCACCATTAAGTGGGTGAACTGCCAAAGGGGAAACCCGCGGCACGACATACGACGAAGGAAAGGGTCGCGACCGCGGCGGCGCCTTGTGTATCGTTTGCCGTGGCCGCTAGGCGGCGCACCACCCCTCGGACTCGAACTCCCGTCCGCCCCCGCGGAGGAAGCCCATGAAGGAGCGAGAGGAGCGCGCCGCGAGGCGTGTCGGGAGCTGTAGTTCTAAGCCGGGGCGCCGGGCCTGCTGGGAATTGTAGGCGAGCGGCGCGCGGGACTCAGTTTCCCGTGGCGCTGCGCGGCTGTTGCTGACGCTGGGACCGGGGCGGTGGGGCTGGGGCGGGGAGCCCGGACAGGGAGCGGGCGCCGTACCGCGCCGGCTGCCATGGACTCACGGGTGTCGGAGCTGTTCGGGGGTTGCTGCCGGCCGGCAGGTTGTGGGGCGGGTGGCGCGCTGCGCGGGCGCGGAGGGGCCGCGCCCGGTGGAGGCAGCAGCGGCTCGAAGGCGAAGAAGAAGAATGGGCGGAGCCGGGGAGGCAAGGCCAACAACCCACCGTACCTGCCGCCCGAGGTGAGCATCCCCCTCGGGAGCTAGCGGCCACCTCGCCTCGTCAGTCACGAACAGGGCGCCTCCCGCGCTGGGGCCTGACGCCATGGAGGCCCGCGCCGTTCCCGTCGGGGTCGGGCAGGGCCCGGGGGCTGGAAGGGGCGGAGGGACGGCCGTCGCCGAGCTGCTCGGTGCGACGCGGAGTTCCCTCCCCACGGCAGCCAAAGAGACTGTGTTGGTCGCGGGTCGGACTGGAGGCAGCTCGGCCAAGGGTCCTGGCGGTGTTGGTGCAGGGTCGTGCTGACGTTGGACTAGCAGCCTTACGGACGGTTCTGCAGTCCCAGCCCCGAAGCAGTATGTCCTCACCTCTGGGCTTTGATGTGGCAGCTCTTGTGCCCTCAGCCAGCGAGTTTCTTGCGTGGTGCACCTAAACCTGTCCGTTAATAGTAGCTCGCTGTCTGGCGTCCGTCTGTGGGTGCTTTGCCGTCTGGGACGGCAAAGCTTCGGAAATAAAGCTTCCGAAATAAAGCTTTGCTCAACTCGTAGTCCCGAACAGCCTGTTCACATCTCTGAGAGCCGATATGGTGGGTGTAAGTCCTTTTCCAGCTGCCAAACGCATAGACATTGCTCATCAGGTTCTAGCGACTCCCTTTCCAGTTAATTAAGCAACTGTTTTCTTACATGGAGATACAGATGGTACTGACAGTGTGCGAGGCACTTGCCTCTCGCAGCAGGAAACATTGCATTGGTAGTAAGCGGATGTGTGTGTTATTCAGTCAATTTGCACTGCACTAATAGGACTGCCAAACTGCCCCCGAGTCGATTTCTTGGCCCAACTCAGCGAGCTCTCTGTGAGCCTGTGCTGAGAGGGAGCAATTCCTTTACAAGGCAGGGCTGCAGCTCATTGCAAGAAGGGGAAATTGCACTTTGCTGCTGTTACATCTTCTCCACGTGCAGGATTTACCCCTTGCAGCCACAGCTTAACGTTCATTCCTTTCAGCTGGAAGCTGGACAGTGCCCTGTGGTTTCAGCACAGCTTTATGTCCCTGGCTACCCCGTCCTAGATGTGGCCCAGCAAGCCTAGGCTTGTTCCTTTTCTAGTCTCAGCTACCTTGAAGGAGACCCAGCCCATTCTTTAGACAGCAGCACAGTATGCATTTTTCTTAGAGCTGGGAAGGTGGTATATGGTAAGAGAGAATACCTTCTACAAGTACCCTTTTCTTACTGCATAGCTGTGTTGCCCTAGAGCTGAGCTGACATTCAGAACTTCCTTCTGTTGGCCTTTTGCCACTGTAAGTACCGCTGTGGTTAAGAGCTGAGCTAGAAGGCAAGGAGAGGCCTGTTGCTGCTTCTGACATGCAAATCAATGTCCAGAGGAAAAGGAAGTGCTTATTGTTGGCAGCCACATTTAATCTGCCAGAGTACTTGTTCCAGCCTGTTCTCTGTGCTCCTTAGGTCAAATCAGTTGGAAAATTACTTCTGTATTTGCTACATGTTCTCCTTGGAGAGATGGAGCCTGTTGTGGTAGGATTGAGCTTGATGAGTACTCAGGGCTTTCTGTAACAACCCAGTCTGGCTCCATCCCTTTCTGTGAAAGTTCTTTTGAACTTTGTATACAGACAGTCCTGACTGGGTCTGGTTCTCCATAACTGCCAGGCTAGTGACCATCTTGCAGTGCTGCAAAGTCAGTATCTTTCTTCTTTATGTCTGTCATCTCTCACAGAGGGCAGATGGGCTAGGACATGAAAAGGAGTCAATGAAAAGCTAATTGACTGAGGGAGGGTATCAGTGTGCAGGACAGGAGGCAGTGACTTTTGTTCCCAGTCACCTGTTTTTGTGCACATTGAATAGATGGAAGCTACTGGATAGAGTGGGAGTGAGATGCCGTAGGTGGCATTGTGGATCATGGATGGGTGAGTGTGAAGGTTTTTAATCATCTGCTGCCATGTACCTGTTTGAAAGTGGAGCTTTCTCTGACTGTTAGACTGGCCCTATTATTTATTGGCAGTAAAGTTCCCTCCAAAACAGTATTATCCTTTGTGTCCCTCTCTAATTGTGGGATGCAAATATCAGGAAAAAAACTAAAGCGAGTTCTAGTTGAGTGGAGGAATGAATGGCACAGAAGTCTGTGACCTAACACAGTATGTTGCTGTAGCTTTCCCTTTCTCTGAAACTGTCAGCACTAGCTGCAGAGTATCTGAACATCTCATGCCTGTCGAAGTTCTCACTGAAACAGCATCTAACCTTTCTTTCTTGTTTCATTCTTTGACCAGGCAGAAGATGGGAACATCGAGTACAAGGTGAGCAGTTTTTGAGGTTTCAGAAGGAAGTCTTCCAGAAAGTTATTTTGCAGTGAGTAGCTTCACCAAAGATAGCATACGATGAACATATCCAAGGAAGGGACAGAAAAGTGGATGCTCCTAACAACTTACCAGTTATCTTCTATGTGTCTGTGCCTATCAATACCCAGTATGCTGAGCTGAGAGAACTTGATCTCAGAACTCATTTTCAGGAATGTGTCTTAGAATATGAGACCTGCTGTATTTTTCCTGAAATCTTGCATTTGTGAGAAAGAGCTACACAGAAATCTTTCTTTTGTGAGAAAGAGCTGATAACAATTTGTTGCTTTCTTGTGGCTGTTCTGCTGCTTAGCTCCTGTGTCACAGATAGGTCCCACAGTGCTGGCTTTACGCCTACAGCAGGGAGGGTACACATCCCTTTGGCAAGATGCAGGAAAATTCATCTAACATATGTATGCATCTTGAAACCCTTTCTCACCTGTCCTTTGGCTGCTGTGGAGACTCTAGCATGGGCTGTGTTCTCTAGATGTGGGTCAGAGTTGAGGTCGTTGCTTCATATTAGGCAGAGAAATTGCTGGCTCGGGCAATGGGATTTCCTCTGCATTGAGTCTGTAACTCTATTTACACCTCCATTAAACAGCTAAAGCTAGTGAACCCCTCACAATATCGCTTTGAGCACCTGGTGACACAGATGAAGTGGCGACTACAGGAGGGCCGAGGTGAGGCTGTCTATCAGATCGGTGTGGAGGACAACGGGCTGCTGGTGGGCCTCTCAGAGGAGGAGATGCGTGCCTCACTCAAGACACTGCGCCGTATGGCAGAGAAGTACGTGTGCCTTTTCATCTTCAGCAGCTGCAGGTGTAGACAGCTTCCCGTACAGAGACTTAGCCCCAGGAGTCTCCTGAGGAGTCACTGTCTCCGCTCTGCAAAGTTCCTGTGTGACCAAAATGCCCTCTTCACAAGACTCTGGAAATAGGAAAGCCATTATAAGAGTTTTGACTGGAAGCTTGAGGCTCCTTCCCTGCTATCCCCAACTTTCATCCCTGTTCACTGTGCCACTGTGATTCTAGAGGTGCAAGTGCTGGTCCAGTACAAGTGTGTCTCATGTCTTCCTTTCATGTTTGTGGTAGGGTTGGGGCTGACATTACGGTGCTGCGAGAGAGGGAAGTTGATTACGACAGTGACGTTCCAAGGAAGATAACAGAGGTGCTTGTCCGAAAGGTGCCCGACAACCAGCAGGTAGGGACTTGGCTGTCCTCTCCTGCTGGAGACTTAGAGGCTTCATACAAGCAGCTTCCAAAAGGAGCTTCCCTTTGGGATGGGAGCCCAGACTGTAGAGGCACTTTGTCATAGATTGGCCCATAGCAGAGGTTTTAAAGAGCTGCCAGAGATAGGCTTGATGATAATGCATTTCATCTCCAAGATTGTGGTTGAGGTAGTTATTTACCAGTGGGGGAGATTGCCTGAATCAGAGGTTATAAATTAATTCACTTCTACAACAACAGTTCTGATGCAGGCTGGTGTGCAAACAAGAAAAGATTTAGAGTTCCTGCTGCAGCAAATTACCTTTTTTTTGTGATATCAAAGCCTGATGTGTCACATCATAACTCTGGAAAGTGTATCACAACTTCTAGGCAGTGGTTTGCTGGGAGCAAGAGTGGAGTCTAGGCAAGATTACACTGCGTAATGGAGGGAAGCTCACTGAGGCACATCTCCACTGCCACATAGTGTTCATGCACACCCAGCACAGCAGTGGTTAGGTTTCATGATTTCTCTGTTGTTCTTCCTCTAGTTCTTAGACCTTCGAGTAGCTGTGCTGGGGAATGTGGACTCAGGGAAGTCAACCCTGTTGGGTGTCCTAACTCAAGGAGAGCTGGACAATGGGCGGGGCAGAGCACGACTCAACCTTTTCCGGCATCTTCATGAAATCCAGTCAGGAAGAACATCGAGCATCAGCTTTGAGATCCTTGGCTTCAACAGCAAAGGAGAGGTGAGAGACTGGGCTGCTGAACTCAGAAAGTTGGAGGAGAGTAGAACTACCCTTCTGTTACAACTATTAGTGGGACAGGAGGCAAGAGAGGTGGCACAGCTCTGTGTCTCTTTAGCTGAACCTGAGTGCTGCTTGTCCAGTTGCAACAGCCATCATTTCTTGCATCCATGGTGAATGATCTCTTACTTCTGAGGTCAAACTGGATAGAAAAGAGCTTTTTTTTTTCCTTCACTTTCCTGCTGGAGCTCCTTCTCTGAACTGACTCCTTATGTTCTTCAGGTGGTAAATTACAGTGACTCCCGAACAGCAGAGGAAATCTGTGAGAGTTCTTCCAAAATGATCACTTTCATTGACTTGGCTGGCCACCACAAGTATCTGAAAACAACCATCTTTGGCCTCACCAGCTACTGCCCAGACTTTGCTATGCTGGTGGTTAGTGCCAACACTGGCATTGGTGAGTGTTGCCTTGATTACATGACAGCAGAGTGTGAAGAATGGTGTGAAGAATGGAGAATGGTGGAAGTGGATCCTTGTTAGCTAGGAGAGATTGTCAGAAGAGTATACCAGTCTGGAAGCCTCTGCTGATTTCCTGTAAGTCAGTGGCTTTGAGTGCTGGGATCCTCTTACCAGCTGTAGACCTCATGAAAATGTACCCTGGACAGAGAGGCTTTGTTTGAAATTTGAGGCTGTTTGTCAAAAAAGGAAAAAACCCACCTTTGGTGTATTCTTAGGGGTGCTGAATCCTGAAGCCTTGTAAAAAGGCAGCTGGAGTTGTCCCACATCTTTCCTTGATATTTTTGTGGCTGTTTTCTGGTATACTCTAGCTCATGAATGAAAACTGCTGCTTTTTTCTGAAGCAAAGAGATGGGTTACAAAAATCTTTGGTGATTTTTATTTTTCTGGACTGAAATTTGTATTTTTTAAAAACAATAATTTTGCTTTCTTATTGCCTGATGACAAAGCAGTTAGGGTGAAATCTATTGAGTGGGCTTGTGGGAAAGCCAGGAGACAGTTGTCACATAAAGAAGCAACAGTGATGACTGGTACTGCACCTACGCTCTCACTTGTCTTCTGCAGCAGGCACAACACGAGAGCACTTGGGCTTGGCCATGGCCCTCAAGGTCCCCTTCTTCATTGTCATAAGCAAAGTTGACTTGTGTTCGAAAGCCACCGTGGAACGGACAGTGAAGCAGCTGGAGCGAATCCTGAAGCAGCCAGGCTGCAACAAGCTCCCTCTGCTTGTGAACTCGGATGATGATGCTGTTACAGCAGCACAGCAGTTTGCACAGTCTCCCAAGTAAGGGACAATTTCATGTTTTAGTTGGGAGCAGGCAGACTGGGCTGCTGCATCGAGCTGGGGAAAGGGAGGCAACTTGCATCTTTAACATCTTAGCTTCTCATCAAGTTTCCTACATTTGCATTCACCAAGAAGGCATTTTGCTCTCCCAGGCCTTTTTCTGGGCTACAGGAGGAGGCAATGCCTGAGGCCATACTGGAGTCACTTCTCCATGACTGAAGTGCGGATTGGCAGGGGACTGGTACTTTGACCAACCATTGAGGCAGGGGTTACTGCCAAAGTTGTACAGAAGGTCACTTAGCCCCTGTGACCTCCTGCTCTGACCATTTACCTCTGTAGTCTCTGTCTTATTGCTGGACTTGGCAGATTCATAAGCTCAGCAAGCTTCTACAGCAGAGAAGGCTGCTTTGGCTGCCTTCTTAATCTTGTTTATTTGTGTCTGACAGCATCACCCCAATCTTCACACTGTCCAGCGTTTCTGGGGAGAACCTGGATCTCTTAAAAGTCTTCCTCAATATCCTCCCTCCATTAACCAACAGTAAAGAGCAGGAAGAACTAATGCAGCAACTCACAGAGTTTCAGGTGTGTAAGTGTAATGCTGTGACATGTGGCAAACATCTGGTGACTCTGGACACCCTGGGAAGGGGATATGGTGAACTCCTGGACTATCTGGAGACATAGAAGTAAAGAAAGGACTCAGTCCTCAAAGATAGCCTGTTACCTTGGGCTCTGTCCTAACCAAGGGATGTCTATCTCAGGGATGAGGTTGTATCTCTAGTTGCCACTTAAAAGGCAAAGGTCCCTCTAATAGGAAGATAGTGGGAGCTGATGAAAGCTCTGAGATGGTGTGTGATGACCAGCGAAGAGCTTAATCCACCCAAGGGGTGGGCATCTTATTCTCATTCTGGAATGCTATTTCATAGCTGTCTGAGCAGCTTATTCTTGTTGCCTTGCTGCAGGTAGATGAAATTTATACTGTGCCGGAGGTGGGAACAGTTGTGGGAGGAACTCTATCAAGGTAAGTGAGGCCAGGTAGACAAGTGTGGGAGTGAATGGTTGCTGGAGCGTTCACACGGTTAGAGTCATCAGCTGCAAATGGAAGCAGTGCGAGGCTCAGTCCTGACTGCTGCCAGAATTACTGAGCCAAGTGAGGATAAAGCCTTGTAGGGTGTTGAGAGCTGCCATGAGCAGACCATTGGACACGTGCAAGCAGACAGTCTGCTGTAAAGTTGCTGGGTAGGAATAGGCCTTGTGGCACACTGCGGCCCTGAGCTGGCAGAGGTTAGCCATGATCCCAAGACATTGCTTTCCTTCTTCAGCAGAGAGAGGAAGTCTAGAGGGCATGTCCTCCAATCCAAGCAGATGCTATCCCATGAGAAGGCAGCTGTCCTTTAATGTTGGGGAGTGACCAAAGCAGTTCCATGCAGAACAGGCATCAAGTGCAGCTGCTCCAGCAGAAACAATGCAGTGTGGAAGAGCACTGGGGACAGAACGTTGGAGGGATACCTGGTATTCTTAAGAGTCATAGTGTGGCTTTCACTCCTCCTGTAGGAAATCCCAGCTCCCACCAGCTTTGCATACCTGTTAGTTGGATACAGGTAGGAGTCCAAGGACACTCACCTCCATGGCCCAGGGGCGTCTGTGCGGGTGGATCTTGGAGGGTGAAATTTCTTCCTTGTCTCCTGATGAACTCTGTCCCATTCTTCTGCCCTGGACAGTGGGATCTGTCGAGAAGGGGAGAATCTAGTTGTTGGTCCCACTGATGATGGGAAGTTCCTGCGGCTGAAGGTGTGCAGTATCCAGCGCAACCGCTCCGCCTGCCGCGTGCTGCGGGCTGGGCAGGCAGCCACGCTTGCCCTTGGACCTTTTGACCGCTCCCTGCTGCGCAAGGTGAGTCTTGCTGTTGCCAGTTTCCTTACGGGTCCAGTGAGCGGGACTGGAGGCTTCCGCAGAAATCTCCCATTGGTAGGGTGGGAATGAAGTAGAGAAGCTTGCAGGAACGAGTACAAGGCTAAGAAAGGGATACAAGACCAAGTCACAAAGTGGAGATGGGCTTGTGGTTTTGAGGGCTGTTCAGAAGCAAAGAAACTGGCCCTAACTGATCTGAGCTTTGGGTTGTTGTGCAGGGCATGGTCATGGTGAGCCCAGAAATGAACCCCACCATCTGCTCAGTGTTTGAAGCCGAGATAGTACTGTTGTTCCATGCTACAACTTTCCGGAAGGGGTTTCAGGTGACGGTGCACGTGGGGAATGTGCGACAGACTGCTATTGTGGAGAAGATCCATGGAAAGGTAGGCACAGGAGGAAAGGGGAGAAAGATGGACCTCCCCATGGAGTTTGTTGGAATTCCACCATGCCGTCATGTAAAGCTAGGGGGTACTGGTATCTTGAGTATGTGTCCCTTCCTAGTAGCACATGCCATCCCTTTATCCTACCTGTTTGGCTGCTTTTTCTCCCAGCGTGTTAAAGAATTCCCTCATCACAAAACAAGCAGCATGATGGACTACAGCAAGACTGGGAAGGGAGGTGAATACTTCAATCTCCAGAGCTTGTGTCTTCCTGTGTACCCTTACGCATGCAATAAGAGGAAGGGCTTAAGCCCTTGGCGGGCTTGGGGAGGCAGCCTAGCAATTTTTCATGTCTTCTTAGCATTCATTCACATGTACATCTTGTGCATGCATCGTTATGGTAGATGGGTCTAAGCAATCTCCTCTTTCTTTTCAGGACAAGCTGCGGACAGGAGAGAAGGCAGTCGTCCGTTTCAGGTTCATCAAGCATCCTGAATACTTGAAGATCGGAGCCAAGCTGCTTTTCCGTGAAGGAGTCACCAAAGGCATTGGGCATGTCACTGATCTCCAAGCCATTACCACCAAAGAAAATGGGCTGGAGGAGTCCCTGGGGCCTGGACAGCTGAGCTTCTGACTAACACTAGGTCAGATAGATCTCCACTCACCAGCAACAAGGGAGAAGGGTGGGAGCTCCTGTGGTTCTCTGAGCAATGCCTGGAGCTGCTGCTGTCCCGTTATAGCATGAGTTTCCCTCCTCTGCACTGTAAGATGGAGCCTGGGAGAGTTTCTTGCATCCAGTGCCGTACGTGGGGCAAGTTAAGCATGTTCTCCATGTTGCCTGCAGCTTTTGTTACCCTGCTCTCATTCAGAATATATCTGAGGCACATGGCAGACCTGGGCAGGCAAGTTGTGGCTTTGTTTTGAAAATTACTGGTTGGAAAGAGCAGAACCTTTGAAGACTAGCAGTGAAGGGGATGTTTTTCCATCTCTAATACAAGATCTAGTCCCATTTCTGCTCTCTGAGCACTGGGTTGTTAACAGTTCTCTCTTGAGTTATCCTGCAGCACATCCCTCTGAGCAGGGGATGGAAGAGGCCCTGCTATCCACAGCAGTGGGTTGGCTGAATCTCTGAAAATTCATTCAGGACACTTTTTAACCATTTTAATCTTGGTTGGCTTCAATCTGCTGTGTCCATTTGTGTGTTGGTTTTGTATTACTCCTATCTTAGTGTCTTATCGTTGGGCAAGTGTCCTGTTCCTACTCATCTGTGCACGCTCCTTCAGAATCCCAGTTTATGACTTCTGAGAAGCTGTGGCTGCTCTAAGTGACACAGCCTCCCAAAGTAATAGCATGAAGGCAGAGCTTGCACTTGCATCTGTTCCTCCTAGCAGCTGGGCAGGAGACCATTCTTTGGAATCGAGTTGGGCCTCTGCCTGTGCTGGCATGTACAGGTTGTTTCCATGGATGCTTGGCTGCAGGTGTCACCTGCAGGCAGCAGTGGTTTGCAGTGGGCTCCTAGTGTGGCTATTCCAGGGCCTAGCCCAGTTTGCTCCTCACATGCTTGCCTTAATGTGTGAGGAGGACAGACTCTGTTACTAAAGCAGAACCAGATGACTTCTATTGTTTAGATGTGATTCGACAGCGGTATGATGTTTATTTCTCTTTCTCCTGGAGAAAGGCTTGTTTTCTTTCCCTTGCCACTGAGGTTTTTTTGTCAGAGGAAAGCTGGTGTTGCCAGCAAGGACTCTGTGCACAAAGAGTGGAGCACTTTTGTCTCCCACTCGCTGTTGTGCAGCTCCCCTGTGTGACCCTGGTGCTGCAGGGTCTGGATAGCTGTACATAGGCTTTTGGGTTTATTGTTGACTGTTAGACCAAATGTGTCAGCTGTGAGCAACAGGCCTTCGGCCAGCTCTGGTGTGTAGTATAGTGGCCTGCCAGCCCTGACCAAAGTGAAGGGCGAGGGCCTATGATAGCACTTAGACACCCAAACATCCCTTCCATGCTCAGAGCAAGCTCTGCTTCTGGTCTCCTGGCACAGGCAGTGCCTGCAGCACCGAGTGGCCTGTGCTGATCTGTGGCTGTCACAAAGTGGCATTCTCCACTGGGCCAGGCTCTAGCAGGTGGGGGAGGTGGTGGCTGCACCCTGCAAGACCATGCTGAGGTGTGGGAAGCTGGTGACATGGTGGTATCAGTGAAGGGATTCAGAAACAGCTCAAGAGTGACTTGTCCCTTGTGGGGAGCACTGACCCAGCTAAAAATTTGCTGCTTCTCCATCAGTGCAGCAGTGAAACAGCAGCGAAACAGCAGCTGCTGGCTCAGGGTCACTGCCCTCATTCTTCCCATCCTGTCAGTAGTCTGGGTGTTATGCTGACACAGTCTTTCACCCATACCTACAAGGACAGACCCAACTGCCAGCAGGCTCTTCCCTTTGGTGCTAGTGGGTCACAAAGAAAGCTTTGTGGGGGATGGAGGAGACTCCAGCTGTTTGCAGTAGCCCTGGCATTTTCTGCCCCAAAGCGGGCATAGGGTGCTGTGATCGTCTCTGAAACAGCTGATGTCTGGTCTCACCTCGTCCCTGCCATCTGTGGCATGACTGTTCTTGGTGCCATGCTCTTCATAATTGCTGTTGTGTTGTCTTGAATTTTTCTAATGCTGGGACTTGTTCCTGTTCCCCAAGCATTTATATATAAATGTACAGAATAAAGATGTTTTATTGAGCTTGCTGGCGGAGTTACACAATGAGCAAGGGTGGAACTGGGCTTTTGCCCTGCTGCCCTTGGAGCTGGGTCATGGTTGGTGGTGGCTGCCCTTCACTCCTAAGCTTCCTGCAGTCAGCCCTATAAATACTGCCCTGCAGTCTGGAAGGAATGCATGCGCGCTGTTGTTTACAACCGTACTCTCCTGGCTTATCTGAGCAAGCCTGGGTGTGCAGCCTGGGGTGACAGGCAGCCAAGTCACCCTGAGCACAGCACTTGGGGCTGCTGTGGGTGGAACAGGCTGTGTCGGGTGCTTCCTCACAGCTGCAGATTGCCCCAGAGCCTAATTAAAGGGATGCTTTCTAGGGCACGCATCTAACCCGTGGTTTTGTTTTTAAAATAGCTCTGACCTTTTCAAGGGGTCTGCAACTGCCTTCTCTCCATGAGGACAGGTTGTTCCCTTGGGACAATCAGAGGATCCCCTGTGGACGTGACTCGTGTCACTGAAGGGATTTACCTGTTTCTCAGATTGTTTTTTGTATCAGGTAGTAGCACCTGCTGAGTCCAGTCCTGCCAGACCCTTAGGAAATGAGACATGCTGCTGTCACAGGAGTGTGAGGCAACCCTGTCAGACTGGTTGCTACTCTCTTTACATGAAGACTTTGGAAAACTTGTCACTCTACGCTGTAAGACTCTCATTAATGGGACTGACTCTGTAATTCCTTCCTCTGACAATTACTAGCGGAGCTGCACGCAACAGAATGAGCTTCTTGCGCTTCCTGAAATCTTGACACAACCATAAAGTCTTAGACCTCTACAGAGAGCACCAAACAGCAGATTCCCAGCACAGGCTGTCTGCTGAAAGGAGAGCAGCTCAACAGCTGCAAATAGGATGATGCAGTTCAGAAATGAAGGAGAAACTGCACATAGAAATACAGCTGCACTTTGTATCATTATCTACTGCCTGAAAGTCTCTCTGCCCCCTGCTCAGGGAGGGGAAGCCTGCAGCTGATGAAACTCTCTGCAAAGTTTCCAAGCTCCACCCAAGTGCTGCCTTGACGTGGCATGTCCCTTCCCACCACCTTAAGAGCCAAGTTCAAATTATTGGCAGCAGGACTTCTCCAACAGGCTCTAGGCAGCTAGCAGTGTAGCAGAGCTGAGCCCTGCCAAGCAGATGAGAACAGGCCCATTTCTTGCCTTGGAGCCACTCTCAACTTCTCAGTGCCCATTTGCCCTCTACATGACACTCTGCTTTGTTGGTTCTGCTGTAATTTGTGAAGTGCTGGGGCAGCCACCTAATGTGAACTGTGGCCCAGAGAGCTGAACAAGTCATCTGTCAGGGTACAAGCAAAAGAGATGCCTGTCGTAAATGTGCACATAGCATTGCCTAGTGTCTGGGAAGGAAGAACAATGTGGTTCTATACTATTTTTGTGATGGAGAAAAGCTTTCATAGAAGGCTGTGGGTTTGGCATATTTACCATCCCTCTATGTGGGCTCTAGCAGCCCAGAAAGCCAACCAGATCCTGGGCTGCATCAAGTGTGGCCACCAGGTCAAGGACAGTAATCCTCCCCCTCTACTCTGCACTGGTGAGACCCCACCTGGAGTACTGCGTCCAGTTCTGGAGCCCCTATTACAAGAGGGATATGGATGTGCTGGAACATGTCCAGAGAAGGGCTACAAGGATGATCAGAGGGCTGGAACACCTCTCTTACAAGGAGAGACTGAGGGAGTTTGGGCTGTTCAGTCTGGAGAGAACGCTCTGAGGTGACCTTATTGTGACCTTTCAGTATCTTAGGGAGACCTACAAGAAAGCTGGGGAGGGACTTTTTAGGATGTCAGGTAGTGATAGGACTAGGGGGAATTGAACAAAGCTAGAAATGGGTAGATTCAGGCTGGATGTTAGGAAGAGGCTCTTCACTGTGAGGGTGGTGAGACCCTGGGACATGGTCAAAGCCCCATCCCTGGAGATGTTTAAGGCCAGACTGGATGAGGGTCTAGACAGACTGATCTAGTGTGAGGTGTCCCTGCCTATGGCAGAAGAGTTGGAACTAGATGATCCTTGTGGTCCCTTCCAACCCTGACTGATTCTATGATTCTATTCTATGTGTCAATATCAATTATCAGGAACTAGTGCTGAGATTTCAAAATGCCCAATAAGAGGAACACCTGCACAGCTCCAGCCTTCTCAAATCTTATTTAACAGAAGCAGTCTGTCTTATGTGCTGCAGTGCTGGTGATAAGCATCATGCAACAGACTGCCATAGAGTGAAATGCCAAACTATTGTCTACAACAAAAACCCTGACTGGAAAAGAAATACAAATCAGTCTTTCACATAGAGAGGGGGGAACCACAAGCCTGAGATACCATATATAAGTTATACAGGAAGGACAAGGCCTGCAACTACAGCCAGAAGAGAACCAGGCTTCATACTAACTAGTGAGGGCCCACCTAGAATACTGCATCCAATTCTGTAGGGACATAACAGTCCCAGGAGAGGGCTACAAGGATAATGAAGGGACTGGAGCATTCCCTTATGAGGAAAGGCTGAGAGACCTGAGGTTGTTTAGTCTGGAGAGAAGACTGAGAGGGCATCTAACATTTAGAGATATATGAGGGCTTGGTGTCAAGAAGGAAGGGACAGCCTTTTCTCACTTGTGTCCTGTCATAAGACAAGGGGCAAGAGATGTAAACTACAGCATAGGAAGTTTCACCTCAGCATGAGGAAGAACTTCTTTAGTGTAAGGGTCACAGAGCACCTGGAACAGGTTCCCCAGGGAGATTGTGGAGTCTTTCTCTGGAGACTTTCGAGACCTGTCTGGATGCATTCCTGTGTGACCTGTGTTAGATTATATGGTCCTGCTCTGGCAGGGCAGTTGGACTGGAAGAGCTCCAGAGGACATCATATGATCCTGTGCCTAGATAGAGGTTCAAGCCTAAGCTTCGCTGGAGGCTCCCTGGGATAAGCCACTGTGCTTACGCTGACTGCTTTTACAGTAGAATTGCTGAGCAGTGATGCAATGGAAATACCCAGGCAAGAGGTGAGAGTGCTACAGAGTTTCTGGTAACACCAAGCAGGCAGAGGAAAGCTAGCTGCCACCAGCTAAACCAAGGACCTACAGCATCATACGCAATTCACGGTTCCTCTTAGACTTGTGGTAGAAATAATTTATTAGACTCTTTTGGATTAAAAAATGACAAGCACTATAAAAGCTTTAACCTGTATTTAAAAACACTGATGCTTTAAAAGCACTGATTAAATAAAAGCTCCTAGCATGGCTGGGAGTTAAGGAGGTAAGCGCTTAAAGAAAAAATCCAAAGTTCTAGTCACACCTTCTCTGGGTCGTTTTGCACTAGATCCTGTTGGAATTTTAGGCTTGTTCTTTGCCTTGGCAGGAGACCTGGAAGCTGCAGCCTTTGGGCTGTGAGCTGCTGCTGGAGCCATGGGAGCACTGGCCTCCAGGAAGGAGTTTTGAAGCTCCAGAGCAAAGTGATAGTCTATGTGCTCTGGGAACTCCCACACCAGCACAAGCTGGCCACACTTCTCACAATGCTGCTGATCCCCTGGTGAGGAAGGAGGGAGTAGAGCAAGCTCAGGAGAGGGTGACAAATTCTGCTCATTTCCCTCCATAGCTCGCTCCAATTTCAGAAAGGTTCTGGAGCTGGGTGGAGTCGAGGGTGTTTGTGTAGCACCAGTCAATGACTTCTCGCACAGAAGCCTCTTATAAGGAGAAGTAGGGCTCCTATCTCCAGGACTCTGCTTCACAGAGGACTCCAGGTCACACTGTACAGAGGCAAGTCTGGCATCACCTCTCTCTTGGTGCTCTGGGGAGCTGGCCAAAGGTGACTCTACAGTGGTAGCAGCTGGCATTCTGACTGGTGCTGTCACCTGTGACTGCTGCTTTTCTGCCACCTTCTGAAAGAACGACTCAATAGCATTAGCTGGTTTCTGCCTAAGATCTTTGCTTGGGCTCCTAAAAAATTTGACTCTGGGCCTCCCAGATAATGTGGCATTTTGGCTGGTGGTAGCAGTGTTATCGGGCTGGGTATCACTTGTCAGGAAGGTGGCAATGCCTGCAGAGAGGAGTGTGGCAGGCTCTGAGAATTTGTTTGCTGAGAGAAGCACTGATGTGAGCGGTGGAGACCTGCAAAGGACAGACCAACATCAGCTTGGACATGAACCTGGAAAACAAGGAATCGTTTGAGGTAATACTCTAAGCAACATAAAATGCTCACAGGCAAGGGACCTGCAGTTCGACTATCCAGCAAGGAGCAGGAGAGGCATTTTCTCTGATAAAACATTAGTATTACTTCCTCCAGACACAGCAGACAGCTTCTTCCTAGAACAGCTTTTACCAAAGCAAAGGGCACTGGAGCAGGGACAGCCAGCTGCCAGCCTGGACATTCAGTCCACCACATGCCAGAGCTGCTGTGAGACACCCAGGCAAGGTGAGAGGACCTTAAGGGAGCAGCAGCCTTGTTAGAGCCTAATGGACAGGACCTTCAGCCTTCACTGTGGAGCAGGAGGAACTAATGTTGAATACAAGAGCTGTGCACCTTATTTCTCCTTCCTGCTCCTAGAGCCTCCTCCCAAAAAAGCACCTTTGTCCTCACGGGATGAGAGCAAGGCCTAGCGTAATAGGGCAAGTACTTGCCTCGCTGCAGCAAGGGAGCCCCCTGCCGGTAGCAATCATTAGCTCCAAGTACAGAAGTGAGAAATGTCCTGCCAGATATGGGGCTAGAACGAGGCCAAGCTCTCATAGTTGTCCTACCCCTAACATGCAGAGGTTGCTGTGCCCTGCTTTGCATGTGCTGGATACCGCTTTTCTGGGCAGTCAGCATAACACTCTCGTTCTTTCTGTCAGGTTCCTGGCTCATCCTGCACCTTCTGCAGCAGTTTCTGATGGTGATGTGAACCATTTCCTCCCACACTCACCAGGCCACCTGGTGAGCACCAGCCATGTTGCAGTTTTGAATGAGGGCAAAGGCATCGTTGCACATCTTCTGGGCCTCATAGCGGGACAGAGCACAGAAGCGTGACACCCGGGTGTCTCCCTGCATGCGGATGACCACCATCAGCTGCTTGGCCACTCGGTGGTGCTGCAAAAAGAGGTAGCTGAGTTTCAACTGACACCTGCAGGAAAGGCAGAGGGAACCATCTCACTGCCATATCCTCATCTGCTCTAGATGATGCCGTGTGACAGATAGCAGCTTGTCTTGCCTGCCTTGATCTCCAAGGGACAGTAAAGTGCTTGTGCAGCTGTGCCACAAAGGATGGGAAGTAGTCCTTGCTTTCATTCAAAGGCACCTCTGCAGAAATGAAGCTAGCAAATTAATCTCTACCACCCAGATTTCAGCATACTGCCTTCTCTCACAGCCCCAGCACAGAGAGGGCTTGCGAGGGACCAGCAATGTGGCAGGATGAAGGTGCAGTGGCTTTCAGGTCCCTGCCTCCTAAAAAGCACAGGACAAGGACCATCCTCAGCCCTGTAGTGTTTCAGGCCAGAACCTTCCTTTCTGACTAGGCTCTTGCACACCTCTTGTGTACCCGTGCACTGAGGTGCCCCAAACATCTGAGCATGAGTACATTTCCTCCTTCACCACACATCACCCTCTGCAAACTGCTCACCACGTAAGCACATTGAATGGCTTCCCAAAAGCCATCAGGGAAGCCAGCGTCCCCATGCCTCCCCTCCTTACCTGACTCCTGTCCTTAATCAGTCTGGATTCCAGCTCCAAAGCTAGCTGCAGAAGCCAGTGTTGCACCTGGAGAAAATAGCAGTAACATACAGGCTTGGTCTCTGCTCACAGCACTGGCATCAGACCAGAGCAATCCTCAGCCCACTGGGAAGTGCTGGAAGGGGATCCAGACTGGAATGGACACAGACTATCTCGAGGCTCCGTTATCTGGAGCACTTCTGGAGAAATTGTCACAGATACGAGGATTCAACACTGGAAGCAAGGTAGTATAGATACAAGTCCCACTAGACTTGTATCTATACTAGACTTTCCCAAGTAATCTGGATTCCCTGCCCTGGATCACCCTACACCTCTGTGGGAACCTCTCCCCAGCTAGCAGGTAAGGTGCATTCTCCCTCTTGTTTTGGGGTAGTTACCTACTTTATAGCAACCACGCCCTTGGAACTTTGCACCACAAATACCTTTTGAACAGCATAGGCCCGGTTTTGCTCATGGAAATTACACCAACCTTGGACCTCTTTGTGCAGGAATTTGTCAATGTATTTCTGTCAAATGGGGATTTCCCTCTTAACCACCTCCTCCCATTGAGCCCCTAGACTGAGTTGCAGCACACTATGAAACACAAAAGCAGCACTTTTACAAGCTAGTCTCAGCTTCTAGCAGCCTTTTCTTCTCCAGTACAAAGGTCAAGCCTTGCAGCAGATATAGGCTTCTCCTACCTCCTTCTGTGTGGCCAGGGCTGTCCTCCCAGGGAAGTTCTTGCTGCAGCCAATGGACTGAGGCAGGTACCGGTTTTTAACAGGTTCATCTTCAATTCCTCTGCACAAGTCATAGAGCCAGGACCTAAAAGCCACAGACAGGCAGACATCACTGGGCAGCAAATCAGCCTTCTGCTAAGCTGTGATTTCAGCTCTGTGCAAGCTGTAACTCTGCCTCTCATCCCCAGCTCTGGCGTTGCAGCCACAGCTGAACAGGCAGGCTTTCTCTGAGCTACTGCTTATCAACACAACTCCTCTCCTGAAGTGGCAACAATCTGCCAGTCTGCAGGGCACCCCAACTATTGCTCTTGGGCCAGAAGTGGTATTTCAGGTTCCAGTCCAGCCTTGTAATTTCCTCTGTAATAAGATTCAAACCTGTCTGCTTCCCAGCTTACAAGGGAGCCCTTCCACAGTTTGGCCCCATCCTTAAGACACTGTAGAGGAAGGCAGAGAAGCTGGCTGACAAGCAAAACATCATCCTGCAGAGAGTGCTTGGGAGCAGGAAACCTGTTTATGGGCCTGCCAGATCAATGCTTCTGGAAGATGTCACTCAAGTTTTAACTTCTAATCTTCCAAATCACAACAGAACAACCTGTGTCCAAAATGAAGTCTCAGTTCCTGCCAAGAGCCAAGTTGTGGTGAGTGGTTTATCATTACCCAGTTTTGTCTCCAAAGTGAGTCTGGAGTTCTGTCTCACTGAACTGTGTCAGCTGACCAATGTACTCTATTCCCAGGATGTCTGTAATGGCAGTGCCAAGCTTGCCTCCCAGGTTCCGGCTATGTCAGAGAAAAAAAAAAAAAAAAGAGAGAGAAAACAAATGAAGCATCATGTGGAGACTATGCCAAGTCTTTTTGGACCAGTTGTCCCTAGATCAGGACAGACAGAAGCATCCAGGAACTAGCAAGACAAAAGGGAACACTTAGTATACAACTGCTCTTCTCACAGTAGGACAGATAGGAGCTGAAGTGGGAATGGCTCCTTGGTTCACCCAGTTTTAGTGCTTCTCTCTCAAACCCACCTTCAAAATGTGATCCCAAAGCACGCTCTGAAGAATGTGTCACACGTTCACTCCTTCCTTCTGCACAGACAGAGCCCTTCCCCACACACATCCCACTCCATCCCTAGTGTAACAATGCCAGCATAGAGCAACAGTGCAGGACCAACAAACCATTCCTCTGGAACAGCACTGCTGGTAACTCTTTCCTACGGCAGAAAGAGTACTTGTGCAGAGTGTGTCTGCCCAAAACAAAACTGCATCTGCTCTCTGGAAGCACAGCTGTCGTGCGCTCAGGCACAACTATGGCCTCCTTGCCGACAGTTCCTCCTGGCTTACACTTGTGTACCCCAGCTATCATCTTGAAGACTGTACACAGGATGGTAACAGGTTATTTAAGTGTGGTCCCTTTGAGGGTGGTCTGTCCATTGACAAGACTGCAGCTTCCAAGCAGGCTCCTCCTGAACTGTGTTGTTCACAGCTGTAAGGTCTTACTGACAAGATTTCCTCTCCATTTCTTACAACCACTGATGAGTAGTTACTGTGCGGCTGAAAGCCTTTGCTGGTTGCTATCAGTCAGCATCAAATTGCTCTCTGTAGAGGTGGCCACAAACAGCTTCCCACTCCCAGATCATTTTAGTTCTGCTCAGACAAGCAATGATGATAAACCAGCAAGAGCAAATGCCACAACAATGAAGACAAACAAAGCTCTCTTCCTCATATAAAAGCCTGGATTGTAGGAGCACAGCACTAGCTTTTAAAAGACATGCTCTTGCCAGACAGCAGCTCAGCCTGAGCCCCAGGCTGCACAAAAGCAGGCAGCTCCCCAGTACTTACATATTGCTGATAGGCAGCTGGCTGAAGAGCTGCGGGACAAATCTCGAAGATACTAGAGTCTGGCGGTTGGGCTTGTTTAACCCACAGGCTAATTTGGCCAGTGTCTGTAACAGAGAAGAGAGTGGAAACTCTGTTATTACAAACTTTGCACTGTACTGTGACTCAGCAGTTTGTGCTGTATTATCACTAAAAGCTGCCTTTGGAACAGCTGCTAGGATGTGCAGGTTACACCGCTGCTTGCTCCCAGGTTGTACACACCTTGGGACTTGACATGCTTCACTGGGTACTCCAAAAGCACTGCTGCTTCCAGACTTCTAGGTCTGCAAAGGGCTGGATGCCTGCTGCAAGCAGCTTAAGGAATCTGCATCTATCACCAGTTCTGACTGGCTTATCTATCAGGCAAGCATTCTGGAACTTCCAGAGCATCACCATCATCCTCCCTAGGCTACATCTCTCACTACATCTTGGTCCTTCATTTGTGTTGATCTTGTTTTCTCAGTGTCACTATTTTAATCTTCTCTCTGCAATGTCCCCAGCAGCATATGCTCTAAAAGGAAATCTGCAACATACAAAATTGACAGCCTGGAAAGGATCTTCTTAAGCCTATCTGCTATGCAACTTCCCTTCCCACTCTAATCTACTACAGGAACAACATACACAGACCAGCTTGAAATATGTTTAGCTGGGTGGCTGTTGTGGTTTGTTTGTTTGATTTTATTGTTGTTGTGGGGTTTTCTTTTTGGTTCATTGGGGTTTTGTGTTTATTTGTTTTTTAACAAATCTAGTCATTTCATCATCCACTGCTTTACCACACACTCTATAACTAAGCAAAATTTCTTTCCTGCCACCAGAGCTATGATCTTTATTAACAGTTTCTTTTACAGGGTTATATACATCCTTAATCTTTTCTAAATAAAGTAGATCACTTCCTTTCAACTTTTTGTATCCAGTCACCTTCCAGATGTTTAATTACTGTTCAATTGCTGTTCTTCTTTGACTGGAAACTCTTCATAAGTTTGCCCAAACTGTTCATAAAGTGAAGTGGTGCAAACTGAACCAATCACTGAGACTTCAGGGGGAGAAATAATTTCCTTTTTCTGATACCTCTAATTTGAACATGCTGAAAGAGGATTTGCCATTTCTACAAGAGCACTTATTAATATAGGTGAATCATCCTGCTGCTTGTCCACACTAACTCCAAGCCACTTCCTAAGTTACTGCAATTTAGCCAAAACCCATCTGGTCCCTTTTTTTGCTATAAACCACAGAAACAGTCGGAGGAACACAAGAACCACCACTTGGTGATGTCACACTATTCCTGGGCTTTTTCAAGCCCAGAATTTTCACCTCTAATTTAATCTCCCAGAATTCTCACAGCCCAGGCTCTGAGGCTCCATCTATGCTTTGCATCACCTGAATTCCTACAGCTGTTCCCTCTATACAGGCTTCAGCAAAAATACTGGCTCTTAGCAGACCTCAGGCAGATCCCCTCAGGGTCCCACTCTAAACATCCCAATTTGAGTACAACTCAATGAATAAAATCATTATGGAAAACAATTGGATCTTTTTTTTTTCAGATGACCCCAGTCGCGTGTATTTTTCTAGGGTGTCATCGTCATCATCTTATGTCACTCAGAGTGAGGTGACATACAGTGCTAGAAACTGTAAGGTCAGCACTTGACATCTGCAGTTTCCCTGTACATTAGGCCACTTACACTATCAAAGAGGGCACAGAAATGAGTGGTTCTGAATAAAACTATGCTGTTACCTTCCAAGAGCTTCCAAATGGCTCACTGAATTATTTTGTCTCATTTATCAGCTGGATTCCTTGTGTACTCTCATGAATTAACTCATGAGGAAGAATAGGGAAGTTTAAGTCTCCCAGAAGAGTTTGCTTCAGGAAAAAAATGAAAGCTCAAAGCAAGAAACCTACCCTTGAGTTTTAGTGGCTGTAGCCAGGGAATGGATTTTACTGGCACAAATAGGCAACCAGTTTGAGACACTGAAGTGTGTCAGGTTGCCTTTCCTCTTTTTGGTCGATGTGTATTTAGCCCTTCTGACCACACTTTGGGTGATGCTCAGCCAGCTGCTGAGAGCAGCCCCAGGAGTACTTTGTGCATGACAGCAGCTGCAGAAAAGTCAGATTCCAATGCTGCAACTACAGGGCTTTTCCTGCTAGATGAAATGTAAGATGCTTCACTAAGAGCACCTAGCATTCCTTTCATTCTTTGCAAAAGGGGTTTGTCTGCAGTTATGACTTTAAAAATGCAAGCTCTGACTGAAAAAAAAACTCCAACAACAAAGGCTAAATTGATGCTCTGCAAATTAAGAAAAATAAATTTCATCTTAGACTGCTAGAGAAACAACTGGGAGTACTACCATCTATACACAGGTATTGCAGCTAAGTACAAACCTTTTCTGAAAAGAATGAAAGGAGAGTTAGGTGCTCTCAGTGAAGCACCCAGCAGGAAACCCTCTGTAGCTGCACTATTAAAGTCTGTTTGTTTCTGCAGCTGCTGTCATGCACAAAGTGTTCCTGCGGCTGCTCTCAGCAGCTGGCTAAGCATCACCCAAAATGTGGCCAGAAGGCCTAAAGACTGATGAACCAGAAAGAGGAAAAGCAACCTGACTTGCCTCAGTGCCCCAAACTGATCACCTTCTTCCTCCAAGTTACTCAGAATTTGTAAAAAGCATTCCCTGGGTACAGTGTTGCCTAAAACTCTAAATGTAGGTTTCCTGCTTTGAGATCTTACTTTTTTTCCTGAAGCAAACTCTCCTGGGGGAATGAAACCCCTATTCTACATCTCTGTGAAGAAAAGTCTCCTCCCCTTCCCAGAGGTCCTGTAATTTCCCTGAAGGTGTGCTTATACATGGCTGCATTTCCTATTTAGCTCATCTTTTATGGAAGACTTGGAAGAGTGCATGAGTGTCTACAGTTCATTCTGACTCTGCTGCTCGGAGGAAATCAGGCTCACATGTTACACACATACTTTGTTGTGCGAAATCCCAGCCGAACACCTGAATCCAGTGGCTGCTTCTACAGCCACCCTTATTTCTTCCACAATTACTGCACCCATGGTCAGCTGGAGGTCAGGACAATCAGGGTTATCAAAAGACAGTGATGCCAGCCACTCATGCAAGCCACACTGCCGCAGCTCCTCTAGAAAAGAAATACAAAGGGAATCAACGTGGGCATTTCTTGCTAAGCTCAGCAAAGGGACCGGTAGCATCGGCTAGCCCCAGACGACAGCCACGTTTCTCTAACTGCATGCTAAGAGCAAGGACGAGAAGCGAGCATCTTAGAAGTCTTAAAAGTCATTACTGAGAAAAACACAGATCCCACTAACCATGCTCATACTTCTAGGGAGAGAAAGCAGCCCACCCGTTACTGTACAGCAGGTGTTAACCGATGGAGCAAAAGGACAACCCAGGGAATCCGGGGGTGGTAGCACTAGGCTCTTCTTTTTTTTTTTTTTTTTTTTGTTTTACAGCATTGTGCGGCCTCTAAACCAAGCCGTTAGAGCCACCCTGCCTGCGTCTGCAAAGCCGAAGCTCCGCGGGGCCTCCCCCCGGGTCCGGGTCGGTGCGTACCCTTCCCGTCGGGCTGGGGACCGCGGTCCTTCGGCAGCCCCTGCACGAAGGTGGTGGGCAGCAGCGCGGCCGCCAGGGGACGCCCCTGGAGGGCGCGCAGCCGCTCCCGCGCGCTGCCCGTCAGGTCCAGGTACGCCTCGTCGATGCTGGCCCGCTCGATGGCGGCGAAGCGCGATAGCACCTGCATCACCTCCTGGCTAGCCTCCCGGTACCTGCCGGGCAGCGGGCACAGCCTCAGGCGCCGCCTCGCGTAAGGAGGCCCCCGCCGCCACCACCCTGTGCCCGATCCCCGGTCCCGCTCACCGGGTGAGGTCGGCCTTGCCCCGCGCCTGGGGCACCCGCGCCAGTGCCAGATCGGGGCATAGCGCCCGCGCCTCCGTCGCCCACATCCCACGGGACACGCCGAAGGCTCGCGCTTCGTAACTCACTGCGATGATCCTGCAAGACACGGAGGGCAGTGCAGGGCGGGCACGCCGCGGCACAGACTCGTGGAGACGGGTGCAAAGGGCCACGGCCGGCCCGCCGGCAGCGGCACCTACCCGCCGCCCTGCCACTCGGTGTATTGCACCACGGCACAGGGGCGGCCGCGCAGCTGCGGGTCGAGACGCTGCTCCACCTGCATGAAGAAACAGTCCATGTCCACCAGGGCCACCACGCGCTCCCGTCCCCGGGACATTCCCGCACCAGCAGCTCCGCTGCCGCTACCCTGCTACCCCGCCGCCCCTGCTGCCTCCCGCCAGACTAGCACCGTGCCCCACCCCGTCCAGCGCCGCCACTTCCCGAGAGCGGGACCGCCCCCGCGCGGGGCACGCCGGGAGTTGTCGTTCTCTAGAAGATTGGTCTCTCCGGTGCGCGACGCACGCGCTCTCCTCGGCGGCTCCGACAGTGCCGCACATGCGCAGAGCTGCTGCCTTGCCGCGCGTGCGCCGCGTGCCGGCCGCCCCCTCCTCTCGCCCGTAGGTGGCCGGTGGCGCGGGGCCGCCGCTGGTGCTGTCGCCATGTCCGCCGAACAAGTGAGCGGCCTTTGTGAGCAGTTGGTGAAGGCGGTGACAGTGATCATGGACCCGGCCTCCACGCAGCGGTACCGGCTGGAGGCGCTCAAGGTACCTGGCCGAGGAAGGGTGGCTACGGGCTTCGGCCACGCGGGTGTCCCGGCCACACGGTCCCGGGGCTGGCTTGAGCTCTGCGGGCGAGTTGGGGATGTGCCGACTCCGGACAGCCTCCGAGGCGCTGAGAGTCAGTAGCAGGCCGGGAAAGGCGGCGGGGGCTGCGCCTGCGCGACTCTGAGGGGGTCGGGCGACCTCCCCGCGGCGTGCTCTGCCAGAGATTGGGCTTGTGCCCCACCTGTTACCGGCCACCCCTTCGCGACCCCCTGCCCGCTTCTGTGTTTTAACCACGTATGTGTGTCCCCGGTCTTTTCCCAGTTCTGCGAGGAGTTCAAAGAGAAGTGTCCCATCTGCGTGCCCTGCGGACTGAAGCTGGCTGAGAAGACGCAGACGGCCATCGTCAGGCACTTTGGCCTGCAGATCCTGGAACATGTGGTCAAGTAAGGCGCCCCCACACTGGGGGAGGGTGCTGGCCTGCAGCCATGGCCTGGGCTCCTGTTCCGGCGCCTGCCGCTTCAGGGAAGCACTTTACACACGCAGAGTGTTCTACAGTAGAAAACATTTGTTGTCCTGTTCTGTTTCTTTAGTCATCTGTGAAAGAAGGACAGGAGAAAATGGTTTTCAGGCCTGGTGGGAAGGCTAATTCACTGAGCTCTAAGACACAGCGATACTGTAGTATGTGAATGAGCACACACAATGATCAGCAGGTCTCTGAAGTGTTCTCCGTCGTTAGACTCATGTTAACAAAGAGGCTTTGTACTAGTTAATTTCTGAGATTTCTCTCTGCCCCCTCTACAGACCTGATGCTTTGTGCTTTTGCTGCTGCTTCTGATGTCTGTTGACCTCAGTGGTGCACGCCCATTTGCCTGCAGCAGTTTTAACTCAGCCTTCTTAGTAAGGGATTTGGACATTAGCAGTCAGTGAGCTGTGGTGTCTCTTTCTAGTTCAGGTGAATAAGTGATGATTCACCAAAAATCAAGTCAGAGAACTTTATAAATGTCTTGACTTGACACACTTTTTTATATATGTGTGTGTGTGTATGCGTATATATATGTGTGTGTGTATATATATATATATATAAAAACTCTTCCAAACAGGTTCCGTTGGAACAATATGCCTCGCCTGGAAAAAGTTTATCTAAAGAACAATGTCATGGGCCTCATATCCAATGTAAGTGCCTCGTACCCTAGACAGTTTGAAACCTAATTCTCTAGCTTGGAGATAGAAAGTAGGGGTAAAAGAAAATAAGTTACCCCTTCTAATTAGTACAGAAGGCCTGAATTCAGTTCTGCATTTCATTACTTTCTTGCTGTGCATCCCTGGCTATTCCAGTGCTTTGCTTTGCAGTGAGGTGAATAATGATGTGGCCTCATGCAGCAGAAAATTTTGAGAGTTATATAACCCATATAAGGTACTTTTTGTAGGGAGAAATTCAGTATGTTCTTACCTTTTGCAAGAGTACTAAAGTTGTTGTCTTAGTTGTGTTTTCTCTACCATTGTGATTGTTCTTGTGACCAAGTGACCTTCTTTTTATGGGAAATCGTATCAGTTCCCACAGTTCACTAGCTATGGAGAGTAAGAATGTCATCTGAGGTACTGGGACAAAGGGTTGCACAATGTTCTGTTTTGGTTTGTTTTTATTTTGTGTGGTTTAGAATATTTGCAGCAGCTGTGCTTCTCAGATCAGAATTATAAATGTCTGATAATTGTCATTTTGTATAATTGTGCCCCTCTTCTGTCACAGGGAACTCAAAGTATTCTTGAGGAGGAAAGTCACATTAAGGATGTTTTGTCTCGCATTGTGGTGGAGATGATAAAGCGCGAATGGCCTCAGCACTGGCCTGACATGCTAAAAGAGCTGGATACCCTCTCAAAGCAAGGGGTATGAAACACATCTGTCTTTTCTGTTCTACTTGTTCACAGTATGGGTTTCAGTCTTCCGTTATCCTGAGGAAAACCTAACTTGTGGTCATGTGAGATGGGCTGATGTACTCAAAAACCCTTGTAAATTATTCTGGCAGATTATTGTAGCAGAGAGAGAGTAATCATCCCATCTTGTGCTCCCAAGGTGTGACTTGTGTCTTCCTGCACGCTTACTGTTTTCCTACATTTCTGAGATGCAGAGATTTTAATGTTTGAGCTGCACTGATGAGTGTGTTTCATTTTGGGACATCAGGAAACTCAGACGGAACTGGTGATGTTCATCCTCCTACGGTTGGCAGAGGATGTGGTGACTTTTCAAACACTACCCACCCAGCGACGACGAGATATCCAACAAACCCTCACCCAGAACATGGAGAAGATTTTCAGCTTTCTATTAACAACTCTACAGCAGAATGTCAACAAGTACAGGCACATGGTAAGAGTCTTCTTTCCTTGGGTTCAGTTAAGGAATTTGAGGTACATCTCATAAGTAGTTGGGAAAGCAAGTGCCAAAACTGTCTGAAACTCATTGCCATTGCTGTGAGGTAGGACTCTGCTGCGCCATGAGAAGCCTGTGCTGATCAGAGAGATTGAACACACGAGGTTGACAGGGTTAGTGTTGATGGTGTGGATTCGCTCATGTAAATTACTTGAGTCAATGCACGCCTCATCCATACTGTTGGAATCCTCTTCTGACACTAGGGGTTTGTGGATTACCAAAAGGTGTGGTTGTGTCAGAAACCGGTTCAGTATAGTCTGTGTAACACACAGAGATAATGCCCTAGGCTCGCATCTGCTCTCTTACACTGCAGTGGTGTCTTTGTGGTGATGTACCAAAATGCCTCTCTGGTATTTTCCTCTGAGAGCTCAGGTCCGGAAGCCTTTTTCTTTTCATGTTGTAGTGAGGAACGCTCTTCATTTTGGTATAAAGAGTCTTATCTGAATTCCTGTCTAAAGCCAGAGACATGCAGGTTGGTTAAGATGAATGGTGAAAGTCAGTTTTTGCCCCTTTGAAAGAAGGAATTGGATTTGGGAATGAAGCACAATTGAGAAACCAAACTAGAAATAACTTCCTTAGGTGTATCTCCTGTTCTTTTTTCTTGTGAATTAAAATCCAGAGTTGCACTAAATGTGAAACTGGGAGGCAATGAAAAATGCCCTCTTACCTGACTTCTGTTCATTTTCTGGTGGATTGACAGACTGAACAAACCCTCTTGTAGAGTGCAGGTCACCATGCAGTTTATGGGTGGGTGGGGACTCTGGTGCATTTTGTAGTCTGGCTGAAATGCATTTCCAGGTAAGATTTGAATTGCAGTGCTTCAGACTTTGAAGTGTGGCTGCTTCTGCTAACAGTGGAATCTTTCTGATTGGCAAGGTTGGAACACCCCAGGAACAGGAAGCCCTCACCACTCCACAGGTTAGCAGATCTTTGGGATGTTTGTGCACAGGGTAAATCCTGAAGGTTGGGTATTCAGTTAGCTGTCTGCACACTGAGGTGGGGAAAGATGATGGGTAGTTCCCCAAGACCATGGTAATCTGCAGTGCTTGCAAGTGTGCAGTTCTGTTATGGTGGCTTCGTTGTTAAATGTTTGGGGACAACCAGATTACGTTGAAGTCACTGTACCAAATACATTGATGGACAGAGTTCCCAAACCAAAACCTTGCACTGGAAAGAAATCCTTGTGGTGTCTTTGTATCTGAAAAACCTGAGTGTCTGTGGGGGTTGTTTCCATTGGTCAAAAAGAGCAAGCAGAGCATTGCTGCTGTTAAGTGATTGGAACTGGGAGTCAGGCTGTAATCTCTTGTCCCAGCTCTCTGTCTAACTTCCTTTCTGACCACGCACAAATCACCCTTTTCAGACCTCAATACATAAAAAGCCACCAGCGTCTTTCAGAATCTGGCTTTTGGCCATAAGGTGCTCTAAAAGGTTAAAAGTTTCCAGGAAGCACCAAAAGCGTCTCATTCTTGTCCTCTGTGTCTCCCTGATACCTGCTGACTGGGTTGTCATCTTTTGGATGAGAAGGAAGTTGTGGCTTAATTCAGAGTCCTGTTTTCTTGTGTGTCAGGGCACTGTGGAGCTGGCTGTGGTGGCTGCAGCAGTGTCTTGAGTGTCAGGATGTGCTGCAGCCTCTTTCATTAGGGAGCTGTTCAATCGTGCTGCTTCTGGCTGTGTTCTTGAGAATAAGCCTGTTCCAGCAGTGGCTGGGTTTCAGTCTGTGCTGTAGCTTACCATCTCTTGTTTTCTTTTTCAGAAGACTGACCTGACACAGGAGCCAAAGGTGAGTGGAGCTATGCAGGAGTTAGTGCATTAATCGTTCCTAAGACCTACTTGCCTAGAACTAGGATTTTCCTTACTTTGGAGTCTATTAACTATAGTTCTTGTGCACAGATGGATTTTTTTCACCCATAATACAAACCACTTGAGATAAGAGATGTGAGAGGTGGCAGCCAGAGGATCCAAGTTTCCCACACTCAGGGTGGTTCCTGGTACTGTTCTTCCTAGGAGTGGAAAAATTTAGATGGGAATTGATGTTTGTCTCTGACTCTCACCTCTTGCTGCCTTTCTGTTTACAGGCCCAGGCAAACTGCCGTGTGGGGATAGCAGCACTCAACACTTTGGCAGGCTACATTGACTGGGTGGCTCTGAGCCACATCACAGCAGACAACTGCAAACTCTTGGAGATGTTGTGTTTGCTTCTGAATGAGCCTGAGCTCCAAATAGGAGCATCAGAGTGTCTCCTGATTGCTGTCAGCAGGAAAGTGAGTTCTTCCTTCTCAATTCCTCTGTGTCTCCTTTGTTTTCCTCCTATTTTCCTCCTATTTTCCTTTATAATTCTTCAGATTGAGCGCTTGATATCTTTGCCCTTTTATTTAGGACATAACATTCAAATTCAGCTGTTTATGTTAATTATATTAACATTGAATTGTGACAACAGTCAGTCACAATTCACAATTGTTAATGACAGTTGTGAATATCTTGCCAGCACAATACATACAGCAACTGCTGGAACCCTCTCCAACTTCTGTGCTCACTTTTCCCTTTCTGTGCAGTTTTGAGGTTGGAAATTCCATTGACTTTTTTTTTTTTTTTTTTTTTGTGTTGACTCCACTTACTACAACTGTGAAGTGGTGAACTATCACCTGCTGTGTTATCTGGCAGTTCAGAGAAATGGCAGCAGGATCTAAACAGATGATTCGACCCATATATTCATACAAGCTTAGTGTTGAGACTGAGACTCTCTGTTCTATCAGCTGCCCTGCAGCAGCCTGCCAGTCTCCCATGAGGACGAGTTCGTGTCTCAGAGTTGGATTTTTGGTTTAAAGTTCATGGTGGGTTTGCTCGGGACAATATCTTGAGATCAGGAATACCCTAGATTTTTTTTTACTGAATTATTTGTGGATTGTTAAACCCCTCCTCAGATGGAAGGACAGTTGGTCATCTCCTAATTTCACTTGTGAATGGGAATAAATAGTTAATTAGATGGGAATAAATAATTATGTTCTAACTGAGGCATTTGCCATATCTTACATGTAGGGTAAGCTGGAGGACCGGAAGCCTCTGATGGTCTTGTTTGGGGACGTTGCCATGCACTACATTCTCTCTGCTGCCCAGTGAGTACCATCCTGCTGCTGTAATCTCACAAACAGCTGCTTTAAAATGTAGATGTGATCTGCAAAATATGCTGCTTAACTGCAGAAAGCTGGGTTAGGAGAGAACAATGCTACACTTCTGTGAAAAACCTGAAAAAAATGCTATTTTTTTTCAGATCACATAATTGAGCTGCAAAGTGATGTAAACATCAGTTTCCCTAGCTTTGTCTTAGTCTGAAACTGATCAGGAGAGACTCTGTAAGAGTTTTGGATGCCAATAAATCAAAACTTGATTGTAGTTTAGAAAGTCCCACTGCAATAAAGTCAAGTTGCTCTACTCTTCTTTTAATCTACAAGATGGAGAGAAGTATGCCTACAGCGTAACAGTGATCCTGTTTGTCCCCTCTACGCTTATTCCCAGGACAGCAGATGGAGAAGGCCTGGTGGAGAAGCACTATGTTTTCTTGAAGAGACTTTGCCAAGTTTTGTGTGCATTGGGCAGCCAGCTGTGTGCATTACTAGTAAGTCTCTACCGATACCAGCAGCAATGCTGGCAGGGCTAGTTTTCAGGCCTGAGGGTGAGGTGGCCATGCTCTAAGGTATGACTTGGAGTTCTCTTTGTATGTTTGGTAACCCTAGGGTTCTCTCCACAGTGGGAAAAGACAAAAATGGCTCTGCTTGCAAGGGAGATAAATGTACTCTGCTGAGTTACGGGATTGTAGAATGGAGGGACCCTGACTGATTTCAGGCCTCTGCTGTCATCAGGAGTCATCTCCTATAACCTTTGTGAAATGGTGAAGCCTCACTGAAAATTGGTCACGTTTCTTGCTATGTACTGCTACAGAAAAATTACTCCAGGAAATTACCATTGCATTGGAAGCCTTTTAGATTTCCCTATTAAGACTAACTCAAAAGAGTAGTTTGTTCTTTTACCAAGATTCTCTCAAGCTGAAGAAAGAGATGGGTTTAGTTCCTACTGTTCATCTTCCTGACGCTTTGTGTCAATGCTGAGATCAAGGCGCATGTTGATACGTTGCATGCCGTGATGAATTACCACTCCCTGTGTTGAGGATGGTAAAGTAAGCAGGCTTGTTGGGAGATGCTGTTTGTGGAGAGACTGAGGCAGCCAGCCTGTGCAAGTGATAGAGCAGGCTAAATTCTCACAGGAAGGGCAAGAAAAAGCAAACCTTTTGTCCCCCAAAAGAGCATGTTTTACCACTTCCTGTGACTTCACTTGCTGCTGGGCAGTGTGAATTGTTGGTCTGTAGTGAAGTACTGTGATGGGATCCTCATCCAGATTCACTTGAGTGTCAGCACTGAACTGTACAGCTCCAAAACAGAGGTCTGGAGTGTAGCAGGTCACATTACGCTTAGTGAGGAGCAGCAAAATGTTTCATTTGTGGCTCTGGGCAAAACATCTTTTTCCTGGCAAACTTCCCAGAAAGTTACTGGCGAGAGATGCATGTATCTTAACTGCAGGAAGCATTCTGAGGAATAGAGGTGAAATACGTGGGTATGTTTGCTTGTGAAATTTTGCAGTTGTGAATTGCTTTACTTCAGTACTGCTGAGTGGACTTTACCCAGTAGGAGTAAAATTGTGACTTGTGGAAGCAGCAACAGTGGTTACAAGTTTAACAGAATTCCAGTATCTGAAAGTCACCCTTTTCTCTTGAATTAAGGTGGTGCTACTTCTAGCATCCCCAGGCTGATCAGCAGAACTTGCTACTCCTCACACTACAGCTGCTTTCAGGAAAAATCCCAGTCATGCAGTGTTTTCCTCTTGGCTCATTTAAAGTCTGTGGCCTTGGATGTAGTGCTTCTGGGTTACCCAGAGACATACCACTTGAGACACAGAGTTAGTAATTGTGCAAAATTGACTGTTTTCCTGTAGGGCTCAGATTCTGATGTGGAAACGCCAGCTAACTTTGGAAAATACCTCGAGGCGTTTTTAGCCTTCACAACCCATCCTAGCCAGGTATGTAAAGGGATGAAAGTCTCATGTATGTCTATGTGACAATGTATGAATGCATAACTGAGCTAATGTAGAACTTCAGCTGTCAAACATTGCTCTCCAGGTTCTCCATTTCATCTGTAGTCTTGGGAGGCAGAGTGGTTTCTTCTCCATTACCACCCCATTAGGAACAGTGACAAGTAGAAAGTGCAGAGTTTGCAGTCAGCCCTAGTATTTATTTAGAGACTTTAAACCTTATGGAAGTTTAGGTTGTGCTTGCAAAGTGTCTTGTCCTCAACCAAAGTCAGTGTAATTTGCTGTTGCCTTCTCTTAGAAACACTTGATGTTAGTAGTGGACGTTCAAGCACTGAAATCCTTCTCTGTTCTTCTGTTTGCTCCTTGCAGTTTCTGCGTTCTTCCACCCAGATCACTTGGGGAGCCCTCTTTCGGCACGAAGTTTTGTCACACGACCCCTTTTTGCTGGCTATGATTCCCAAGTACCTCCGTGCATCTATGACCAACCTAGTGAAGGTATGTGAGAGCTGTGGCCATGCAGGTGTGAGAGGGTGCCTAAGTGAACATGGCCTGTGAGTTGTGGGCAGAAACTTCATTTTTACTGTGTCTGCCAGGGACACACTCTCCAGACCACTGAGCAAACAGCTCTATCTCAACATTTTACTGTCTGCTCCTTGTCGTCTTCTCCTTGAAGCTGTTTTTAGTTGCGATGGGTGACTTCTTTCCTGACCTTGTCCGCTCTTGTCACCAGGTGGGCTTTCCCTCTAAAACAGACAGCCCCAGTTGTGAATACTCACGCTTCGATTTTGACAGTGATGAGGACTTCAATGCTTTCTTCAACTGTAAGTTGCCATCATGTTGTGTGGATGCTGTTTTCTGTCCCTTTCTTCTTAACTTTCAATTGCTGACTGAGCTTGGAGCCTACCCCCCTGACCTGGGAGGTTCTACTTGTGTTTTAACTTCTTCAGCCTAGATCTTGGAGTTAATTTACAATTTTCCTGTGGCAGCTCAGGCATTTTTTTTTTTTTTTTTTTTACTTTCTGCTATGGCTTTGCTTGCTGGGCAGGTAGGTAGCCTAGTAGCATGTGGCAGGTAGTGCCAAAGAAGTTGTGCCTCTCGGTCAGCTAGAGAAGGAAATGAAACAGCCTGGAGTCCTGTTCAGGTTAGGAGAGGAAGGTAAGCTGACTTCATGAAAAGGCAGAAGACTTTAAATGTCCTTGTAGAAAGAAAATCTATTTTGGCCCTGCTAAGATGCTTCTTGTCAGTATCCATAGCTACAACTGAGCAATTGAAATAGCCAAATGTAATCATTCCTTTTTGCTGGTTTAAATAAACCCTGAATGTTAATAATTTTATTTTTTTCTTCTTATATTTTACTTCTTAAAACCGAGGGCAGTTCTCCCTGGTTGTTATAGTTTAGTATTCACTTGAGGAGTGGGAGTATGTATTTAATAAATTACATAAATTCTTTTTCACGTTTATGTTTGAAGGTTTTAAACATTGCTTTTTTGTTGCTGAGTAGATGGTTTCTTTTTTGTTTATTTGCACAAAACCAGATTTCAAAATAATTTTATGTTGAAGGTATTACATATATAAGAAAATAAAAATTAATTACAAGGTAGAATTATTTACAAGTCAGATTTTTTTAAACTGGCAAGCTGCATCTATAGTCATCAGAGCTGATTCTTTTGTGTAGTTGTGCACTGGAGTATTTTGGAACAAGTTAAATTCCTATTCTGTACTTTGCTTTTAATATCTTTGAAATTGAAAATAAGAATTCTTTGGGGTTTTTTGAGTTCACTTCATCATCCGAGAATTTGAACTGAATTAAGTTGAATAATCTATTAAAGAAGCGTGTTTAGCTGGAAAAAGTGGTAGTTGTCTACTGCTGATTTTTCTGTCTCAGTATCTCAAGATGTTTTGTAAGCAACAAGTGTGTATCACAGTATCACCAAGGTTGGAAGAGACCTCAAAGATCATCAAATCCAACCCATTACCACAGACCTCGAGACTGTATAGTTTGAAGAGTTTTGGGTTTTTTTAATGAAAATTAGGGGCTTAATTGTAGTAAATCTGGGCTTAGACTTTTCACGTTTCATATTGCAGTTTAATTGCCCTTGTTTTCATGCTAATCTGTCATTTTTTAGGCCTTTTAAATAAATTCCAAAATTGCCTGTGCCGTTACACCAATTTACTGACTGTATAGTTGAGCCTTACTATACACCTGTTGTCAGAGCAACAGTCTCTAATGTTCCCAGGTCTGCAAAGCTACAGGTGAGCTTTGGAGAAGGGAGCATTTGCAGCATCGGCTTGTATCAGGGTGTCTCGTTTTTTTATTGCAGCTTTCCGAGCCCAGCAAGGAGAGGTAATGAGGATGGCTTGTCGTCTGGATCCTCGAACTGGCTTCCAAATGGCTGGTGAATGGCTGAAGTACCAGCTCACGACTCCTGTTGATACTGGGCCTATGAACTGTAAGTTACCTCAAAAAATAAACGGAGATGGGATTTCTCTTTCAATTCAAGCCAAGGAGGAACTACTTTGCCTTTTTTTTTCCCCCTTTTTATTTGTTTAAGAGGAGAGGCAAAACTTAAAATTATTTTTTTTAGGCTTTTAAGTTCTTTGCAAGTTAAAACCAAAAGCAAGTAAAACCCACTCCACCCCAGATTTAACCCTTTGTAGCCTAGCTGTGTCATAGCTAATGTAAAGCATCTGGTTCCTCCTTTCCCTCCTCCAGATCTCTCAGCAAAACAGATGCAGCTGTCCCTCTGATACAATTTTACAATGATTCGGGCCTTGTTATGTCTGTCAGATGTTGATTATTCTTGACAAGGGAACTTCTGCCTGTCTGGAAAATCCCTGTCAGTTACCTTGCTTTCCTCTGAAGGAAAGCGTGCTCTGAAAAGCATCAGGTCTTGCCTGCAATGCATATGATCTCCCTCCTTTATGTTCTGTGATTCATTGATGTTGCTCCCTATGTTATCTCAGAGGTCAGACTTACGTCTCAAGACCCTTCACTTGAATGAGAAAAATGGCATAGGAGTACCTTAATTGCTTTTGCTGCATCCGTGACAGGCCATCTGCCTGACCAAAATACTTGTGAGTGCTTGGATGTTGCAGTGTGAGAGCAGCTTAGCAGCCTGCCGTTGTACATGCAGGCAGGAACACTTTGAGAGCTCCAGTGTTCTCTTCCTTTCAGCTAGAACAGGCGAAGGTCTCTGCTCCATCTTCTCTCCATCCTTTGTGCAGTGGGATGCCATGACCTTCTTCTCAGAGAGCATCATCAGCCAGATGTTCCGAACCATGGACAAAGACGTATGTGTATCAAATGCTCTTGCCTGCTCTCCTGGCTTGTTCTGAGTTGACATGAGTGGGTTTGTTCAGCTACTTTGTACTGTAAAAGTCTATAGTAACCAGTTAGCTCCAGGAAAGAACCTAGATTGTTTGGTGAGTGACTCACATGACGAGTAGCGACCCTTCTTTAGATGGGACCAAACCCATACTGGCTTACGCTCAGGCAAATCTTGGTTCTGGACATTATGCCATGAGAAGCCGCAGAAGAGTGTTCAGGTGACATGCTTTGACATAGCACCTTGCTAGAGAAGAAGAGGACTGCTGAAGTGGAAATCTCCTGATTTTATTATTTTTTAATTCTCCCTGATTAGTTTGGGGTGTTGGGTTGTTGTTTTTTTGGTTTTGTTTTTTTTAATTTAGTGCTTGGTGGGGGTAAACTTTAACCTGAATGAGAGAAATTCAGGAAGTAGATCAGGAGAAATTTCTGCTTTTTGTTCAATAGCAGGCAAATCAGAAGGAAAGCATTTTTTCCCTCTGTGTACGCCAGCTTGATTTTTTTTTTTTTTTTTTTTTTTTTTAAATAATNTTTTTTTTTTTTAATTAAATAACTTCAGTTGATCATTCCAATCACAGTAAAATAATGACATGGTTTGGTATAGTTTATTAAATGTGGAATCTGTTGGACAGAGTCAAGTCAAGAAGAGAATTGGCAGCCAAACTGGCAGGAAATTTCACCTATTCTGGAGGTGCAAGCAGTAGCATGGGGACTTGAGATTGACATCTCAAGACTGCACTCTCAACAATAGCAATGCTGCTGTCCTTTATTCCTCAGGAAGTGCACGTGGCACACTGAAGTTTCTACTGTTTTTTTCTGCTTTGGTAACAGCTGTGTGCAGCTGAGAGGGCTGATAAAATAGCAGCAGGTCTGTGACAGGAGTTGTAGGATGTGTGCTAAGGACTCGTACTGAGTGATGCTTCTTTTTTTTAATCCGTTCATCCCTTTCCTTCCTTTGTAGGAAATCCCAGTGAATGATGGCATAGATCTCCTGCAACTTGTCCTTAATTTTGAAACAAAGGATCCTCTCATCCTGTCCTGTGTGCTCACAAATGTCTCTGCTCTCTTCCCATTTGTCACTTACCGACCAGAATACCTACCTCAAGTACTTTCTAAGGTAGGTACTTGCAAACCATGCGAAAACTGTGGTGCAAGACTTTTGTACTAAATCATAATCCTTTCCTGGCATTACTATCAGGGAAGGACTATCCTTCATGTTAATGATGGGAAAACCAGAGTATTATTCAAAAGGAAACAACGTCAAATAACAGAACTTCTGCAGTTTCTACCCTTAAATCTTAAGTGCACACTCTGGGCAGTAAAATCCATGCTTTATTTCAGAGCCTTGCTGTGCTGATGATCCATCTTTCAACTTAGGGGTTCTAAACTAATTTTAATGAAATTGCACCGAAGTCTTACGATCTGTTCCTTGAACTCAAAATACAGAAGTGCTAAGTGTAAACAAATTTTTTGAGGTTTTTGGTTTGTTTTTTTTCCCTTTTCTCACAGCTGTTTGCTTCAGTCACCTTTGAAGTTATAGAAGAAAGTAAGGTACGTCTGAATTACTACCTACTAATGAGCTGTAGCAGTTGGGTGAAACTGTACCCTGTTGGAAAGCATGCTGAGTCTGAAGGGTCAACTGTAGGAGGCTTCTTGAGTATAGTGTCCTTCCTGGAATAGGCTGGAAGGTCTAGAGATATAACTGATCAATTCTTGATTGACATAGCCTAAGAAACTTAGAAGACCACAGGCAGGGTCTAAGGTCAGTGTATTTAGTGCCCTGTACTTAATGCTGGCCTTCCTGAGAGTCAGATCCCTTCATTAGCTGTGGATATTCTTCAGTTGTTGATATATGTGATTGTGAAGGATGGGTGTAACGCTGCCAGGTACCTAGGAAGTGCTTGGAGTCTAAAAATAGTGTGTAAGATCCATGGCATCCTTGCTTCTGGAATACAAGCCTGTTTGAACATGGGCTTCCTGAGCTGGCTACTACTCCAGAGGAAATTTAGTTGTTGCATGATTGTTTGGGTTGAGTATGGAAATGCCTTTTAGATCTATACTCAACAGTACAGAAAATTGTGATGAATTTATCTCTTGAAGTTACCCTTCATTGGCCTGAACTTTTGTTTTGTTGCATTGAAGTTTGTTATGTCTGTCCAGGCTCCTAGAACTCGAGCAGTGAAGAATGTGAGAAGGCATGCATGCTCCTCCATCATAAAGATGTGTCGAGATTACCCTCAGCTTGTCCTGGTATGTAAATTCAGTCCTATCATCAAGAATCTTGCCTCAGTTTTGGGCTGAATTTTGTGGGATCTTGTTTCCTTGGCTACAGCCTCTTTTTCTTCCAAGAAACATTCCTGCTGCACAGAAGACAAAGTGTTTTATACCCTGCACCTGCTTTCTTTCCTCACTGCCTCTGAAATTTTTTTCTGCCTGGATTGCTGAATTGTGAAGTGATGAGTTAAATGCAGAAGGGATGATGAGGAGGATACAAGCATCATTAGATTCATTTTAAGGGACTGTTTGCTGAATTTTCTTTTTGTCGCTTGTGGTGGTCTTGATTGTAGCTGGTGAGGCTAGAAAGGACTGATCTCCACACTTTGTTACTTAACAGGATGTAGAGGCAAGAGGAGAATACTTGTTTTCTGAATTAATTTGAGGAGACTAGAAAAAAACCAAATGTTTAAAATCCATGATCCAGTGTTTTGTTTGATTTTGCTGAACTAAACAGTCTGCATACAAAATACGTACCTCTGAACTCCTTTCTTTAGCAGTGTTTGTGTGGACTGGCCCTAGAATTATGGGAACACCACAGGACATTGTTAATTTAAACAAAGGTACTTTTTGTGGATGCTAATTAAGGTCATTCAGAGGTTCCAGTCTGCATTCTGCAATAGCTGCTAAGAGCTAGCAGATTTGTCTTTGTCCCATTCTACTGATCCTTAAACTACAGCTTTTTCCCATGGCCAGCCAAAAATCCTCACTGGAAAAGCCAAGGGCCCAGAGCTGCCTCAAAATACATTCATATGACTTTGCTGAAGAGGTCGGTTGCTAATGCTTATACAAAGTTACAAGAAGACGTGGTTGCCAGTGGAGTGGGCAGTGAAGGAACTCAAACCATTCCAGTGGAGATAGTGGTAACCATATCAGTCATTCTTAACACATCTATGAGCAAAGAGATGGAAGAGTCTATGGTTGACACATTAGAGCCAAAGGAGCAAAGTACTTTCTGTGAGCAAATAAAAGCACCAGAATTCTTTTGAAGTGTGACAGTGCTGTAAGGGATATGACTGCCTAGAAGAGACATTTCCTCTGCTTATTTCAGTCATTTTAGAGACTTAAGTAAACTGGATGCAGAATGGTGATAGGAGGATAGGCAAGAAAGGAGGTTCTTTCAGACTGAATGTTCGGAGAAACTTGCTACTGGGAGGAAACAGCTATGTAGAGGAAAGACTCTTTGTGGAGAAAAACTCCCAACATGCTTGTCCAGTCGTTCCGCCTAGTGCATTACATCTCACACTTGCCTCTCCCAGTGGCTGTCCTCCGTACCAAATGCATGATACTCTTTCTGCTTGGATGTGTTTTCTAGCCAAACTTTGAGATGTTGTACAACCACGTGAAGCAGTTGCTCTCCAATGAGCTACTTCTGACCCAGATGGAGAAATGTGCTCTTATGGAGGCCCTTGTCCTCATCAGCAACCAGTTCAAGGACTATCAGCGGCAGAAAGCTTTCTTGGAGGAGCTTATGGCTCCTGTAGCTGGATTATGGCTCTCCCCAGAGATGCAGAGGTATGAGGTTTTTTTTGAGCTTTGAGCTGGAGATGTTGGAGAGGTGGTGGTGTTCCCAGTAAGGAAATGCATAAACTACACAAGGGTGGTAGGGTGCCTTGTGACCTCCTGAGTTCTGGGCAGTCACTGTGGTAGTAGCTCTTCTGCAGTTCAGAAACCACCAAAACAGTCTAAATGCCATTTGTCGAAAATTGCTAGGTAAGAGTTGTTTAAGGTGATAGGAAAGCAATTCCCAGCATGCTCAAAGCATTTGCAGAAAATGAGAAATAAAATATCTGCTTGTCTACAGAAGAAGCAATCCTTACTGATGTGTCCTGCAGCCCTGGGCAGCTGGACATGCAGGAGAGTTTTTCCAGCAGGGCTGTTTTCATAAGAGATTCAAAGGTCCTTGTGGCCAAAGAGAATTGGAGATGTTTGGAGAGCACGCACATCTCTGATGCTTTTTATCATGTTCCCACATACAGTGTGCAGCACTGCCTGTTCTCTCTAGTGTGCTTTGTATTTGCTAAGATGTTTATTGCCAGTGCAAAGCTCTACTCGCATTCCCTGGTGCAAACAGTAACTGCCTTTGCTGTCTTGCTGCTGCTAGAGTCCTCTCAGATCCTGAAGCCTTTATCTCCTACGTGGGTGCAGACAACAAAATTGCCGATCCTGTCTTGGAAGATCCTAGTGGCCTGAACCGCTCTAGAGTGAGTATTAACAGGCATGTCCTTAGCAACATGGGACTTCTTCTGTCTGTGGTTATATACAAGATCTCTCTGGGTCATCTGCTAGTAGGATGCAGATCAGTATGTTTTTTAGGTTTCAGGATAAGAAGCTAGCTTTTGCCTCTTTTTGCTACAGTAATGAGCATGCAGGCTGTGCAAAAGCAGATTATTTAGCAGAGTGGAACTTACTGTCATTTAGTGTTTGTTTAGTAGACTTTGGTTTTGGAGAAGCAATTGGTTTATGTAATTTTTGGAATATGGTGCAGTAAATTGTGGTTTTTTGAGCCAGGCAATGTGGAAAGTGTCCTGCAGTGTGGAAAGACTGCAGCATGGGATATAAACTAAAATTCATACAAAAAAATTCTTTTTATTTGAGTTGTTAGTGAAATGCCTTCAGTTTCTGGACATAATGCAGATGGAATTGCTATCTTTAGGTCTGTAGAAGAAACTGAAATGCAGTCCACAGAGCTGTACGAGTGATGTGGGGCTTTGTATCCATCCTAGTACATGAAGGAGATGAGGATCTGATGGTGTAGACCCTTGTGTGTAGGAGGCAACCTACCTGGTTGCTTGCATACTCTTGAGACCATATACATTGATGTGCTATCTCATTGCAAGTTCCTAGGCCATCCTGCCGTGGTCAGGGGTCACCAAGATCACGGAATGTAGCGTGACTGTTCACTGCATTTTCTTGGCAGCAACCTACCAGTGTTTCACAGAATCACAAAATTGACAGGGTTGGAAGAGGCCTCAAGGATCATCTAGTTCAAACCCTGCTGTCCTGGGCAGGGACACTTTCCACTAGATCAGGTTGCCCAGAGCACATCCAGCCTGGCCTTAAAGGCTTCCAGGGATGGGGCTTCCACCACCTCTTTGGGCAGCTAGTTCCAGTGTCTCACCACCATCATGGTGAAGAACTTCCTAACTTCTAATCTAAATCTACCCTCCTCTAGCTTGGATCCATTCCTTCTAGGCCTATCACTACCTGACATCCTAAAAAGTCTCTCACCAGCTTTCTTGTAGGCCCCCTTCAGATACTGGAAGGCCACAATAAGGTCTCTTCAGGGCCTTCTCTTCTCCAAACTGAACAACCCCAACTCTCTCCGTCTGTCTTCATAGGAGAGGTGTTCTAGCCTTCTGATCATCTTCATGGCCCTTCTCTGGACATATTCCAGCAGGTCCAGATCTTTCTTGTAATAGGGGTTCCAGAGCTGGACACAGTGCTCCAGGTGGGGTCACATGAGAACAGTGTAGAGGGGCGGAATCACCTCCATCGACCTGCTGGCCACACTTCACTTGTTGCAGCCCAGGATCTGGTTTGCTTTCAGGGCTGCAAGTGCACACTGATGGCTCATGTTGAGCTTCTCATCCACCAGCACCCCAAGTCCTTTTCTTCAGGGCTGCTCTCAAGCCAGTCACTGCCCAGCCAGTATCGGTGCCTGGGATTGCCCCAACCCACATGCAGGACCCTGCACGTGGTCTCGTTGAACCTCATGAGGTTGGCATGGGCCCACATCTCCAGCCTGTCCAGGTCCCTCTGGATGGATCCCTGTCCTCCAGTGTGTCAGCCACACCACACAGCTTGGTGTTGTCAGCAAACTTGCTGAGGGTGCACTCAATGCCACTGTCTGTGTCACCAATGAAGATGTTAAACCAGACTGGTCCTAGTACTGGTCCCTGAGGGACTCCACTTGTCACTGCCCTCCACTTGGACATGGACCCATTGACAGCCACTCTTTGCCATCAAGCCGGTTCTTTATCCACTGAGTGGTCCATCCATCAAATTCATATTTTACCAGCTTGGAGACCAGGATGTCATGTGTTACACTATCAAAGGCTTTGTTCAGGTCCAGATAAATGACATAATTTGCTCTCCCCTTGACTATTGACGTTGTGACCTTGTCGTAGAAGGTCACCAGGTTTGTCAGACACGATTTGCCCTTGGTGAAGCTGTATTGTACTCGGTCACCTCTTTGTTATTCTTCTGCCTCAGCAGTGCCTGCAGGAGGATCTGCTCCATGATCTTACTGGGCACAGAGGTGAGAGTGACTGGCCTGTAGTTCCCTGGATCATCCTCCTTTCCCTTTTTGAAAATGGGAGTTATGTTCCCCATTTTCCAGTCAGTGTTGTCCTTTCTTCCACTCCTTGTAGTTTCTTTTGGTGTGACAGTGTGTTTAGGAGCTCCTTGCTCATCTAGGCAGATCTCCTAGCTTTCTTTCCTTTCTTATTCTTTGTTGGTATACTTTGCTCCTGGGCACAGAGAAGGTGATCCTTGAATATGGACCAGCTGTCCTGGGCTCCCCTTCCCTCTAGGGCTTTGTCCCACAATACTTTGGCCAGCAGATCCCTAAGGCGATCCAAGTCTGCATGCTTAAAGTCCAGGGTTGCAAGCTTGGGATACATCCTCCTTGATGCCCTGAGGATCTTAAATTCTAGTGCATCGTGGTCACTGCGGCCAAGGCTGTCCCTGAGCCTCATACTGGTCACCAGCCCTTTCCTGTTAGTGAGAACAAAGTCCAGCATATCACCTTTTCTTGTTGGTTCCTCCACCATTTGGAGGAGGAAGTTGTCATCTGTGCATTCCAGGAACATCCTGGATTGCTGGTCCCTTGCTGTGTTGTACCTCCAGCAGATGTCGGGGTGATTAAAATCTGCTATGAGGACCAGGACCTGTGAATGCAAAGCCCACTCCTCTCTGCTTATGTAGGGCCTCATCTGCGTAGTTCTGCTGGTCCGGAAGCCTGCAACAGACCCCTACTGTAACATCACCTTTCCCTGTCTTCCCTTTAATCTTAACCCATATGCTCTCAACCAGCTTATCATCCTTCCTCAGATGGAGCTCTGTTGATTCCAGCTGGTCACTGATGTAGAGGGCAACACCTCCTCTTCTTCTACCCTGCCCGTCCTTCCTAAAGAGCTTGTACCCATCTACTCCTACATCCCAGTCATGGGAACCATCCCACTAAGTTTCAGTAACAGCCACTGTGTCCTGGCTTTCCAGCAGCACAGTGGTCCTTAATTCCTCCTGTTTATTGCCCAAGCTGTGTGCATTCACATAGAGGCATTTCAGCTGGGCTGGCCCTGTCACCCTCTTAAGCAAATTCCCCTTGGTTCCCTTGGGGGTGTCCTGGTGCATTGTCCCTGGCTTGCCTCAAGGCAACAAGTTGAGAGTGCTTACTAGTACTCTGTCCGACTGCTGTGCTGCCTCACCGTGTGCCACAGGCAGGCATGAGATATTAACCCCTTCCCCCTTCAAATCTAGTTTAAAACCCCCTTCAAATCTGGTTTAAAGCCTTATCAATGAGCCTTGTCAACTCCTGCCCCAGATTCCTTATTCCCCTCTGGGACAGGTGCAACTCGTTTGATACTTGGAGCTCTGGAGCCCTGTATACTGAGCTGTGATTGTAAAACCCAAAGGCCTGTTGACAACAGTCTCGAAGCCACGAATTGACCTGTTAGCTCTTTCTACACATTCCCTTGTCCATCACTGATGTCAGGGGGATGGAGGAGTTTGTTCCTGTTATCAGAGTAGGCTCACTATAGAGCAATCCCTTTGAGGTGTGGGGATGATAGGCTTCTCTGAAAAAACGTTTATTCAGGTTGTGCTCTGGCTAAGAAACACTCTTTCCACATCTCTTGCTGCAGATAAGCTTTTGTGTATACACCATTCTGGGAGTTGTGAAACGAGCTCGTTGGCCTGCTGCTACCGAAGAGGCGAAAGCTGGAGGATTCTTGCTGGGATACATGCCCAGCGGAACTCCAATCTACCGTAATCCCTGCACTGAGCAGGTCCTGAAGCTTTTTGATAATTTACTTGCTCTTATAAGGTGGGTTGAGTTGACTTGAAATCATTTATGTTAACTTAAGAATCTCTGAAAGCCAAACTGTGATAAATATATGGAATACTCAGAGCACGTTCTCCCAGTGAAGCCGTTGAACACAGGCTGGTGCAGGTGCCCAAGTATTGTTCCTGACTGTTCACAGTGGGGAATGGCACTGGGGAAACAGGAGCCTTCTGAATGTTCATTGGCCTGCCCTGCAAGAGTCTATCAGAGTCTATCAAATGGGAGCTTGGGCTGGGGTTGCCTCCCCCACCTCCACTGCTGTAAATCTGTCACCCAATTAATCATTTCTCGACTAACATCTTTGCTCTGCCCTCAGTCCCTACAAGGCCACCTCTCCAGTCACCACCAGGGCAGTCCCAGCTCTCATCACATCCTGTTTATGTTATTCTCTCTTCAGTGTTGAATTAAGCTAATGTTGAACATGAACGCCAGCCTCCTGAAGCACTGTCTGCCATTGAAATCAGTGGATGCATACTCTCAGGCTGATGCTACCTTGCAGTGCCTCTCTGTGCGTCACTGGTGGTGTGTGTGGGGTTGGGGCAGCCAGAGGAGGGAGCAAGAGAAGGCGGAAAAGGGGAACCCTGAGTAACGCAGTTCCCAAAACTAGAGGAATCTGTCTCAGGGCAGCTGCTGGTGCGGCAGTTTTGACAAGCTTATGAGGCAGTTCTGTGATGTAACACTGTTACATATTTGAAAACTGTCCTTGGCAGGAGCCTGTTGGAAAAGAGCATTTTCAGATCCACTTGTAGTTTTCATTTCTGGGTCTGTGAGGAAGGGGACCCTGTTACTCCAGCACTACTCCAATTGGGTACGTGTGGTAGTCACTGAGCTCAGGACCCTGCTGCTTCCAGTGAGAAGCAGAATGCTGAGACTGATAGGACAAGCGTGAGCTGTCTTGGCGCCCCCTAGCTGAGCATCTCATCACGAAGCTCTGTGTATCATAGTAGGTGGTACTTTGGATAGAGAGCCAAGTTGAACCTTCTCATTATGGCTGTGGAGTTGTATTTGAAGTGGTTTCACCTTTTATCCTACAAGGCTGAAGATCCTATCAATGAGCTTTTGGGAGAGGTTGGCCAAAGCAATGTTGCATGAGCAGAGGCAGCCTCATGCTGTTTCTTCTAGAGCCTACAACATGCTTCATATTGTTGGAGACCAAATAAACCAGTGCCTATGGTCTGAATGGGGTGCAACAGACACTTTTTGGTTGTGCTGTCACTGTTCTTGACAGAACCTACACATTATTAAAAACACTTGAGATCTCTGTTACAAGCAGCTTGGGAAATTATTGTCAAATTCTATCACTACCTGGGAAGAAGCAGAAATTCTTTGCTTAATTGTTTGCCACCTCCAGGAAATCACAGGAGCTGTGTTCTGTTGACAGTGCTTTTCCATCTGCATAAAGAAAAGAGGCTGGCTGGCTGTTTTCTGAGATAATGCATCTGCGATGTTTGACCACCTCCTCTCTTCTGAGCATGTGGTAGTAACATACATGGAGTGGCCTTTATTTCACTAGGAGCAGAAGATCCACCACCTCATACTTTTCCTGGCTGCTGCTGGATGCAGAGGCCTCTGTGTAACAGCTGCAAGTTCTTAGTTGTTCAATGCATATGTTGACAATGCTTATGGTCTGGAGAAGTTGGAACTTGTACTATGGAGCTTCTGTTGTGTGTTTTGCTGGCTTGGAATGCCTTTTCCTTATGCTACTTCCACAGGCCTTCTTAATATGGATTACATAAGAGAATAGAGAATCTGTAGCAGCCAGTCAACAGGCAAGGAGGTATAGGGATGTGAGGAAGGCTGGCTAACTGGAAAGCTGCCTGTGTTGAGGATGTCTTCAGGAGCATAGTTGCATTACTAATTGGGGAGGGACATTTCTCTTAGGTCTGTACCATCAAGCAGCTTTCTGCGAGGAGAAGCAAGATGCAGTCTTGCTCATGTGCTTATGCAGGAAGCAGATGTGAAAGTCCTCACAGATTGTGTTAGTTACTGTGCAAGCATATCTGCAAACAGTAGTAGCATGGATCATATTGAGCATCAAGTCAGGCACCAATATGCAAAAATAAGGCTTTGCAGTTGGGACTGCTGCTCTCTCTGGATATTGTGTGCCATTTTTCTGCTGTTTGCAGACAGAAGCAATGAAAATTAGGTCACTGAGTCTTTGCCAGGGTAAGTAGCTTTGAAGGTAGGTTGTGGATGAGACCAAAGAACCAAGGGGACAGAGAAGGATCCAGTCTAACAAACAAAAATAAGTTAGTTTTGAGTGGCATCTTTTTGTGCGTACCTAGTTTTGTCTCTGTCTTGGTAGCTGTGTTTACCAAATTACTTTGAGGTTGTTTTGTTAATCGCTTTTTGCAGCTCTTAGCATAGTGATTCTCTTGTCCTCTGCAGTATCTCATTTCATCTAGGTGGTCTCTAACTTCTGGCTTAAGTTGTTCTCTCCTAAATCATGACCTCTAGCCACATTTAGATAAAGGCACATTTCTGGAGTTGATAGCTGCATAAACTGATTGGCACAGCACCTTTATTGTGCTGGGATATGCTCGTGTTTTGTTACAAATGGACTGGTCAGGCTCAGCAAAGGCTTTGCATGGACAAAGGCTTCTTTGAAACTCCTCTTGATGAGATGCTGACATTACCATGGCATTAATGCTGGTGGAAGAATTGTTGGATAGACGTGGATGCTGTAGGCATTTCATTGTAGACCACTCCAGCCTTGGATAAAGATTCTTCAAGCATAAACTGTCCTAAAGGACTCATCTTCTGGCCTTTGAGGCCGTCTCTCTAGGCATCAGACACTCTTTACAGCAGAGCTGTGACCATCACTGAAAACCCCTCAAGTCCTGCCATATCCTTTGCTTGTCTTTTCTAAAGCTTAAGTATCTCCTGAATTTTGTTTTCCCACGTTCTGCTTTGTGTGAGATCCGCAGGAGTGGTGCTCATTGCTGAGAGTCTAAGCTGGAACATGTCCAGGGGCTACATTTTCATCATGTATGAGGGCTGTCAGAAGCTTTAAGTCCCATGGGAGCCATTTTCTCTCTGTTATCACTGGGACCTTGCTAAACTGTTGAAAGAGATCAGTCTGTGAGTGAACATCTCCTCTCCCAACTGTTAAACTTGAGAAAATGCTTCAAGAACTCTGAAACAACTAAGGACCATGACCACAGCTTCAGGATATGACTGTCTGGCCCATCTTGCTGGAGTTAGAGCAGTGGGATTTCAAGGTTCACCACCACAATTCCACAGTCCTTGGATTTGCCCCACTGTCCTTCTCCCTAGCATACGGCAAAGTCAACAGTGGCATGGACCAGACAGGAGACATACAAGAAGAGATAATTTTAGTAGCTAGGTTTCAGAAATGCATTTTTTTTGAGTCAGTGGGGTAACATTATCCAAGCTTTTGTGGAGGCTAGGGTACTCCCTGGCCACTCTTGGGAAAAGTGCCCCTTTGAGGCCTGTTGCATGGTGTTAGATCCAGCCCAGAATGAGAGTATGAGTCATTAAGTAATTTGTGGAGTTCTTTCTTATGAAACTTACATACTTGCCTTCCTCACATACAGTGAGCAGGGAAGTATTTAACACTTGCAGAGAGATATGGGATAGTTACCATTTTAGAGCTAACTCAGGCTCTCTGCAAACTCAGGCAGACATCACTGCATTGAGGTTGCCAGGACTGTGAACACAGACCTTCAAAAATAAAAATAAACAAAAAAAATCATTAAGTCATGAGTGAAAGCTGAGACTCTGGAGAAAATACTGAGGTCTGTTCATGCTCCCTTCCCCCAGCCATTCCCATGTACCCCCCCTGCTTTGGGAAACGCTGCTCTAGGGGGAAATACTGAGTTGCCCTTGATCACCTCTAGCAGCAGGTACAATGGCATTGCAGTTTTGGAGGAGGCTGCAGGATTTGTGCTGTGTGCAGCTGGCGACACCCAGAGTGGAGGTCTGAGGTCTCAAAGGAGAGAGGTAGGTGAGAGAGACACCCCCTGCCAAGTCCAGCTCTTGAGTGTCAGTACCCTGGCTAAGGGACAACCATTTTGGCCTGGATGGCAAGAACCAGCTACCCATGGCTGAATTGGTATCCCTTACAGAGATGCAGAGATGTGATCATGGCCGCCTCCTGATGATGCGGAATTGTTCCCAGCTGGATGTGTCGTCCAGGGGGCACAAGTAACATCTAATTGGGCTGATGTTCTCCCTAGAGTCCCTCCAATACCACCTGCTGTTCTGGGGACTGTGACCCATCCCTGGGGGCAGTGTGTGTATTTTGGAGATGAAATGGCCCCTCCCTCTTCAGGGACCTTAGGTGCAGAAGATCTTTTGAGATTACAGAATCTGCGTCTTGTCAGTTTTTAAACTACCTTCTCTAATCCCTTTGGCCAAGCTAATAAGCTGTTGCCAGCACCAGCTGGAGGATTGCTGGGAGTTTTCACTGCCAGTGCTTGCAAGGGGTGGGGTAAATTGAAGTAAGCGTAAAGGGCAGCCAGGAGGTTCAGGACATGAGGTGGAGTCACTCCATGTCTCTGGATCAGTTTCCCCAATATTTCTGCAGGTGGGGAAGGGGGATCCCATGCGCACATGCTTGGTCTCACCTTCCTCATCATCTGCCTCAGAGGAGCTGTTCACAAGCTGAAGGAGAGGATCCCACTGTCAAGGGCAAAAGGAGTTGACCAACATAAGTATAAACCAATTGCTCTTCTGTTTCAGGACTCACAACAATCTCTACATGCCAGAGATGGTGGCTCGGCTGGGAGAGACATTTGCAAAGGCCTTAGACATGCTGGAGGTGGAGAAGAATGCCATCCTAGGTAAGGGGCTTCTGTCTGGGAGGAATGTATAGACAGATTCTCAGAGGTATTTGAGGCAGTGGTCCATCAGTAGCTTGGAAGTGGAGAGAGGCTGGAGAGTCAGCTTCTTCATAGTATTTGCAGTCTGCTGAAAAGAAGTTGTTAAAAAATTTTAAGTTACTCGTCTTGGCCAAATTGGTTTCTTATGCATAAAATGAAGGGTCCTCTACCGAACTGCTTAGCCCAGCTGGATGGTGGTGTCTCAACACATTTCAGGCTGGAGAGACTGAGGTTGCTGTAATTGCCTGCCTTTAGGCAGGATTAGTGCTCAGCAGAAACTTTGAGTGCTGGTGTGGAGACTTGTCCTGGAGCACAAGAGCCAAGTCCAGCAGTACTGCCCTGTCATTTGTTTGCAGTGCATTAAAGAGAGGCTTTTAGAGCTGTCTGAACCTGTGTTTGAGCTTGTGAACACAGAACTCTTTCCAGCCAAGCAGAAGCAAGTGGCGTTGTGGGTTGTGTGTGGACTATGACTCTGGAAATTGAGGTTTAATTTCAGGTTCTGACAGACTATGAAATACTTGGGGGGAAGTTTGCTTTGTCTTTGTCTCCATTTCCTAGCTGTAAAACAAGGAGATGCTTCCTTTACCTATTTTCTGTGACGTATAAACTCTGTGAACCACTGCGCGTGAAGCAGCAGGGTTCTAATTTCACCTCTAAACCTTTTCAGGTCATAGTTCAACAGTCGCTTGTGTCCTTACAGACACATGCAAACCTGAGAATGGGCTATTACAGAAGCTGCATGACTATCACCTTTGCTTCTGACTAGGATCTGATAGCTCCATTACTGGAAATGAGTGGGCTGTAACAACCTTGCTGGAAGCTTCTGCTGTGGGTACATTCAACTTAAACTCATGACCTCTGAAGGGAGGGAGATGATGCTGCAGAGTTGCCATACCTCTTCCCATTTGGCTTCATGTTGATTTTTGCCAAATGTTTTCCTCATTGCCGTCAAGCTGGCTGGGGAGCCAGACATTCTGAAGGTGCACTGTGCTCTCTCATTAATGTAGCTGAAGCTTATTCTTTCCCACAGGTCTCCCTCAGCCTCTGCTGGAGCTTTATGACTCTCCTGTTTACAAAACAGTCCTGGAAAGGATGCAGGGCTTCTTTTGTACCCTGTACGACAACTGGTAAGGATACCAGATAATGCCCCATGCAATCCAACACTGCACAGCTGGAGCAGTAGGCTGTTGCTGCGTGTTGACTTGGAGAGTTAGACTTATTATGTGAGCTGTATCCTGAAACATCCAAGTAGGAGCTGCAAGGGGTGAACTGTATGTGGTGGTTATAACCTGCACATGGAACACAGTAATTGGAAAATGTACCTCAAAATGTGGATCTGCCTTTAGCTTTTCAGCAGTTAGGTGGTCAGAGTGGAGCACTTAGCTGATATGCTGCCCTAGTTTGTCTCTTTGCCCCTCTTAATTCTGTTAGGATACATCAGCTTTTGAAAGTGCATTTTAGCGGTTAAATGCTTAATTCATTGTCTCTCTGCAGGTATACTGCTAAAAAAAGAGACACTGTGCTAAAACTCCTCTGCAGTATTTGCTGAAGAACACGGGAACTATCTAATCTCAAGACAGTAGTACTTGTAATCTTTGCCAGGCAATAGGCATGGTATCTGTTACCTAGCAGACTTGCAACTAACTCTTTTTTTCATTGAAGTTTCCACATCCTGGGAAATGCAGGCCCCTCCATGCAGCAGGATTTCTATACCGTTGAGGGTCTCGCCACCCAGCTCCTCAGCTCAGCCTTCATCAATCTTAATAACATTCCTGATTACAGACTGCGCCCCATGCTCCATATCCTTTTATCTCAAGCCAGCTAAAAAGGCATTGAATGTGTGAATTGAAAACTTGCATCATTTTCAGTATCCCCAAGCCAAAGAAGGGTGATGGAGGAGGTAAACAAACAGGAATACGTATGGTGTGCATGAGCTGTGAGCCCAGGGGGGCACAAACGTAAACAGCGGCATGGGCGGCAGAGAAAATAAATGCAAAGGATTTGTGTCATCCTGGAGGCACCATGAGAGGTGGACACTGCCTTCTGAAGGGTAAATGGGCTTGAATAATGTGGGAGTTTGATACCAGGGTGTCTGAATAGACTTTGTTCTTGTGTGGGAGATCACCTGGTGTTCCCAAACCACTTTCCAGGACCAGACATTCAGTCTCACAGCTAGCAGCAAATGGCTGCTAAACACCCTCACCTTTCTCAGCTGAACTATCAGGGAAGGGGGCTGTGACTACCTCATGCTGTTGCTGTATACAGGTGCCACTTGTTAATTCAAGGCTTAGAGAAGATGGTCTTTGAGGAGTCTGTTGCTTGGCCTCCCAGTAGAATAGACTAGTTTGGGCAGTGCACTGCAGTTTTCCTAGCATCTGGCCATACATGCTGGATCTCTTCCTTAACTGGTCTGTGCAGGTGTGTTTGTGAAGCCCTTGGTACTCTCCTGTCCTTCAGAATACTATGAAACCCTTGTCTGCCCTATGCTAGGACCACTTTTTACCTATCTGCATGTGGTAAGAAAAAATTTGTTCAATGTGTCTTGTAGCAGCTGGCAGCAATGTGTAAGAACATGTCTCTCCGAAACCAGCAAAGGGCAGATCCTCAATGCATAATGATTTTGATGCTGTTTGGGGGAAACTTTGGAGGTGTGCTGAACCCTGGCTGATGCACAGCACTCCTTGCTGTGAATTCAAGCCTGTGGATATTGGATCCTCAACCTTCAGCCCTAAGAATTTTTCTGGATTGTTGTGTTTTTTTTTTTTTTATTTTGCCTGCATACTCTCATTTTCCTGACACCTTGCTCAGATTCCTGCAGCCACAGAATCTGGAGCACAGTCGGTAGCCGTTCTTATCCCATTCAAAATGGGTCTTAGCACAAGATCTATGTGTAAAGCTCTTGTGCTTTTATCAACAGCTATCACTTGGGCTTCTTTGTATTGTGTCCAGAATGGTTCCTTAGGAAGGTATTGCATCTTCCCTTTTGTCTTGAACAGAGGTTGTCTCAGAAATGGCAGGTGATCAACCAGCGAAGCATGCTCTGGTAAGCTTCCACTCCTTGATATAAGTGGGAAACGGGGAGTGGGAAACAGCTTTGGTCTTTCACATGGCCCTTTTATCCAGGGAAGAGCCCTGCTGCCACAAGGCTAAACACACTGTGTTTACCCTCATGGTGATTCATACCCTGTGGTTGGGCAGAGGGGATACTTTAAGACACTGGCTACTCTCATGCTAAAACCTGTTGTTCTCAGTGAGGATGATGCTGCAGATGACAATCCAGAGTCTCAGGAGATGCTTGAGGAACAGCTGGTCAGACTGCTGACCCGAGAAGTAATGGATCTCATCAGTAAGTGAAATCAAGCTAAGTCCTTATGGATATTTAAGACATTTGTCTTGGAAAGGATATCAGGAATTTCCAGCATGCAGTAAAACTTAACTATACTGCCCAGCAGTATTTAATGTAATCCTTAGAACCCAAGTGTGAGACAGTTAACCTTGCCAAGGTCTTTGCTAAAACCTAGTAAGAGATCAACTGAAAACCTTCAGAAGAGAGTTTCTTCATTTCATTTGCATTTAGGGCTCCATGCTTTTGGCACTGTCCTGTAGGAGTCCGTTCTTCCGTTGGAATCTGGATTCTCCCTTTCTGTATCCTGGAGCCCAGTACGGGACGTCAGTTTGTGTACAGCCTAAGTGTAGAGCAGTTTTGTTTCTGGCAATTGCCATGTCTCTAGTCGAACAGAAGGAAAAAGTCCCTCCCTTAAAGCAGTCTTCTTTCTTTCTGTTCCCTTTCTTGTTTCTGTCAGCATGGGTTTAAGGAGAGACGCTGGGAAAATTGAGTCAGTATAGAGTTTATAAATCCTTTATCTTCTATCTCCTTTCTTGATTGGTTTTGTTGCCTTAAGATGGTGTTCTTCTCAGGTTATGGGCTTCAAATGTTCCTGGTTCTCAGTAGTTTGAAGCAGGCACTGTTCAGCAGGTTCCGCTGTGGGAGGATGCTGTGGGTGAAGTGTTTCAGCCTTCCAGGTAGTGCAGTATTTGACTCTTAACTGGGTTTTCAGACTCTTCAGATACTGTGCAAGAGCTTGAGGGAGCTTGAAGCAGCTGTGGGCCCATCAGAGTCTGTAAGGTATCTTTGCATGTTCTGAAGTAACATCCTCCCCTTTTCTGCTCCACTGACCTGCAACTGTTTTTTGCAGCTGTCTGCTGTGTTTCGAAGAAAGGTGTTGAGCATAACACTACTGCCTCTGTAGATGGAGATGGTGAGTAAATGGCTACCTTTGCCTTTCATGCCCTCTGTGTATGCTGGGACTTTTCCCATTTCTGCATATTATTGAGGGAGAACCTGACCCGTTTCTCGAAGTTCCATGTGACAGGTATAGGACAGGTAAGAAGCCTGCAACTCTGTCCAGCCCAGTGTGTCTGGAAGTCACAGAAAAAAATGATCTACCCTAGGAGCAAATGTGCTGTGGGGTTCAAAGATAGTATGTTTGAGCACCTCATTATTAAGATACTGAGAAGAGGGGGGTGCGCATGGTCTTCTCGATAGCTGGGGAAGCCAGCTGGGTGGCCTTTCTGCCCCACAAAGGGTAGGTGCTTTCTGCTCAAAGAAAAATGTTCCGGCAACATATGCCAGAATACTGATTCTGTGTGCTGACTCTTGGCACCCACCTTAGTTCTTGCCGTGTCTCCCTCAGTCCTCGGGAGGCTATGTTCAGTGTTGCCTTTGCTCTGCTCTACAGATGATGAGGCAATGGCCACAGAGGTGACTCCTCCTGCCAGTGCAGAGCTCACTGAGCTCGGCAAGTGTCTGATGAACCAAGAGGTAAGAGTGCACGCTCTGACTTGCACCATCCTTTTTCTTTACTCTTTGTCATACTTGTCTGTGGTGCAGGTAGATGCTGCTACAGCTACCTAGGCTGGTGGAGCATTCCCCAGTGTGAGAATCTCTGCTTGGGAACATGTATGTTTTTAAGGGCTTTGTTAATGGTTGCAGAAGCCACAAAGGAAATGGGAGTTGGGATCCAATATAATGTGCAGCTACAGAGTTAAAAGTTTTCTTTGCAGACAAGGCCCTGGGCACTCAGTCCCCATAGTGCTCCCTCCATCAAGGGCACCAGCTTTCAAGAGAAAAAACTTCACCCAGCAGCTCTTTTTTCTTATGTGAAAGCTGCAAAAGCTGGTGCAGGAGCCATAGCATTAACATAACCCACTGTACAGAGCAGCTTCATCCTGATACCGTCTCCTGTGAGTGCCACAGAAGCTCTTGCAAAAGCTTTTGCAGTGACGTGAGAATAGCAGCTGATGGGAGTTTATGGGTGCTCCAGGGCCTTTACAGGGGAGATGAAGGGAGCAGGTTTGGTAGACACTGGTTCATTGTGGCTAAGATAGTGGACACTGGGTGCCTTCGAGCACCCTCAGCTGGAGCAGCAGCACACAGGATTCTTAGAAGAGAACCTTGAGAATCCTTGGATTGCTTCTTGACTCCCTTCAGGTTTGAACCCCGCAGGTGGGAAATAGTTCCTCCAACTAGTTTTGTTCTCTGACTACTTTTCAGGATGTGTGCACTGCGCTGCTGATCACTGCCTATGCATCCCTCTCCTGGAAGGACACCTTGTCCTGCCAAAGAACTACAACACAGCTTTGCTGGCCACTGCTCAAACAGGTACCTCTGGGAGGAAGAGGAGTTCAGTTCTGGCAGGACTGTGAAGGGAAGCTCAGAATGTAGTGAGAAGCATGGCTGCTTCACCCCTGGGCACCTTCTCCCTGGGGAAGACCAAGCTGCAGCAGATAGTCATGTACCAATATCCTGCTTTCATGCTGACAGTGCCTCTTCCCCAGGTGCTTCCAGGAAACCTCCTGCCTGATGCCGTGTCCTGGTTTTTCACAAGTGTGCTGAAGGGCTTACAGATACATGGGCAGCACGACGGCTGCATGGCAGCTCTTGTCCACCTGGCTTTCCAGATCTACGAAGCCTTGGTGAGAAATTACACTCTAACCAGATGTGAGGTTGGCTGGGAAACACTGAAAAACTAATCCTGTGCTTGCTTGGTAGGGGCAGAAGAACCAGTGGCTCCCCAAGCTGCACAGAATGGTTCTCTGGCAGAACTGTGTTAACCATACTCCTCCCTGCAGCGCCCTCGCTACACTGAGCTGAAGGCCGTAATGGAGCAGATCCCAGATATCCCAAGGGACTCCTTGGAGCAGTTTGATTCCAAGCTTCTCAATCCAGCACTGCAGAAGGTGGCAGATAAGCGCCGGAAGGATCACTTCAAGCGCCTCATTGCAGGTTGCATTGGGGTAAGTGACAGCCTCACAGAAAATTGACCTGTTTTGATTTCATGCCTGTACCCTGCAGCAGTGACAGGGTAGCAAGCCTGCCTGCCTTTCCCCAACCACCCACTTGCCAGCCAGAAGATTGTTGTAGTATATTCTCCTTGTTGGGGATCACAGCCTGGACTGAGCAGCCCCTCCAGCAGCAACTTCTCACTTGTAAGCAGGGGGTACCTTTAACAAGGGGAACAGAGAGATAAAATGTTTGAACAAGTCTCCTAGATAGATGACAGTTTGTTTGTGAGTATGGTAGCATTGGAGCTTGATGGCATTGCATTAGAAGCTGGGAAGCTAGAAGGACCAGGCCTGAAACTCCCCAGACTATGAGCATGATATCTGCAAGCAGGCTGCACCTGAGCTGAGCAGGGATAGGAAAGCTGTAACAACTGATGCCTGTCTGTCTCTCGTCTGCAGAAGCCTCTCGCAGAGCAGTTCCGCAAGGAGGTTCATATCCGGAACCTCCCATCTCTCTTCAAAAAGGTGAAGCCATCATTGGAGACTGATGTGCTACAAAATGAGGATGGAGAAGGCCTCACTGCACTCTTTGAGCCCTGAGCTTGGGATGCTGCAGCCATCTCCTCCCCTACCTTTTATTTTGTCTCCTCTCATAGTAAGCACATTAGGTTCTCCTTGTCATCACCTCCACGAGCGTTTGTCTGAATAAAGCCCCTTACAGGTCTTGTCCTGTTCTCCTCCCTATACTGGGATGGGGCCTATGGTGGCATTTGAACCAGTCTACTAAGCTTTCCCTGATTCCTTCCCCTCCCCTCTATTGGGTGAGTATCTTTATACCTCTGCTTCTCTGCAAGGTGGGAGCTGAGCCCATAGACTCCATGCGGTAAAGCCTGGTCATCCTGTAGCCTCAGGTCACTCTTTTCCCACCTCTTCATCCTTTAGGGTTTAAGATTACTGTAAAAGGCAGAGTAGTACACCACATGAGAAGTGGCTGCCCTAATCTTCCCCTGGGTGCTAGTAACCAGGCTTTGTAGGGAATACATCAGCCACTTGGGCCATGCATGGCAGTACTTGTCCCAAGTAGACTGCTATTCTGATGAATCTGTTTCCCTCCAGAATGCCGAGCCTTGGGCTGAGGGCTGTGTGCCAGGAAGCCTAGTAGTGCTCTAGGATCTCTCTTGAGATCAGCCTTTCTGAGGTGCAGCTGCTCTCTAGAAAGGGGCAGACACTATCACACATACATACATATATATATACACATGCATACATACTTGTGTGTGTGTGTGTGTGTGTGTGTATGTATGTGTATATATATATATATATGAGATCATACTAACATACAGCTTGTTCTACCCAGAGCCAGATGAAAGGCTTCTACTTTGTGCCAGCCTTTCTTGGACATCCTCAGGGGGAGCAGGACAGACTATTTTTACTTTCTTTTTACTTTTTATTTTTACCATGGCCTGTAGACTAGAACATGGCCAGTGTAGGGTACACAATCTGGACCAATATTTGAGGCACCTGCAAACCAAAAGGGATCTCCTCAACCTGTTGCTCTGGAGGTGACAGTAGTCTGTGTCTTTATCCAGTCTGGTACTCCTCTGAGAATTGCACAGTGGGACAGAAGGGTGGGGTTTATACTGCAGTTTACCAGGGGGACTGGGTCATAATCTGGTGGGACTCCTGTCAAGCCACTCCAGTCTCCACAAAGCTGGCTTTTCTTAAATGACAGATGGTTCATTTGATCTATCCTAGTGTTAGCACAAGAGCTGGGAGGGTCTGGCCAGGGCCATGCAGGAGACAGAACAAGTAATAAACTCTATCAAGTGGAGAAGGTGGTGTCTCCACTTGGACAGACTGGACAGAAAAGCTGGGGTTGGGAGAGGAGAGACAGCAGAAAAGAGCAGGCCTTGAAAATCTACTTGCCCTCCTGCCGCTGCTGTTCCACCAGCACCTTCCACTTCCCTCCTGGCCTCACACTTTTCTAACCTCTGAGCTAACATGGCTCCTGGCTCTAGCAAAGGCTGGGTGTATTTATTGTGTTGTGATATTTTTAACGTTCTGTGACTTCATGCTAGACACGAGGGGTTTTTTTTAAATGGTTTTTAGAACCTTTTTTGTAGGAATGTTCAAAGCCGAAGCTGTCTCTGAACTGGTTGTGTTACACCTCTGAATGTGAGTAAAGCTATTCCAGTTTCATACATGTAGTGTCATGTTTCATTTTTCTAATACTATGTTTCAATGAGATAAGAGGCCTCAGCTTTATCCAGACTGGCCTCGGAAGCAGCACTCCTTATTCCAGCTACCAAAAAGGGAGCATCTTTGCTGGTAGTCAACACACATTATGAGGGAGGGGATGAGAACCAATCCAGGCTACATAATTAATTTAGAAAGCAAAGGAAAAATTCCATTTTTAAGTATTTATATGTCACTTGCATCTGGTTTATATTAATTCCACAAGAGCCTCTAGATCCACTTTACAGCTCTAAGGGTACACATACCCAAAGCAAAACCCTCTGGCATGGCTATTCCAGAGTAGGTCCCTTAAGCAGTCATGGCACAGCAGTAGCACAGAAAGGCGCACATGCTGCCAAAGTACCCTGCTGTAGTTTAGCCCTAACTCTCAGACAAGGTTTTCAGTGATGCAGGAAAGTGATGTAGCTGCTGGCCTGCAGTCTGTCCCCTCCCTTGAGGGTTGCATGAAAGTTGTCGCTTGCTACGAAAGCCTTCAAAAAGGTAGTCCTGAGAAACATCAGTGTAAATTGTTACACAATGTTTTTCCAAGGCTTCAGCTGGAAGGATACAGCTAGAAATCACTGTTTTTCAAATGTGATTAACACCTAAATGAGATCAGTTAGGAACTAGCCACAATCAAGATTAATTAGAATTTTTCTGTGCCTGCACCTCATGGTCCTCATAAATGTGCTGCATAGCTGCCTTGAATTTTAGGCAAGCAAAAAGCCCTGAGGAGAGGGTAGCTCTGAACCAGGAGGTACAGACTACAGGTCTTGGACCTAGCTCTTGAATTCCTAACAGTCCCTTCTAAGGATAAGTGAATGAATGAGACTCTGTAGGATGGGTTTAGCAGCCAAGGTCCCTGCAAGCCTCCTACTCAAAGAAAATGAAGTCTAATAGTCAGCAAGCACAACTGTGAAACACTTAGCAGCTCCTAGAACAGTCCTGACCAGAACACAGCCAGTTTCTGTAGCAACCACTTACCAGCTGTCCTGAAAAAAAGGGCATGGATCTGCCAACAGGATATTGACATGGGACAGGGTGGGACTGTAGGCAGGATGTCACATGTACCTCTTCCCTACAGCATATCCACCCTAAGACCTTTAAGGATGTTTAGACCTTTAAGGATGTTTATAATACAAGTAACTATATTCCAGTGAAACAAAGTATGATTTACTACACTAAATTCTAGCACTGTAGTGAGAATTGACTTAAGTAACTGGGACATGCCTCTATTCCCAGCCATTCTCTAAAGTCCCAGCTCCTTCATCAGCGTCTCAAAAGAGACTCTCACAAGCCAGGACTTAACCCAGTATGACTAACAGCAGCACTCGCCCAACAGACTAACTTGAGAGTTCTCCTAGGCTTCCCTGTGTGGACATAGGCCTTTGACTGGCACTTGCCTTCCATCATCCAGTTCTGCTTCAACATCATCCCAGAGTATATTCAGTCATTCAAAGGGAGAAGAGAATAATCAAATCTTAACACCTAGGAAGAAATGCCTTACCTTGAGGTATTTAAGAAGGGAGAGTCAGTCCTCAGCACGTTTTTAAACTTCCCATTTTTATGGAGAAGCCTGGTACTGTATCACATGAATCACCTGGGCTGAAAGGGACCATCACACCCCCTTGATGTGGGCTGGGACATCTTTCGCATCCAGTGATGGGGACTCCACAACTTCTCTGGACACCCAGCATCTCATCACCACTCTTCTTGTAAAAAAAATCGTCTTATGCCCAATTTAGATACAATAGACTTTCTTAATTTACATTCCTTCCAAAAAATTGTGCGAATGAGTAACAGCATCAGGATACTTCAAATATTCTACTGATAGATGAGGGTTCCAATAAGCATGCCAACAGAATAGGTGCAGAAAGCTGCAAGGCACACACATCAGGGTGAAGCAAGAACAGGCCAGTGCACTTCAGCACCCTTGTTCTGACAGCCAGCCATTGCTGAAGATGAGTCTTCCAGTTTAAAACCGCTGCCCCTTGTCATGCTGCTACAGGCCCTGGTAAAAATTATTTCTCAATACCATCTTTTTGTACTGAAAGGCCACCAAAGAGTCTCCTTGAAGCCTTCTCCAGGCTGAACAACCCCAACTCTCAGCCTTTCTTCACAGAGAAGGGTCTCAGACCTCTTGCCAGTATAGCTTTTTATCTGCTACATGTATCTACCCCAGAGCTGGTTTGAGACACTTGCCAGACAGTCCTGCACTGGTGCTGACTTGTTAGATCTTGCTGAAGGGCTGCAAAGTGCTTTACTATGCTGTCATACCAGTCCTCATAGTGCATACAATCTATAATAAATGCTATTACTCATCTTTCAACCTGCTGCCACTTTCTTCTCTGCTTACTGTGGTCTGAACAATTGTGAACAGCACAGAACGAGACAGCTGTAAAGAAAAGCCTTTATTTTAGGGCATCTCCTCACTGAGGCTCATTACCAACAGAAAACAAATTCAAAGAGATGGTCCTAGGACTCTCAACAAGCCCACCTCAAACCTCTTGTCTATGGAAGAGGAATTACCCCTGCAGGCAGGTGTAAGAAGTCCAGAACATATTTCCCAGCTACAGCCCCGTTACTCCATAGGCACAGAGTCCAACTCATTCAGGAAGCGCTGACACTTTCCCATCAGGATCTTGATGGCTTCGCTCACCAGCACATCTGGAGGCAAGATACCAGTCGACTCCACTGAAACTGCACAGAGACACAAGTCAGCACAGCCACGAGGCAGCTTCAGCCTGTACCTGGCTCCAGCATTTATATCCCTTGTCTTTCTTACATCACACTTCTCACAAGCCAGATCTTCATGGCCAGAGAAGAGATTACATTTGCCAGCAGGAAGCACAAACACAGTGAATCCCAAAGCAACACCAAACCACAACCTTGGTTGTTATTCGCTGGAACATGAATGCTGCTGATGGGGAGTCGCGGGGAGGCAGAGACCCAGCTGTACATACTGGCCAGTCTGTCTGTTTGCACAAACCACAGCAGGGCATTATGCTCTGTGGAAGATGGGGCACTTACAGATGTAATGGTTTCGTACTCTTGCCAGGCGCACAAGGTTTTTCAGACCCTCATGACGGAAAACTTCTCTGCTGAATGTGTCCAAGCGTGCATTGGCTACTCTTGCCACTTTTTTTCCTGACGGAGAAAAGATTAAACAAAGTGGGCACCTGCAGCAGATGGGTGCATTGTGCAGGTGTCCACACCCTTCCACCCCAAGGCAGTGGAGCCACCAATATAAAGAATTAGCACAGCTCCAGTATGAAACCTTAACATGACAGAACCAGTCTTCTTGAACACAAATCTTGTGTGTACCCCTGAGCAAAACACAACAGGTCTTCACGCTTATCTGCTGGAAAAGAGCAAGCTCAATACTAAGTCTTACAGACAACTGAACGTCACTGGAAGCTGCAGTGAGAAACTGCATAGCTCTGCAGATAGGCACCCCAGTGCCTCAACATTTCTTTCAGGGAGATCTCAGCTCATCATGCAATGCATCTGCATGTGACAGCCACTCGTCAAAAAAAAAAACCAAACCCGAAAAACTGCTCAGTATAGCATGGACGTTGCTTATTGTCAAGTAAATATTGTAACATGGTTTTGTCTCTGCAAGGTTTGGCTCTAGTCTCTAATCAGTCTCTGCTAAATGTAAGGCACTTGGAACAAAATAAAAGTACCCTTGATATTCTGGATCTCAATGACTCCAGGGGAAAAGCACTTCTGCAACTTCTCAGCTGCCTCATCCTCAACAGGCTGCAGTAGAGTAATGTCAGGAAGCAGTCGATAACTAGCTGTGGCCACAGGAGAAAACTTGGCATGATCTTTACCTGCATGAAGAGTTAGAAGTCGAGGATGAGGGCAGGGCTCAGAGAACAAGAGCACGAGGATGCTGGGGCCTGAAGTTCCAGTGAAAAAAGCCAGTTCTCCACCCCTCTGCTTCACACAGTGTGCCCTGGTCCAAGTACTCACACTCCTCCTCTCCCATAGTCCCAGGTCATCTATACCCAAAACTCACCTATACCCTTGACACAGTGCATAAGCACATCTATTTCCTGGCCAGGTCGCAGCAGTGCAATGAGGATGTCATCATGAACAGGTCGGAAGTCAGCATCTGGAAAGAGGTCTGTCTGGTTCCCCAAGGGTATCCATGTCATATGTTTACTGTACACTGCAAAGAGAAGCCACAGACATCAGCCTACTGCTATCTCAAAACAGGCTGCTGGCCTATACGGGACACAAGATATTAAATAGTACTTTTAGCAAAATGAGGGGAGGAGCTCTCTCTGCTCTTGGGGATGAGCGAACAGACCAAATCTGGTCTCTCAAGAGCAAAAAAGGGAAGCACCTGTTTTTAGGACAGATCTCACCTTTGTGATTGAAATATAGTTCATTAGGATCAGATGATTCCTTGGCTGCCTGAGGATTTCGGCTGCATTTTATTTTCAGCTGGAACTGCAAAGTATCAATTTCTGTGCCTTCTTCATCTCCTGGGAAAGGGACAACAGTATGAGCCTCTATGGAATCACACTTCTGCCAGTTTATGTGACCCTGATTTCCTGCTTTAAGGGAAAGATTCAATATTTCTATTTGATTCAAGACTCTCACCTTGGTTTCTGTATTCAAAGAGTCGAGGGTCAGCTCGAATAGGGATGAGGCCCAAGCGATGAGCCAGAATTTCATCCTGCACAATGGAGGTGTTGTTGTAGACAAAGACTTTCTCTACAGCCATTGTTGGCACCTTGGGGAGATGAGAAATCAAATCAGCATAACATGACAGCTGAGCTACACAGCAACAGCCTATCCAGCTAGTGTTCCTTCTCTCCATTAATCTCCCTGCACACTACCTTCAGTGGTATTTCTGCCAAGCCAAGCTAACAATATACCTTACACTCAATACATCCTCTTCACCTTCTTGGGTTTTTTGTTTGTTTGATTGTTTTTTAAAGAAATTATCTCAAAAGGTTAAGAGCAGGTTGATTCACTGACACTACCAACAGCACCTGTAACAAGCACTGTGGCTCATGCTGTTAAGGCCCTATCTTTCTTTAAGTACAGGTGCAGAACGAATTTACACTTCTTTGCCGGACCTTGATGCCGTCGGCAAGGACTGACATAAGGCAGCACCCTTCCCTCTTCCCGCCCCGCTGCCATCCCCTTCCCCACTTCTAGGCCAGCACCCTCAGCCCTTTCCCTCGGCTTTTCGTGCCGCCCCGATAAGCCTCGGTCCCTACCCTCACCCCAGCCTTCCGGAGACCTACCTCGGCGAGCAGGATGCGACGGAACGCGTTGGCGATGGCGGCATCGATGCCCACCATGTCGAACTCCAGCGCGCCTTCCTCCTCTCGGATTATGTCCACGCGGAAAGCCTGCGGAGGCCACGCGCCGCGGGTCACGCTGGGCGTGGGGCCGGCCCCGCCCCCCACAGCCGCCGACGGCCCTCACCCACCTCCTCGAAGCGCCGCTGGTCCCAGGCGTCCTCGTAGCCGGGGTAGTTGCCGGGGAAATCGGTGGTGTGGACCTGCGAAGAGGCAGAAAGGACGGGCCATGAGGGCAGCTGGGAGACGGGCGCGTCCCGCCGTCCCGTTCCGCTGCGCCCCACTCACGTTGCGGACTCCGAACTCGCCCAGCACCACGCAGTCCCGCATCTCGTCTGTGCCCCGCTTGGCCGCCATGGCCGCCGCTAGCGTGGGGCAGGGGAAGGTGTCACTTCCCGACACGTGACGGGCCTATGCCCGCCCACGCGTGGCATTCCCAATCTCCCGCCGCTGGCCGACCCGGGATCTCTGCAGCAGCGCATCCCCGTGCAGCCTCGCCAACTCCTTTGGCTCCACCACTCTCCACGTCCTGCCATTATTCGACTCAGAAGCGCTCTTCTATCCCCTGCGCCACACACAAGATGGCGCCCGCCCTTGCGCGGCCTCGCGAGAGCGCAGGGACAGCCCCCTCACCGGCAACGTCACATCCGGGTGCTCCGCTTGCTGGCAGCTGGCGGAGCCGGCGCGGCGGAGTAGTGTACTATGTCTGCGCCGGGACCAGCGGGGGGCAACGGCAGGAGTGGCACCGCGGCCGACTGGGGCGGCTTCGAGGACAACATGCAGGTGGGGCCGGTCGGAGGTGGCGGTGCTGTGGGGCCGAGATGAGCCGATACTGACGCTGATACTTGGCGCAGGGTGGCGGCTCCGCCGTCATCGACATGGAGAACATGGACGACACGTCGGGCTCCAGCTTCGAGGACATGGGGGAGATGCACCAGCGCATGAAGGAGGAAGAAGAGGAGGAGGTGGAGGGCGATGCGGGGGCCGCAGAGGATGAAGACGGCGAGTTTCTGGGCATGAAAGGACTGCGGGGACAGCTGGGCCGGCAGGTGGCTGACCAGGTGAGTACAGCTCCCTGCCGCCCCCAACCCCGGTGGCCCCTGCCTGCCCTCCTGGCCACTGCCAACTCACTTCTCTCTGCAGATGTGGCAGGTGGGGAAGAGGCAAGCCTCTAGGGCCTTCAGCCTCTATGCCAACATCGACATTCTCCGGCCCTACTTCGATGTGGAGCCCATTCAAGTGCGAGCCAGGTAGGCAGGGCTTGGCCTGGGCCTTCGACACTGGAGAGGGCACAGGGAGGCTGCAGCAGCTTCTTGCCAGGGGGACACTAGACTGTCTGTTTCCCTAAAGTCAGTAAGCTGGGATCGGCAGCCAGCCTTGCAGGAAGGCTCAGATCTGGTGAAACACACTGCTTCATTACACTATATGCAGCAATATTTACAGAAATATACAAAGTAAAGGTAATACAGAAACACAACACCCCTCCCAGAAATCAGAGACCCCAGGAGGGGCTCCCAACCACCCTTCCACCTTCTCCCCACCCCTATACCTTACCCCAAGGTTTTGAGGATCGGCCAGAGGAGGAGTTAGAAGAAAAGTGATTAGTGAAATTAATTTGTCGGAGAGGAGAAGCCAGAAGTTGCAGGATAGCCCCAGACAGTGTATCCCAGAGCCCGCGACAAGCCCGACTGTCTTATCTTTTGGGTTCTTTCTTAAACATCACAGCAAGCCTATGAGTGAAGTAGACATCACCATTGTTTTCCTTTTCACAGCCTATAATATAATTTTCTCTATTAAAATATTCCAATTAGCCTTAAACCAGCACATTCATCTTCATCCTGCTCTCCTTAATGAGGTCCCCCAGTTGGTCTGGCAGCCCTGCCGCCTGTCATCCAGCATTGCTGATTGGAGCAGACAAAAGGGCTTTGGAGCATCTTAAGCCTTTTAGTACTCAGCTGCATTATGCGGCTTCTGTTAGGTTTTCAAGACAGGTGTATTAAAAAAGAGAAAGTTTTATGAGGCTGGATGAAGAAATGTGCTTTTCCTTCCTGCTGGTGTGTCAGTGATCTCTCATTCCTGAGTGGATCCCTAAACATTTTCATCGAATGAACCCCAGCAAAGTAAGTTTTTTCTTCTGTGACCTTTCAAAAGGAATCTCTGTCCTCTATGGCCTGTGACCACAGCAGAAAACACTAGTAATGGGTGTGTGGGATCTTTTACTTCTGAAGCAGTTAACCAACCTGTTGTCCTCTCTGCTCCTGATGTCATTCCCTGCTTTGCTCTGATGCAGACTGCTAGAGTCCATGATTCCTGTGAAGATGATTAATTTTCCACAGGTAAGATCCTTTTTGCTAGATCAGACTCTATGGCTAGGAAGACTGTATTGCTTAATAATATGGACTAAAGTAGTCCACGTTATTAAGAACCTGAGTTTGTTAGGTGTTTGTCTCCTTGAAAATGTTGCTTAGCTCTTTCCTGTGGTTGTTCCAAACCTTTAGTGCTAGTACAATTCTAGACCTCTAGACTTCACACATCCCAGACTCCTCATCACACAACCTATTCTGCCTGGCTCACATCAGCAGTGGCCTTGCTGTTATTTCTCAGGCAGCTGGGTGATAAACTTCATCCAAGCCACTTCTAATTTCACTTAGGAAGGGAAGCCTGCTACTCAGGAGCACTAACCAAATCTTCCCTGATCTGTGTTCTGTAGAAGATTGCAGGCGAGCTATATGGACCCCTCATGCTGGTTTTCACACTGGTGGCCATACTTTTGCATGGGATGAAGACTTCAGATACCATCATTGTACGCTGAGTCTCAGTGATAAGTTATGCTTTGGCTGGGTTCTAGATGGCTATAATGACACTAGGAATGGAAAGGAAACGTCTCCCGTGTCTGAACAGCATTTTGCTGAAAAGCATATTGATTTGAGGAGGAACCTGTTGGCTTGGGGATGGGAGGAAGGATGCATCAGAAAGTCTTGATGCCATGCTGCTGGGAGGGCTGGGGTGTACATGTGGCACCCCGAATGCTGCTAGATAGCTATTTGATAATTTCTAGAAAGGCACTGGGACTTTCTAAGGTGGAATTTGAGTGTTGGTAGGTCATTTCTTTGAGTCCTCATCCTGATGCTATCTTCACAGAGGGAAGGCACACTGATGGGCACAGCCATTGGCACCTGCTTCGGTTACTGGCTGGGTGTCTCCTCTTTCATCTATTTCCTGGCATATCTGTGCAACGCCCAAATCACGATGGTCCAGATGCTGTCACTGTTGGTATGTGGAGATGGAGCTGCCCCAAAATGCAGGTTGGCTGCACTGTGTTGCAGCAGAAGCTCTTCCCAGAGAAGGGAAAAGTCCTTGTAAATCAGTCATCCTAGGTAACTGCAGTGGAATAACCTGGAATTCCAGAATGCTCCTCTGACCGGCCCCGTCACAGCCACAGTAATGGCACAAAGGTGGCTCCTTCGTGCAGGCCTCCTGGTTTACAATCCCCAATCTGAGTGTCTGGTGGTAAAAACCCAGGAGATTACAATTTCTGTGGAATAGGAGGCTGTTTCCTATTTTCCACGTTTGCAATCTCTGACATCCCCACGCATCCTCCAGACAAGTTATTTGGGTTGTAAGCTGCTGTTAAAGTTGTGCTTGTGAGCTCTCTGGTATTAAGTGGTTTATGGAGGTTTGCCTTGGTGAAGCATTGCAGAAATAGGCTGCTCATAATCTTTATCAACAGCCCTTTGTGTGGGACTGATGTTTGTAACATGGACATTTTTGTTTTGTCAGGGCTATGGTCTTTTTGGACACTGCATCACTCTCTTTGTCACCTATAATATCCACTTCCACTCCCTCTTCTATATCTTCTGGTTGGGTGTTGGTGGACTCTCTACGCTACGAATGGTAAGGGACAGGCAGCCTGGAGCCCTTCTCTTTTGGGGACAGAAAAAGGAGGGAAGTAATGTTTGCTTTCCCTTTCTTGGCACTTCTCGCTGCCAGTTAGGCTGCTATGAAGAACGGGCTGGTGCTCCTGGGTCATTTGGCCCTTGATGTATGGAGGTGACACTTGGATTAGTATGTGTGACAATTGGATTAATATGTATGGAGGTGACACTTGGATTAATAACCCATTCTAACAGCTGCAGGAGATTTACTTCCATACAGCCCTTGCCATCATGGAGAGTCATGCCTGAGCATCCTGTATTCTTGGCAAGACTGGGCAGAGTTCACCTACATGAAGCAGAGTCAGATTACTTTGAATTTATTGGTGCAAAAAAGGCTCTGAGTGGTGTTTCCACTGGCTGTCACTATTTGGCCCATCCTGTGTGCTCCTGACTTTGCAGTGCCAGAAGCTCAGGTGGCAGCTACCTTGTCTCTGATCTCCACCTCTCTCTTAGGTTGCCGTGTTGGTGTCACGCACTGTGGGGCATACCCAGCGGCTCATCCTGTGTGGGACCCTTGCTGCTCTGCACATGCTTTTCCTCCTTTACCTGCATTTTGCTTATCACAAGGTGGTAGAAGGTAAGCAAGGGAGATACGAAGGTACATCCTGTTAGATCTTGGGGAAGAGAAGCTGCTTTTTGCACTCTCTGAGAGAAAAGATGGACAGTTTGGATCAGAAGGCATCTGTGCCAGTTTCCAACCCAAGAATGAACAGCATTGGCTTTATTAGAGGAAGCTGTCAGAAGTAGGGCAGCAGGTAGACATGGGGTAGTTTCTGTGCACTGAATTTTAGTACTTAAGACCTCAGTTGTGATGCAGGACTCTTTCTATTCTTTCCCCACAAGTGAAGTGTAACAGCACCGACTCTGCTTATATGCAGATGTTCAGTCTCTTCCTGAACCTTGCTGTAGTCAGGTTGGTTTTCTTTGATCAGGAAGTGGGTCACAAGTCTTCCTTCTTTGTGTAACACATTTTTTATCTTGTGTTGTACGACACAGATAGCAGTCACTGCCGTTTACCAGGCTATGGATGTTCAGGTCCCTTTTCTATGTCTCTCTTTGTTTTCTCCTAACAAAGTCTCAAACTTGTTTTAATTTTTAAAGAGAGAAAGTTCCCTATCACTAGAGAGTGTCCAGATCCCCAAATACGCAATTTTGCAAACCTCTTTATTAGTTTAAGCAGACCTATTATTGATGTTTCAGATATATCTGCATAATTTGGGGTTACAACATATAATTACAAATCATAGAATCAGCCAGGTTGGAAGAGACCTCCAAGATCATCCAGTCCAGCCGATCACCCAGCCCTATCCAATCAACTAGACCATGGCACTAAGTGCCCCATCCAGTCTTTTCTTGAACACCTCCAGGGACGGCACCTCCACCACCTCCCTGGGTGTTCTTTCCTGGATGCATTCTTATGGCAAAGGTTCTGAGCCCTGATCTGCAACTTTTTAGCAGATGAAACAAGATGGAATACCCTCCCAAGTAATTTTCTTCAAGACACACTAAGACTGACAATCAGTCTTGAAAGGCTAATTGACAGGGACTGGAGGACACTTGCATCAGTATGCATGTTTCCTGCCAAGCACGGTCTATGTTTTCATTGCAGTAACAAAATGTCCACAGTATGTTCCCAGCTGCAGCTCCTGATAACACCTCTGGAACTGTGTACCACAGGATGAAAACTAACAGTTGGTCTAAAAGCAGGGTCAGTGCTGGGATGAGGTGGGAAGAGAATTTTATCAGTCTGCTTTGGTAGAGCAGCATCCCTGGCAGCCTCTACATTCAGGTCAGATGGCAGGGGAGTGGATATAGCACCTTCAAAGTGAAAGGATCTGTGTTTCTCTACCCAAGGACAAGCTCTGGTCTGTACCCCATGGTCTCTGAATGGAGGTGTTTACTGCTGTTCAGTCTCTGGGACTAGATGTCTAGTGCTTCGTATGTCCTGGGCCCTGCCACTAGCTGGCCATAGAGAAAAGCAAGAAGAAGCATGCCATCTGCATCTGAACTAACTTTTTTTTTTTTTTTCTGTTCCCTGCAGGTATCCTGGACACACTGGAAGGACCCAACATGCCACCCTTTCAAAGAGTTGCCCGAGACATTCCAGTTGTTTCCAATGCTGTATTGAACACAACAGCCAAAGCCATTGCATTGACCCTGTAGTTTCACAGACTTGGACTTAATTCCTTCACTATTTGAGGTTGCATAGGGGTGTAATAAGCTGCTGCCTCTTAGGAACAGAACAAAAGAGCAAGAAGACTTGGGTTTGTTTTCCTGGACCTTTCCTTTGGGTTGCAGTTTTGAGCAGCTGAGTGGACTGCAACTCAGTGACTCAGAAGAACTATGCCTTTCTCCCATTCAGGTCTAGGGTGCCTTGAGTAGAGTAGTTCTGTTGCCTGTATGTTGAGCTGGGATTTTCCCAGCACGGTTTGTCCCTTACTTCTCCTTCTGCTTGCTGATGTAACCCCAGGGGTGCCTGCTCTGTTCTTGTCCTGAAGAGGGAAGAATTAAATTGATGATGGTGCTGAGTGATGTCTTACTTGAAGTAACAGAAGGCTAGTGTTGAGTCTTTACACCCTTAGTTGTCCTGTCCTAGACTCAAAGCAGGATTCTTTGAAATTTTCTGCTGTCCTACTTCAAAAATTCTGTGACACGTGGCCCATCTTGGGCACATTTTGTGTAGCCCAAGAGGCAGAGAAATTTTAATCTCGAGATTTTTGGGGACAGCACAATGTTCAACCACATGCAACATTCTCTCATGTCTCACAGCTGAGGGACTTTGACCTTGTTGCTCTGAGCAGGAGCATCTGGCTCCCCCCGGAGACAGTCTGTTGCATACTGTCAGGCTTTTCAAGCAGAGTCTTCCTTGTTTCTGAAAGCTCTCTTGGAGCTTTACGAGTCCAGCAAACTTCTATCCAGCATTTCCATGAAACAAAGGGAGAAATGGGGGAATGTGGAATGGTAAGTTGACACATTTATCTCTAGAATACTGATGCGAGAAAGCTCCAGTAAGGACAAGGAAAGTAAGCAGCCCAGCCTAGTCTTATTTGCATTGCAGTAACTTCAAAATTGAGTAGTTCAGATACAACTTTCCCTCAGTGCTTTAATTTGTACTGGTCCAAGCGTGGAAAGCTGTTAGCTGGTAACTGGCTTTCACCTCTTCTCTCCCTGTAGCTCTGGATGATACGAGGAGAGAAGGCACCCCTCAATTCACGCTTAGGTTGAAAAAAAAAAACCCAAGGCATTTCTCTTTCTCGGTGTACCCACAAGTTAGCTGTGCACAAGGCAGATAGCATGGCAAATCTGCACTCTGGTCCCTTGCTTGTATTACTAAGAGAGGATGCAGCTGTAGTGGCGTTCAGACTAATGCCAAGCTGCAGTGAAACAGGGGAAGATAGCACCGGCTATTGTCAGGCTGATCATCTGTTCAGTTAAAAATGTAATCAGACAGGACAAGCATTTTCAGCCACAGACCTATTTTCCACTGTTTGCTTTCTCCTGAGTTCATTGTTTGTTGCCCTTCCAAGAAGAAAAAGGCCATCTGCTAACAAACACACAATAAGCATGTCCTCTTCCCACACCTCCCGAGAAACTTAATTTGACTGAAGAACATCACTCAGCAAGTTACTTGGAAAAAAATAAAATCATTATTTGGGCTAGTTCTGTCCACATTTTTTGATCAGTTGAACCACTTTAAACTCCTAGAATTTCTATTACTTGCAAGCTTGACAGAATTAAAGTGTTTGTAATGCTGACTCGGATACTTCCCTTTATAGCTCCACAGGAGGTTGTTTTCTAATTCACACTTGTCTGGCAGTCTAGAATGGGTCTGTTCATCTTGGTGCAAACTCTCCAAGCACAGACATGGGGGAAAAGAAGGGAGAAAGAGTTAATTGTCACTGGAATAAGTCCATCCAAGAGGAAAAATCATTCTGAGCCAAACTCTGTCGCAGCTGATCTATGGACATTGTTGGACAAGAGCTGTGATCCCTGCTGCATCTAGCCACTTAGTTAAATCATAGCAATAAACCTGTGCCTTGTGTCTCCTATGTCCCACAGGTAAGAACAACAAGCAAACTCTTCGTGTTTGCCCGGCACAGTTTGTGTGTCATGTCAGCTGTGGACAGATGACTAGGTCAACAACCAACCACCCTCTTGGAAGCTGTGGGCTTGCTATGCTTCAGTTCCTCAGCCCTGATTAATTTTCTGTGCAGCAGCAGCTGGAAGCTGAGCTGTTCTGTACTGCCAGAAATTCAGTACTCAGCTGAGTGCTTCAGCATCTTTTGCTGACAGAGAGGAACATGTTTTTGCAGGAAATTTCATGGATGATGAAATGGAGTATGCTGCACACACAGCCTTGAAGTCTTTGTTGGAAGGCATCTCAGTGCTTAATCAAGTCCTCTAGTTATGAGGGCAAGCCACATCGTGCCACACTCTCTCTGCCTTTGTTTTCTGACATGGCTCTTGCAGCAAATCTACATCAATTTTCTCCTTCCACCCTTGTAGCAAATCTAAAATAATTTTCCCCCTGCCCCCATCACCTCCCCCTTTAGAGGAAGGGTAGCCCTGTGAAAACTATAAGCCCCTTTTTATTAAACATTAAACAAATAAAGCTGTCATATTAGAATGATAAAATGGATAATAAAGTATCTGTGACCTCCTGCTCTCCTCTGCAGTACCTGGAAGTCCAAATCTTACAGTCCATCCTAGTTGCGCTGTCACCTTAGTTGTGTTTTGAGTTACAGGTAGGCTGTTTATTCCCCAATTTGTTTTCCTTCCTGTAAGCAGTTTCACTGTAGCTGCTCCTCATCCAGAAAAAGTTCATGTGTTAGCTCTTAAGGACATCAACTCTCATTTCTTGCGCCCCCAGCAGGTAAGCAATAAACTACCTTCCTCATACCTGCTGGGTGACTGCACACAACAAGGAAGCAATATCTAGTTCGTCACAGAATACCACTGCTAAATTCCCTTCTGCATAGCTCATAATTAGGTTTAGTGAGGCAAAGCTCACTATTAGCTCCTGTGCCACTTTCCTCAATGTATTTGAGCAAAAAGTAAGGTGGGATGCTTGTCTACCCAATGTGACAACTGCTGACAACAGGCAGTGAAGATACTGCAACTAGGGCATCTTCATCACTGCTTTGGGCCTGCTGCTGTCAATTTAAGTGGGACATGTCTCAGGGGCTCTCCTTCAAGCACCTCTCTAATAATAGCCTGTTAAACAAAACATGGGTTAATGAGCGCCTGGAGGTAACTGCAAGGTGAGACTGAGTGCAGTCTTCCCTTTGACCTGTACATAGAAGCTGGTACCTTCTTGGGCACCTCTTGTCCACCACTCGGACAGTCAGCCTTGAAATCCTGAAACATGTAGAATCTCACCTGGACCATTTAATGTGATCGTAGAGATAAATCACTTCTTTTTTTGAAAGCTATGACCTGCGAGACAGCTGGATGGTTGCAGCTGCTGATCGTATCCCAGTGTCAGTGTTGCCTGGCCAGTGATCTATTCTTGGCAAGTCTTGCAGGTGCAGTTTTAAGCCCATGGCACCTTGTGTAACGCAAAGAAAGAGGTGTGTGTAGATAGCTCTAGAGAACAGCAATGGATTACTCCAAGGGCATGGTGACACTTACATTGGAAGTCAGATGCCGCAGCCAAAATCATAAAGCTGACAACTGAGTCTAGCTCATTGTGTGTCATTCAGGACCTAATGTGCAGCTCTCAGCTCAAGTGACCTGCTCCTCCCTTTCGATTGAGGTGCATTGCTTCACATCCCACTCCACAGCTTATTATCCCCCTCACTTTCCATCCCTTCTCTCCCACCCTGGTCTCCAAATCAAGCAGAGGAGCCTGGGTTTGTCCCAGAGTTACCCACTGGACTGTAATTCACATGAGCACTGATATATGCAGCAGCCAGATTAGTTATGTGCAGAAAGCTGCCTACTTAGGCGGTTTAACCTAATTTCCACATCACTGGCTTCCTTTTTCAGCTCAGTGGAGTTGAAAACACAGGGGCCCTGCTTCCTAGTTCTCTCCAAGTACAGGATTACCCAACAGAGAAGAGACAAATCCCTCTGATCAGTACCCACAAATTAGCAAGGGGCAAAGATATACCTCTCACACCTCAGGTCAGGCTGAGGGTGCAGGCTGTGTGCTGCAGGGATAAGGAAGCTTGCAGTACCTTTCCAACTCTCCACCTTTCATCATCTGCCTCCGAGCAGCATTTCCATGTGCACTGGGCCATGAGGAGTGGTTGACACCTGCTTTGCCATTAAGCCATGGGTTCAGGCTTGGGTGTAGTGGCTTTAAGCATAAATGTCACTGAAGCTAGTGGAAGGCTGCTGTTGCTCAGACCAAGAGGCATGCATTGTAGCCCAATGACTTCAGCCCCCTTCCCAGGTGGGAGTGGGATTGCAGAGAGAGTTTCCAGGGGCTTCTTCCACCCTCACCCCTCTCCTGTGGCCCTTCATCGCCGGAGGCAAAACCCCCGCTCGACTTTGTCTCCGCTGTCGCCTCGGGGAGGCAGGCAGGAGCCTGCGGGCGTCGGTGTCCCCTCTAAAGGCTTCGAGTGGCGCCAGCGTCCAAGATGGCAGCGAGTGACCCCGGCGTGGGATGAGGGGTTCCTCCACACTTGTCCCCTTTCGCAAAGAAGCAGCCCCGCGCCCGGCGAGGCGCCGGCAGCGTGAGCGGGCGGGAGACGGTGGAGGCCGGCCCCGAGCAGTAGGAGGGCCCGGGGCGGTGGCAGAGAGGAGGCGGGGCGGCCCGGCAGGTGCGGGCGGAACGCGGCGGGGAGAAGTGGGGCTGCCTCTGCTCGGCGCTTCTGGCGCAGTGGAGAGCCCCCGCGGGTTTCAGAGCCTGGCGCTGGTCCGGATTAGTCACTGCTGATGGCTCGCCTGGGTCTCGTCAACCGCGGAGGAACGGCGGCCCCGTCGGGTGGAGCGGGGCGACCCGGCGGCCGCCAGTAAGGCTGCGGCGGTGACGCCCCCGGAGCCGCGGTGGGCCGGGCTGGGACTGCCCGGTGGCAGCAGCGGCGGCGTTGGTGCCCGCCCCGGCCCGCAGAGCACAGAGCGACTCCCTCTCGGCGCCCAGCTGCCGCCACGGGATCGGCGAGCGGCGGGCAGCAGCTCCCCGACCGGGGGGAAGATGCTGCCGGGATCCATCCAGATCTCCGGAGAGACGCTGTCGGGGGCGGAGATCCGGGACATCTGCGAGAGCCTGCGGGAGAACTCGGTGCGGCTGCTGTCGCTGCGTGGCTGCCAGCTCTCCGAGCGGGACTTCGGGCATGTCTGCCGAGGGGTGGCTGAGTCCCGCTCCCTGGCTCAGCTTAACCTCAACTTGGGCATCGTTTCCAACATCAACCGCGTCAAGCAGCTGGCCGAGGCCCTGAAGGCAAACCGCTCCGTCCAGTCGCTCTTGTGAGTACAGCGGGGTGGGGGACTGTGAGGGTGCCACTAGCCCCCTCCCGACCAGGGACGTGCCTTTTGGGAGCTCGCAACTCCGGCCAGACCCTCAATTTAAATCCTGTCCGAGGAAAAATGCCCTTGACGTTGCAGACGGCAGCCCCGGGCCGTTCATTCGGCTGGGAGGTAGCCACCTCTGTCCCCGCCGGCTGGGCACGGTCTGGCTTTAGGCCCGACCCCCTCCAACCTGGCTGCCTCTGTAGTGGGGGCTGCCCCTGCCCCGCTGGAATTCCCTGCACACCCTTGTCCTTGCCGGGAGAGGAGAGCCACTGTAGCGATCGGCTGACCTTCGCGGCAGAGGCTTCCCAGGGCGTTTTTCTCACCTGAGGTTAGGATTTATCATCCTCCTCCTGTCTTCTGCTTCGCCCTCCCTGTCAGGGTTAGTTAGCCGGCAGAAAGAAGGTTCCGTAGTAATTTTCCCTTTTACCTGCACAGCCTCCATGGGAGTCCCCTGACAGATGCAGGCTTGGCCCTCCTCAATCCTGCTCTCTCCATCCACCCCTCGCTGGTGGCTCTGGACCTAGGAGACTGCATGCTGGGTGATGAAGGCATCAACCTTATCTGTGGGCTCCTGCCACCTGACGGGGCCAAGTCTGGTAAGCACCAGGGTCTGTAGGCTGCACAATGACCGTTGGAGCTTTCACGTAGAGCAGATGCATGCAGCAATAATTCCTCAGCCCTGGAGGAATCATAAAATCGTTTTGATTGGTAAAGACCTTTAAGATCAACGAGTCCAACCGTTATCTAACTATTGAGTGTAGTGCTAAATCACAGAGACAGGTTCTGTAGTTTGCCTCAGCTGAGAAATTTCTTTCCCCAGCTTAAGTAAAGCAGAAAAGTCAAGCACCAGAGGAGCAGTTCCCCTGGGCAGGAATGGGCTTTCTGCTATTGATCTATCCTGCTTGCAGTTCCAACAGGTTGCTGCTGGAACATAACAGAAGCATTTGAAACTGAAGGAGGGGTCATCTTTGTCTTAGAATTTAGTTTTTGCATTTATGTGTAGATAATGACTATAGACAAATATATGGTGTGCCCCCACGTCAGCACTTGTAACTGTCAGTGCCTGGGAAGCGTTGCTGCTTGCAGGTGCTACCATGCATGTAGTTTCATGGTCATAGCCATAGTGCCAAGACCCAGATCTTCATAGGGGATAATCTTTTAGTGATTAGAGGCCAGTGGGACAGTTAAGACAAAAGCTGGCATGTGCTGAGGTAACACCACCCTTCTTTCCTGACTCTCAAAGTGCTTTCCACCTCTTCTCAGCACCTTCTCTGTGTGCTCACAGTGCCAACGATGCTTTTATCCCTGTTGGGCACCTCTCCTTCAGAGCCTACTGTCCTCTCCCCAACTTGTCCCCTTCTGCCACCTCCTTCTCCACAGAGTCACCTCACCTTATTTCCACTTTGTTTGTTATTTAGAGTAAGTGGGACACAAGGTGAGAGAGCAGAGAAATGGGGTGATCACAGTATGGGCAAATTAAGGGCTACTACTGAAGGCAGTGAAATATTTCACTGATCAGTGAACTATGTAATGGCACTTGTTAGAGAAAAACAAATCCTTTAGCCCACCTGAGTACAGGGGACACAACTCAGAACTATTCTGGTTAGCTGAATAAGACTGCTAAGACCCCTAAGACTGCTTTGGTAAGCCTAAAACTCTGGCTTTTCCTCTCCAGGCCTCAAAGAACTAACTCTGAGTGCCAACCCAGGCATCACAAGCAAAGGCTGGGGACGTCTGGCCATTGCAGTGGCTCACAGCTCACAGCTCCGTGTGCTGAACCTCGACTACAACCCTCTAGGTAAGCTGAGAGGCCACATAGGAGAAGCAAGGAATGCTGCACTCCTGTCTCAGCATTTCTGAGATTTGTGAGGGTGAGTGGCTGAGGACCAAGCTCTAAAAGGGCAGCAGAGCAGCCCCAGCAGGATGGGGGTTTCTTGCATAGGTGCTTTCTGATCCGCAGCAGCAAGTTCAGTGTGCCAGGTGTCTTTAGCTGTAGAGAAAGCCAGTGTTGATGCTCTGCTCATGCGAGGTGGCCACATGTGCTTTGCTCTGCTGCCTTTGTTGTCACTTTTGACCCTCCATGTCTCTCCTGTTCATGAAGCTGTCGGCACTGATGTTGGCTTGGCACACGCAGTATGCCACTGTGCTCCCCCCTTTCATCTTCCCTGCATAGCAGGGAGGAGGAGGAGAGCCTGGCACTCGTTGCCATAGAAACCAACTCTCTCCAGCTCTGCTGCAAGGTGGTGGAGACTGGGCCATGCCTCTCCGAGCTTCATCAGGGCAATCCCATCCTCACACCATCTGGAAAAGGAGCCTCCCTCTGGGACCTGTATGTCTCACCAGGTACCTCCTCTTGGGCAGGAAAGGCCCCAGGGTGTCACTTGACATCAGCCTAATTTTTTTTTTTCCCCCCAAGAGAAGGAGTCACAGTTGTACAGCATCTTGGCACTGTTGCCAGGGAATGTCAGGAGAACATGCTGGAGTCTTCTCTCTTTAATGCTCCTGGTTCTTCCGCATCCACTCTCAAAAATCTGCCCCCTTCCCAGGGAGGCACTCTAGTGCAGAGTGCTCTGTCCAGTTCCAGCCTCTACCTAGGCTGAGATATTTAGCTTCATATTATACATCTAGCGTGCCTTGCAGGGACTATTAAGAGCCCTCACATCCTTGAGGGATGGTATGGTTCCTTGGGGAATAAAAACAATTTTACTGTATTCTTCTTTGATTTTCAGAGGCGACAGCAACTGCTCCTGTAAACACAAAATAGTGCACCTTTACCTTGTCTCTTTTCTCAGTTAACAGCCTTTTCCCTCACAATGTAACTAAGATTCAGAGGTTGCTTGATAGCAGAAATACTCTGAAGATGTTTCCATGACAGCCTTCGGCTGATAGAGGCGTATGGTATTACACAAGGGAAGGCAGGCACTGCTGATAATAGTCTCACTTTGCTTCTCTCACAGGTGACCAGGTAGCAGGGATGCTTGCTGTCGCTGTGGCCTCCAGTCGAACCCTTGAAGTTCTGGACTTGGAGGGAACAGGACTTACCAACCAGTCAGCCCAGGTACCAGTGCCTACAGCTACTCTACAGCATCACTGATATCTAAGGGTATAGATCTTGGCCATCAATAGAGGCTCTAGTACTTGTACCTGACTCTAGCCCCCTCCCCAAGTTCATATGCACTCTTCCTTCCCTCCCTGCTCCCAGGGAGGCCTACTCCAGTCAACTACAGGATGAGCTCATAAGCCACAGCTCTGACCTAGGGCTCTTGGATTTCACTCAAGTCAGCAGGGAGAAAGACACAGCTCTGTAGTTTGGCTTTCTTGGGAGAAGTAAGGGGCTGGCCTTGTGGCTGAGGATCAGAGCTAATACTCTGTAGAGAGATTAAGAACCAAGATTTGGTATCACTGCCTCTCCTCTCAGAGCCCCAGCTCTCAGTGGTAAGAGGTGAGTCTCGGTAGGTAGCAGCAATAGGGTGCAGAGCAGTTACTTCCTCTTTGAACAGAGACAGGGAATCCAGGCTCAGGTCTTCCCACAGAAAGATGGGAAGTCCTCAGGCTCTCAAAGCCTGGCGAGGGGAAGTCAAGGCCAAGGGGAACTAAAAGTAAGGAAGGCTGGAGTGTGCAGGGAGACAACACATTGAAGCTCTTTCTGCTCAGCCTAGCTGCTGTTTGTACTGGTTGCCAGTCTGTGTATGTTGCTCTCTACCTAGACCTTGCTGGACATGGTAGAGAATTACCCCACAGCCCTACGGACACTCATCCTGGCAGAGAACAACATTAGTCCTGAGCTGCAGCAGCAGATCTCTGACCTGCTCTCAGAGGGTGAGGAAGAGGAGGAGACAGAGGCTCGCGAAGTCACAGCCAGGGAGAAGAACCCCTGGATCTGCCAGAACAGTAAGAGCTCTGGGACCTGGGCTGTGGGCAGGGGCAGACTGGCAGGAATTGGGGTTTCTGGGGTGTTTCTACTGATCTCTTGTGGTGGAGTTGGTGAATGAGGTCTATCCCTTCTCCCTGTGAACTGGAATCTAAACAGCCTTCAGATTAAACCTACATGTTAAATAGCACTGGGCTGAGCTGCAATTGGAAAGAGCCTCCAAGGACAATGCAGCTACTGCAAAGGGTGGAAACGGTACTTCAGAGGCATTTTCCCTGATGCTGCAGGAAAAAGATCCTTGTGTAAAGTCTTAAAACTCAAGGGCAGGAGCACTAAAGATGTCAGGGGCCTTCGCCAGATATCCTAGCCAAAACTCATGTCATTACTCACTGCTTCCAGAACCTCCTTGCAATCCACAAAGCAGCAGCTATTTCTATCTTTGCATCCCAAAGATGTGAAGGGTTAGCAAGGTGCTACCAGCCTGTTGCTTGTAGCAGGAAAAAAAGGTATATTATGGAGATAGCTGCTGTATATTGCTTTTACATATGACATTTTACATTGTCGTACCTACCTTGTGATCCTGATGGTTTAGGGTTGTCGTTTTTACCCTTGGTTGTCTTCTCCTGTGATGGTTTGGGAGTTCCCCACACCCCACACTTTGTAAAATGACCCAGACTAGAACTCAGCTGGCTGGAAGTTAAGGACTGAAGCTGTATTTACAGCTTAGCACAACATACAAGCAGATATATACAGGAATATTTACAGAAATATACAAGTTAAAGGTAATACAGAAACACAACACCCCTCCCAGAAATCAGACACCCCAGGAGGGGTTCACAACCACTCTTCCACCTTTTCCCCACCCCTATACCTTACCCCAGGGTCTGCCTTACACACAAGAATTTTGAGGATCGGCCAGGGGGGATTAGAAGAAAAAAGTGGTTACTGAGGTTACTCGGCAGAGAGGAGAAGCCAGAAGCTGCTAGACCGAGACGCTGTGCCCCAGAGACTGCTGCAGGCCCAAGTGGCTTATCTTTGTTTTGAGTTCCTTTCTTAAACATCACAGCAAGCCTATGAGTGAAGTAGACATCACCATTGTTTCCTTTCCACAGCCTATAATTTTCTCTATTGAAATATCCCAATTAGCCTCAAACCAGCACATCTCCCCATCACACTTCTTGTATATCAGACTAGCAACAGTCAAATACAACCACTCCAACAAAAACATTTCAAATCCCTATTATCAGAACCGTAAAAATCCTCTATTGACAGCTCTAGACAAGTTTTGGATCCAGTTTCCAGAAACTGATCCCCAAAATAGAGATCCCACGCAGAAGTTTTGAATGTGTAAGACTCTGGATCTGAAGTGCATGGCCACTAAAAACCTCCTCCCTCACAACCAGGGACATTATTTTTTCCTGCTTAAAAGGACTCCTGGATAGGAAACTGGTACCCTGCTGAGTTTCTTACTTGCTATGCATGCCCATCCTCCTTGCAGCCGATTCACTTGGCATGAAGAGAGATGCAGCATTCCTGGCTGGCACTCTGTGCCACTGCAGAGCCAGCGAGCTGCCCTCACCTTCCTGAGGCAGGCAGGGGAAGGCTGCACAAGCTCTCCATTCATGTAGTACAGAAAGTCATCATTTCCAGGCATCTGCTGCCATAAAATGGCTGCTTGCCTGCTGCATTCCCTGCTTTTAGGAAGGCAACACCACCACCACCCTACGTGGCAGCCTGCCAGTCCACCCCACCTGGAGACTAAGATGCTCAGTGAGTATCAATTCAAAGGTCAGCACCAGTATCACCTGCAAACGTACCAGGGAAAGGAGCAGTTCAGAGCTGACACTTCTCTCGATAGTCAAGATAGCAAATGCAGATCCCCACCCTGGGTATTTGCTGCTGTCTCTGCCTTCCTCCCTTCCCAAACACTGATCTGCTGCATGGCCAGAGCAGACCTAGTTACTATTTAATCTCGCAATCCTCTCAGCAGTTCACTTCCCACCCTGTTGTGGTGCTCTAATTCTTCATCTTCACCTCTGGATCTGGAGTATAGCTCTGCACCCTCTGGCGGCCCAAACAGCTCATGGTTTTCTCTCTCTCGGAACAGATTCCAGTTCCCAGATGGTCCTGGTGACGTCAGGTCTTGGTGACAGCCTCTTAGCAGAAACAGAAATGTAGCTGGGCTACCCCACCTGCTTCTGCCGAGGAGAGCGGTGTGCCCACTGGGGGAGCGTGTGTCCACCAGTCCCCCTGCCTTCAGCGGGCTGCCACAGCTGTCTTCTCGCACATTTCACGTCGCGTTGATGCCTCAGCTCTCCGAGTCAGGAGCGTGGTCCGAGTGAACCTCCACGCACATCTCCATATTGTCACACACACCCCGCTGGCCGCTTGTGAGTGTCCCGTCGCTGCATGTGTAGCTCACACTGCCCTGCCTCCTCCCCACATCCGGCTGTGCCCACAAGGCACAGGCTGTATTTATTCAGATCTGTATAAGAGATGTTCTTTCTATTGCTTTACTGCTGTCGCGATCAGAGTTTTATAAAGACCACAGACGTGGCACGACTCACGGCAGCTCCATCGTTCGGTAGCTCCGGCGGGTGCGGGCAGCCGCCCGGTGACGGGAGCAGCGAGAGCTGTGCCCCGTACAGCCGGCAGGGAGCGGCAGCCGCTAGAGCCGGCGCCCGAAGCCGCCTCTCCGCCTCGCGCGCCCGTCCCTAAGCGGGGGTGTGGGCAGGGGGAGGGCTGCCTGGCCCGGCGGGGCGGGGGGTAGTCGGTCTCAATTTTGCTGTCCCCCGGGGCTGCCTCTGCCCGCGCACCCTCCAGCGAGGGCTTCAGCCCCCACAGGCACCGCAGGTTTCCCTGCGCGACCAAGCGCCATCTTTTGCTGGAGCCAGGAAAGGAAGATCGTGTTTCAAGGCTCAGATTAGGCTGGGAGATTAAATTGTGGCAGCAGCTGCTACTCAAGGGAACACGGAATAAAATCATTAATTATGAGGACAAAGAAACAAGAAACTCTTCCTCTGTTACGCTTTGCACAGATCTAGGTCAGAAAGGCACAGGCAGCATAACTTGGGAGATGAAGGAAATATCATGACTCTCTGACCTCTGCAGCACGATTCAATATGCAATGGAATGCTTCCATTCTAGAGGAACTCCCTCCGTCTCATGGTTGGAGAGCTTCCTATCTGCAGTATATCAAATCAACCCAAATCCTCCTTCCCACCAAATAAAACCACAAAATACTTAAACTAGAATTACAACTCTTACGAACTCCAGAGAAGGAGCATGCTACATGTTCCCACCTAACTTCATATTCTGAAATGAAGAAGTGACACTCTTACATGACCCTGAGAGCTAAGAATTCAAGAAAACCAACAAATATTAAAAGACTTAGCTCCACATCCTACTCTCAAATCAGCATGTGGAGGCCTTTGTCAACACACAGATCAGACAGACAGAAAAATACCTGAAATACAGTAGGCCAAATTCTGTGAGAAGCAGTGAGGCTGTTTACAGCACAACCAGCTTCAATGCAGGGTTTTTGACAAGCGGAGCCTTTACAGCCTTGAAATAATGTGAAAACCGACCATGCTGGTTTACAGTGTTTCTCAAAGTTGCCTGGTTAAAGTAATCTGCACCTTTCAAAGCCACTGTCAGCTGCCATGTCAAAAGTGACATGAGTGCTCCTGTGAATTCTGGTCTGTGGGATCAGTTTGATCTTTGAGCTGATAGTCAACATAAAATTACAGAAAAGAAACAGTGTGCATCCCATACATCACTCCTTGCCTGAGACTGCATCTCCTCTCCAACTGCACAAACACCTTGAGACAGGCTGATGCTTATTTGGGCACTCAGGATAAGCAGTGAATTCACAGCCTCCTGGAAAACCCACACGATGCAGGACTGTTCTCCCTGGGAGAGCTAATGGGTAGCGCACACAGTTCAGGAAATCTGGGACACTACCACAAGAGGCTGCCCCCTCACATGCTCAGCATCAGTCCAGGCCAGGTTTTAACCAACAAAGAGAACACTATAACCATTGACACTTACTTTTAAAATAGTTTATTTCTCGTCTTAAAATATACATTGGTTTCAAAATTTCAGAAAAAAGCCCACACATTAGTTACAGATTAACAGTCTGGAGTTGGGACACCGAAAGTGGGGTCAGCTCAAGGATCCAGAGCCAATACTGCTAGAGGTGAGCAGGAATGCAGAGGGCAGAACTGTTCCCTGGTGAGAGCAAGCTCTGCTCTTCTTGAGGTCACTGCTTCCTCCCCCAACCTCTGCCAGTAGCCCAATGCTGCAAAGCAAAAATGTCTGGTGACAGGCACTGAGCACTCTTTTGTCACACCTCTGCTTCTCCACTGTTTTGCTTTTAAGTCTACCTTGGCAAAAAGCAGAATTGAGGCTGGCCCTGCTCAGCACTGTCATCACCAGTTGCTTCAGCAAGACTGAGTTCTGTCCACTGACCATCATCTCAGAGTTCAGTGGAGATGAGGTTGAGCCATGAAAGGGCAAAGCCTCCCACACTGTCCAAATGGGTGTGCTGTCCTGCAGGCAGGCCACCTGTGGCAGAGCCAAAGGAGCTCACTCAGTGAGCATCCAATCCCAGGTGATGTCTGTGAGGCAGTAGCCAACAGCTGCTGCAGGTGCAAGCCCTTGGCAATGCTGCAGAAGAAGAAATGCAGCAGTGGAGTGACTGATGAAAGCAAACACAAGGACCCCACCACCATGTTCAGGACAGCTGAGAAAAACATCCTGAAGGTTTAGAGAAGGCTCCTGCTCTCAGCACCTGCCTGTTTGCACAGGAATCAGGCAAAATACTGTACTGAAATACTGAGTCCCACCACCCTGCCAGAGGGTGGCATCCAGCTCCACAACTGTTCAAGATGGGAAACAAGGCGATCATACAGGCAGCAGCTCTAGCCAGGGTACATAAAACAACCAATGAAGCTGTGAGAGAGGCTTGCAGCTCTTTCACAGGCCCTGGAGCCTCCAGGTTTGAGCTGAAGTCTTGACTGGCCCCACCTTCAAGCTATCCACCCTTTGTGGAGAGAGAGGTTTAGGGAGAGGAGTAGAGTCCCAAGCAGCTCTTGGCTGCATATCTTGCTGTAACCACATGAATGGGAGTTCTCCCTTGGACAGAGGACTGCTCTCCTACAGCCCAGTGAAAAGCCCTCATTGAATAGGGTGGGAGGACACAAACCCAACTCAAAAACCAGAGAGCAGACTGAGGACAGCCAGCGGGGTTTGAGGGAGGCCTGGTGCAGGGAACCAGGCTAGTGTCTCCCTCACACCCCTGGGAAAGCCAAGAAACATCAGACAGATGAGGGCACAGGACAAAATTAAACCAGGATGCCTGGGCTGTAAAAGCCCTCAAAAAATACCTACATCTACAGAACCTCTCCCCTTCCCTCCCCCCACCCAACCTCCCCCAAACAAGACATCAAGCACACAAGACTGAGAAGTCACAAAATATCCACGCTACACTAGGAAAAAAAGGCAGGGAGGTCCTACCAAGAAGAGGAGACCCTGGAGAGTCAGAGACAGCACGAAGGCCCCCCCCCCAGAAGAAGGGGGCATGTGAGGAGACCCTGGCGAACGGCTGCTGCAGTGCCATGAGGTAGTATGTCTATAGGAGCAGCTCCTCAGCATGCTGCCCTCGCATCCCTGCCGGCCCTGCACTGAGCCCTGCCTAGAAAAGCTCAGTAGTATCTTTCATGCCTTGCTCACATGGGGCAAGACCTTGTTCTTGAGCCTGGAGGAGTTTCTGCAGGCTAGAGGCCAGGATCAGAGGGAAGTGCAGCTCTGAGAGCTAAGCCTCCTCAAACACACCCACAACACAAGCATCGGACCAGCTGCCAACAGCTGTGTCTGTTTATACAAGGTGGGGAGAAAGAAAAACAATACATCCCCAAAACCAAAGGCTTGTAAAGAAGAAAGAAGCCCACCCAAGAGCAAAGCATCAGCACCATTCAAACAAAACAATAGCACAGAGAGCAGGGGAAGAGGTGTGAGGGAGGAGACACTAACACAAACCCCAGTGCCTAGCAGGCAGTGCCTCCCAGAATGACCTCAGCAGGCAGCACCCATGCCCCATGCCGTAGTAGCAGCATCTGTATGTTGCCTCAAGGAGGGCTGGGTGCTGCACTCAACACAGGAGACAAGTGATGTGGACCCGAAGCAGCAGATTCTGGAGAATCACCCAGAGGGCAGCTGGGGAAAACAAAACCCAGCAGGACAATGAGACAGCAACAATCCCGACAGGTCCCCAGGAGCGCACAGCCATCTGCTGGGAGAGTCCTTGTGTCCCACTCATGGCCCCTGGGCACTCCCAGGCAATGAGACACCACCACACAGGCACTCTGCCCTGTTGGCACAAGTTAAAAAGAGAACAGAGCAGCTGCAGGCAGCCAGCACAAGAGCACCCAGGGTCTCAAGTACCTGAATGGGAAAGGAGAAGGAAGATGCAAGCCTAAAGAGGCACAGGCACCAGGACAAGGGGTACCAAGAACAAGCTCTGGTACAGGCACCAGTGTGAGGCTGTGAAGAGAGCTGTGGGTGTGCCAGGGCAGTGGATGTGCTTCTGCACACTGTTGTGTGCTAGTAATGTGGGTCTGAGGTGCTGGGGAAGGGGGATCCCAGCTCTTCTAGGTAGCAAAAGAAGAAAATAAATATGAAATTTCAGAGCAGAGACCCCTAGAGAGCAGGGTACTAAGGGAAGTTTCCCTCTCAGAACAGATGCAGACATCCCACAGCTCTGCAGCATGTGGCTGCTTCTTGCCCTGACTCAGCTGAGAAGGTTGCCTTGCTCCTGGGCCTGCGTCAGACTGTCCTTGCGATGTAAGTGGTGGACTCCCATCCTCTTGGGACTGCGGTGTGGCCGACTGAAGGGAGGCTTGACCCTGCTTTCACTTTCCTCTTGGGTACCTCCTTGGTTGCTCTCCTTGCTTCCCTGCAGCAGCATTTCTTTCTCCTCAGCTGGGCTCTCAGGCAAATCAAGGTCCACATAGTCCTTCTGCTTCTCCGATGAGGGGCTTCCAGGTTCAGCAGTGCCTCCACCACCTTCCTGCAACAGCTTCTGGGCTTCATCCTGTGAGAAATCTGTACCATAGTCCGAGGAAAAATGGCTCCTACGGGCTCTGGACTCGGTGCTGTCTGTATCCACGCTTGAGTCCCGGCTCACGGTCCAGCTGCAGCTCTCCTCACCATCTGAGTAAGCTGAGGCTGCCCTACCCAGCTCCTGCATGGAGCGGCTGAATCTCTTCTGGAGCTCAGGGGCCGTGTCATGGCCGAAAGCTGTGCGGTTCATTAGCACCCGCTCTGAGGTGGGGGGTGCCTTGTCCACAAACATACGCTGCCAGTTGGCCAGCAGGTCCTCCTCAGAGCTGGCAGAGCTGGCAAAGGCGCTCGGGATCTGGGGAGGGCTGCTGAAGGGGCTGCTCTGTGAAGAGCCATGAGCTCTGGCTGCCTTGGGAGACTGCTGACAGGAGCAGCTGGAGGCTGAATGGTGCCCTTCTGAAGCAGGGCTGCTGGGGAGCGTCCGGTGCCTGTCGCAGCTCTCATCTTCACTCTGTACCAGGCTGAGGGAGATGGCCTGGCGCGTAGCATATGTACAGTTGGGCAGGGGGCTGTTCTTTGGGATCCTTACCTTGTCCTCAGAAAACTCAATCACTTTGCGCCCAGGGTACATAGGGTGGGGAGGCGAGGGTGTAGGGTATGGGCTTAACTTCTCAAAGGCAGGCACCTCCTCTGGCACACTTTCCACACTGCTCTGCGGCTTGCAGCCACCATTCTGCTGTTTCCCTGCATCTCCTCCCTCCTTCCCCATCTGCCCTGTGCTGTTGCAGGCATCAGGAGGGGCTCCACTCATGTCCACATGCACAAAGACATCCTCAGCCATAGGACAGCTGCCACTGCTAGATTTGGCTGAATTAAGAACCAGAGATTCTGGTTTCTCCAAGACTCTGGCAATGACTGAGGTGGGCACAACATCAGATGGAGCCAAGGTGTGGGTTGCCTCTTGACCAGGGCCTGCAGATTCCTGAGTGCTATGCAAATGTTTATTGACCATGTCCTGCAGCTCATAGGGAAGCTAAGGAGAAGGAAAAGGACATTAGAATGGCAATGCCACACACACCATTTAGTTCCAAATAACCTGTCTTTTCCAATCAACCTTCACATATACTTTGTACTCCTTATCTTGAGCCTAGCATTCACCCACCTTGCCTCCAGAAAGGCATCTCTTTCCAAAGCAAACTCACCCCAAGAGGGACTAACAAGGCTGTCACACCAGCCATGTTTCTAGGCCATGGTTCACAGGCCCCATTTTGTGAAGGGGACAAGAGAAGACAGTACATGAGCTCAGTCCACTATGCCTCTGAGCACAAAGACAAGGACTAGCCAGCACATGCTAGGAAGGGGTCTATTGATCTGTGGAAAATCAGCTGGTAGTTGCACTGAAGCGACTCAACAACCCTTAGTGCTGGGATCTGTAGTGCTCCCCAAATACAGTAATTGCAGCCATGATGCTTGGCAGCCTGCCCACAGACCAGAATCGATGCCTTCCCCTGATCCTACCACCTCATCCCACTTCCTCACTCTCCATTTCAGAGAGGCAAACATGGGGTTTATTACCAAAGCTGCAGGACTAAGGTCTCAGCATGGTGTAAGCACTGCTTCTTGTCCTGTAAACAAGCACTACTGCTTTCTCCATTACTCTGCCAAGCTGCCCTCACCTTGGTCACCACACCCATGCACAATATGAAGCAGAGAGCAGAGCTCCACAAGCCACTCAAGTAGACCAGCAAGGTCTGATCCACCACAGTCAGGAGGAAACTGTGTCCAAAGCTGGGGACACAGGACACACTGCATGACAACAGCTGGCTGTAAGGCAGACTATCTGCACAGCTGTTTAGCATTAACACCCCTCCAGTGGCAGCCAAGTGGGATGCAGTACTCTGGGGTGGGGGGCAGAATTCAAAGCTCCAGGGAGGGGAGACAGCTGGGAGTAAGGTCAAGGTTACTCCAGCCGTAACTGATACACTGCCCTCAAGAGTGCTAATTTGAGACACAATGGGGGAGGGTGACATATTGTTCATCTGCTAAGTTAGAAAAGACAAGCACATGGTTTTGATGAGATGAATACAAGAAGGGATGAATACAAGAAGGGTACGGCAACAGGAGAGCTGAGGTAAGGGCCTGAATGAGACTGCCAACTGAAGAAGTGATACTACTAACATGAAAGACGTAAACATCTCTGCTCATCCCAAGTGCAGGATAAGCTGTAGACCCCACAAGGGAGAGTATGAGTTAATATCAGTTCAGGAGGCCTAAAAGGCACTCTGATGCTGCCTTCCACCTTTTTCTTCAGAGTAAGAAGTGAAGCAGGGCCAGACTACTGCTGCATGACTCCTTATCAGGCAGCATGGCCCTTCCATGTGGCCAGGTGAGAAATGGAAGATGATCGAGCAGGATAAAAGAGAAAGGCCTGTCCTCCTGCCAGCTCTCATAAGGCACCCAGCAGGCTATCAAATTCAAGGTTATTGTGCTTTTTATAACAGCTCCTAGCTGAGCTGTGAAATGGAGCTGGCATGAAAGAGGAGATGACAGAGGCTCTGTGATGCCTTCTCAGTGAGAGTGGGAAGAGAAGCCCCCCCTAACCTCTCTCTGAGGCTGAAGGATAAGAGACCAACAGCCCTGCAGAGAAAGCTGGAGAAAGCAAGATGCAGGCAGAGACCATGAGCCCTTCTTCCCCATCTCAGCAGGACTACTACTCACATCAGCAAACTTGTGGTTCCTGAAGTGGGACTTGTTACACTTGAGAAGCTGTACTGCAAGGTTACAGTCTTGTCGATAGCGTTCCTGCAAGAAAGGGCACAGGAGTGCAACAGTGTCAGACTTACTTGTCACTTGCCCAAAAGGGTGCCACCTGAACAGATGTTGCTTGAAGAAGAGGCATCTGATGCATCTCTCAGGAGGGCACCTGCCATTCCCTCCCCTCCACATCCCTATGCATTTTCTTGCAACTCAGCCGAGGCATCGCTTTTAACTCTAGTCCTTGCTCCAGGCATACACTCTGTCAGTGCATCAAATTCCTCTCCCTCTGGGAATTTTAATAACCTCCAAAAGTCCCAGTAGATTTGCTGTCCCATCCCAGAGCGATGCCTGAAGACAATGCCTGATGTTAGGCATCTTGCAGAAAGACTTGAGGGAGTTGAGAGCTGTTAATAGGAACAAGTACTGTATCCAGGAACTTCTATATTAATGGTGTAGAAGAGGCAGCAGCTTCCCCTCAGATCTAAAGTTAATGACTCTTCCCATTGGTACAGCCTGGTCAAACCCTAAGCTCCAAAGAGGAAATACATCAGACTTGAAGATCAATTCTTCCCTGCTCAACCCCTCAGACACTTCTTCTGTCCCTAGTGTTGTGTACAGCTACCACACTTTCATACACAGTGAAATAATTCTCATGGTACTTTACATTAATGATTTTGAACAAGAGGAAAAGCCTACACCTCACACACTTCCACAGCTATTTACAGACTGACACTTACGTTGAGTTCTTCCAGCTTATTGATGGTGGTTTTGGCATCAAGCAGTTTATTAGTGAGCTCTACAATTTCCCAGTCCAGCGTCTTGCGGTCCATCTCTGCCTTTTTAATCTGGGATGCAAGAACACCAGGTGTAAATCACACCAGCCAAGAAGAGCCTGGCTTCACCACCCACTTCAGCCCAAGCATAGCACAGTTAACACATTCAGCTGGGATACAAAAACTTCCAGACAGACAGACAAAGGGGACAGCCTGACTCTTTGCAAAGGGAGAGACCCCAAAGGCCAAATGGAGCCAGCCACTCTCAAACCTAGCCTATTGACTAGCTAGCAACCTACTCAGTCAGTATCACTTTTTACAGCACAAACATGTTTCTTCTCTGCCCTGGTTCACACAGTGCCTGGTGGAAAGCTAGTGGTTTTGAGCAAGCCTGCTACTGGCAGCAAAGATCTCTGAGCTTGAGATACCCAGACCTCTTCTCTGGGGCAACAGAACTGCCTAAAAAGATCCATCAGTCAATGTTGAATAGAAAAGCAGGTTTAATTCACAGGGAGAGGGCAGCAAACTGAAAGAGTTTAAGCCTTGCTCTAGTAAGAAGTTTCTATGTAGCTTCACCTGGAGCTCAGTTAACACCCTTCCTAAAGCAGGTAATATTGCCTCTTTAGACTCTATAACAGAATTAGGTACAGAGCCATGAAACCTGGATGTAACAGCAGAGAACGGCAACAGCTCAGAACAACCAAGCTATCTCCTTCTCAAGTTCATCCAACACTACCCAACGATGCTCTGATGATCAGGGCCCAGCTGTGCATCAGGAGTACAGTTCAGGGATGCACAAGCGGACGGGGGAGGACTATGCAGCCTCTTCAGGCACTAGCACAGTCCATATTAACCCAAAAATTCAAGTGCTAGAACCAAAAAAATTCTCATCTTGGCCAACATGGAGGCAATCAGCATCTCTGCTGTTTGACTTGCCTGCTGACAGAACAGAAGGGGAAGGAAAGGGAGCAAACGAGGCTCACAGCCATCCACATCTTGTGCTGTGCCACAGCTTATGGGCACCACTTCCCAACACGCCATGCTCCAGCTGTCACAGAGTCAAATGCTCTTAAGATGGAGCATTACAAGCTAGGACTTGCTGCATCTGCAGGCAGCTGCTGGATACCAGGTGAGCCCTTGGCTGGATGAGGGCTGGGGCCCCTGCATCTGGGATGGTGTATGTAGGACTAACAATGAAACCAACAGGCTGAGACATGTAAAAGAGGAAAAAGAAAAAACACACAAACTAAAAGACGCAACTGCAAAAATCCAGCTTTGGCTGAGAGAGGCCTGAGAGGTAAGTGCACCCAGCGTGTGCCAGCGGCAGCGTGGGAAGGAGAAAGAGAGAGAGGGGAAGGGAGAGAAAAGAAACAGCCATGAGTGTTATGAATGCACACAACAGACATACATGCACATTGGCTCTCCTTTGACTGCCCTTGTCCTCCCCTCCCAGACTGACCACCCCAAGACTGGCTGACACATGCCTGGCATTTTGAGAGGGACTGAAGCAACATGACGGAATACCATGCAATTATGTTGTGGGGAGCCAAAGCTCACATGCATGACCAAGTAGGGGGTCTCAGTAAATAAAGAAAACAGTTCATGACACCAGCTGGAGTAGGGAGTAGATGGTCATGGCCAGAATCTCACCCCTCACCCACTGCCACATCTGCTGAGTAAAGCCAGGGCCCCTTCCCCAATCTGTTCCCAACATACAAATTCCTTCCACCTCCTCCTCTCCATAGTGACTTAATAGGGCACTTACAAGGGCATGCAGCTTCTCCTCCAGGTCTTGGTTGGTTCTCTGGGAAGCAGTGTAGCTGTTCTGCAATCTACAGAAACAAGATTGTAATAATGAGTAGGTGCCTGAGATCTGTTTCCAAGTTTCTTTCATAGCTGCCAAGCAAACCACCAGCTCCCCAATTCCAGAAAAGCTGGCACTAAGAGAATCAGGTGCATTAACTATGCCCCACCTCTGCCACATAATGACCTTCAGACCCTTGTCAGTGCAGGTAAGAGGAGGTTCAGGGGGGAAAAGACCTTGCAGGGGAGGGTGTAAATGACTTTACAGAATCACCGAGGCTTGAAAAGACCTCTGCGATCATCAAGTCCCAGAAAGACTCCTTTGAGCTATGTCATGTATAAGCATGTAACCAATGACTGGCATTGATTTTTAACTGAAGTACTTTTCAGGTAGTATGGTGATGTATTTTCTTGCAGCCAGTACTGGCTCCTTCTGCACATGGGGTAACCATTCGAACTGGATCCTGCCTGGTATCCAAGAGATGAAGAATTCCCTGTTGTTGTAAGCCCCTCAAGCTGGTAGCATTCTTAAACTATACCCTGGAGAAAGTAAGGCTGCATCCCCTACAGCACATGGATGCACCTTTCTGAGGATGCAGATAGCCTGTGATTTACACAACAGTCTGTTCACACTAGCTGAGGGAGTCCAAGGTGGGAAGCATCTCTACCCCTTTCGTTTCCTTTTTCATACCTACGGAATTTGTCCTTGAATTTCTCCAGCTCCTCACGGTTCTGGCCCAGCTCCGTCTCCAGGTAGTCCTGACCGGATTCCAGCTCCCTCTCCATTGCCTCCATTTTGTTAGTCACATATGTCAGCCGACGTCGAAGCTCTTCATTCTCATGCTGCAGTAGCCTGGGACACACAGGAACAAGGTACCACTGATTGCAGAAAAGGTACGCCACACCAACATACTGCACTCAGTATCCTGCTCTAGGGCTCAAGACTCCAGAACAGGGTCTCCAGGAAATTAAGAACTGAACTGGCACATGGAGCAGGAGATGAATCTGTCAGGAGAGGGAGACTCAAACTCTCTTGCAGAAGGGGGCAAAGAATCATGAGCTAGCTGGCCATGCATGTATCCCAGCTCCCTCTCGGGTTACAGTGCTTGGACAAAGCCCACTAGCCAGATGAGCTGTGCAGCTTCGGTGTCCCTTACTAGTGAATGAAACACACTCAATAATTTATCCCAGTCCAAGTTAGAATAGGTGAAAGCAAAACAGAGAAAAACCATCTTCTCTTCTGAAACAGTTCAAAAGCCTTCACATCTTTAATACATGGTGGAAATAGGACTCCATACAGCCTTATGGCCAGAAGCAGAGGTGGAAGGATATGTTTACAGATGTGATCACAGCTGCCAGTCAAGCCCATTCCAACACAGGACATGCCTGGTGGTCAGAAGGACTTGCTGTTGTATTTCATTCCTTTGTGCTCAACTGCTCAGAGAAACCCAGAAGCACAGCTTCTCTTTGGCAGTGGAAGCTTTCTCTTCACTATGGCTTGGGAGTTCAGTGCTAGCAGCTGTCTGTATCCCATACTAGCACCAGCAAAGGGCTCAGCTCTCATCCTCAGTCAGTAGCAGGTTATAAAAGGGTCTCTCCTCTCCACACATATTAAAGGCTTCATCTCCTACTTTCTTTCACAACCACCAACTCCTCTGCCTTGCACCTGCTCTGGTGATCTAAGTTTCCTCCCTCTACAGCGGGAGAGACATGCAAGGCAGAAGTTATCAAGGCACAGACTAAAGGCTCTCCCCACATGGCCCCAAGAAGACTGAAGACGTGAGAGGAGCCCACAAGGACAGCCAGCTTCACTGTGAAGGTGGTACAGGCAGGACGTGAGAAATCTGCACCCACACAGTTGCAGTATGACAAGCACGTTGCAGTATGACACTTACTTCATTCTTTCTGCATCCGTCAAGGGTTCCTGCACAGGGAAGAAAACAGCCATGAGGTTCTTTCAGATGAGTTGGTCTCTCATACTGTTCAAAGGACAGAATCTTGGTTGCTAGACCCTACTTGTGACTCTTCCTCACTTGTTCTGACAGGTTGTACTAGGCAAGCTTAGAGCTGCTAGGATTTGTACACATCACTCAAGCTGCCTAATACCAAGGCAGACTGTGTGCTCTGTCTCAAGACAAAAGAGACAGACTAGAAACCACCACACAAGCTAGGTAACTTTATGCTCCCACAATACAACTTCAGTATCTCTTGCAACATGTCACCTTAGCTGGTGCTTCAGCTTCTTCCACATCCACAGCTGCTGGGTAGCAGCACTCTCACAGGCCAGCACACACAGGACTAAATTGTCACCACAGCAATCACAACACACTTGAAGCCCCACAAAAAGAATGAGAGAATCATTTGGAAGCCAAAAAAATGCATCTATGATTTACACCACTCAGACGGTGCTGTGAAAAGGGATTCTTTCTGCAGCCCTGAAGCAGCCACTGTAACTATTCTGGGATAGCAGAAGGAAAAAAAAAAAAAGGTCAGAAAAGCCTGTGAAAGAAATTAATCTTCTGGAAAGGATCCCAAGAGATGGATGGAGCAGGGACCTGCAGAACAAGGAGACACAGCACAGTGAAAAGAGCACACAGTTCAGCTATTCTCACTTACTTCGTACTCTGCACTAATGTGTGAGAGGGTTGCTGCCTGCCAGCAGGGCTGAGATAGACTGAATTAGCACTAGAAGGAACTCTGTGTTCTGTGAAAGTCCAAGACTGTGACCATTCTCATGAAGTTCAAGCTGCCAACATATTTATTACTTTTGGTGCTTGGTAACAACAGCACTGCACAAGACCAAAGTGCTGCCACATGTTAGATTGTCCCTCTCTGAGCTGATAGGCCATGCCACAGACAGTTGTGGATGGGGTTGCTGAGCTGCTAGCAATATTACAGAAGGCAAACCATCGCAGTCCTGGCCCTAAGACATCCCAGGGCTGCTTCCTTCATCAATTTACACTTTAAAAGAATGGTCCTTGCCACCTGCATACATCCTCCTGTCCCTACAGGCAAAATATCGATCCATTCTTTTCTCACATCCTGGCTCTACATGGCAATCAGTGAATTCACACAGAATTATCTAGCAACTGTCTCGTACACACACACAGAGGCTAATGACCAGGCAAAGGGGATAACATGACATATATTAAAATGAGGCAGGAGAAATGAGCCTGCTTTCTCCAAAGCAGGCTGGAGAAAACAGAAGGCTTAAAAAGACCTGAAACAGCAACCACACAGAGACAGTACCCAAGACAGCCAGGCACAGGGTACCCATAAAGCATCATGACCATCCTGGCACTTCCTGCCCTGCAGTCTGGAGGGCCTCCAATCTGCAAAAACATGGGAAGCCTGCAGTGAGGAGAACAGCACCAGCTCTTAAATTCCTAACTCCTGAGGCCAAAGGGAAGTTGGTTCCTCCCAGGAAGATATACCCAACCTGAAGCACAGCCATGAGTGTCACCCACAAGAAAACAGCTTCTGGCGATTAAGCACCCACAACATGAGATCCAGGGGCTTGCTCTCACTGTCCCCACTGTCATTGCAGTCTGGAAGCCAATGGGGCTTTGGTAGTTGTAAGACCTCAGTCTGTGAGCCAGTGGCCCTGGCACCTACCTTCTTTAGTGCCAGGCTGAAGGAAGGGGAGGATCTAGTAGGGGTAGGCCCCTCCTCCCTACTCCAGCGTGTTGGAGTGGAGAAGGATCCTTTCTCTGGGTGGTTCGGCTCCACTGCACGCTTCTGCCCAAGTTTAGCACCCAGGTGGTGTGGCTTTAATAGCTGTGAACAGGGACTGCTTTCATCCCTTCTGCCCTCTGCACTGCTTTTCCATGAAGACAGTGAGTGCTGTTGCCCAGAGGATGTCCCTGCCAGCCCCAGGTCTGCCAGCTCATACTGACACAGATCTACTACCCTTCTCTCCAAGGAAAGGAGTTTTTCCTTACTGTTCTTCCTCCCAGGGACAGGTTTCTTTCTTGGTCTGGAAGCTCTTTCAGCTTCCTCAGCACGCTTTCTCTGGCATGAAGTCACTCCCAGCTCCCCATACTTCTTTTCTACTTTTCTTCTGCTTGGTCGGGGGGATCTTTCAGTTGCACGTTTGGTTCTGACCCCTTGCAGATGACCTTCCACTTGGCCTTCTGGCACAGAGCTTCTGGGAGAAAGGGGGGTGTTCTGGTCTTGTTCTGCTCCCTTGGTCTCTCTCAGTGAGCGCAAGCGGATGGGACTCAGCACCCGCTGGGTAATCTCATCCAGGAATTTGGAGAACTGGAGTTTTTCCTCTCTGATCTTCTCCCTGTGCTTGGCAGAGTCAGCAGCACTGCTGCTGCTGTGCTCCAGTGAGCACTTCTCCCTACGGCTGAGGCAGACGTGAGGTTCACTGCATTTGTGTGAGCCACGGCCATAGGAAAGCGTCTCTACTGAGTGGGACTTGCGTAAGCTCTCAGGGCATGGGCCTGTCATGTTGGTCTGCTTCAGGATCCCTTTGAGAGGCAGATGTGTAGAGGAGACCTGAAACTTCCTCGGTGTCAGGACTTCAGGAGGCTCTTTAAACATAAGTGACCGTTCCAGACTTCTGCTCTTGAAACAGCAAGTGGGATGGTGTCTTTCATCTCCAGACACCACAACTGTCTCCATGCTACGGCTCACAAATTTCCTGAGGTGCCCACGACTGCGGTTTGGACACCGCTTCCTACTTCGCTGCCCCATCTTCCCACCACGTGGAAGTGCTGGCGAGACAGTCTGGCTTTTGATGTTCAACTCTGTTCTGCACCCTGACACTTCCTTCTCACTGCTGGACTCCAAGGACCACGATGAGGAGAAATTCAGGTTGCAAACCTCAAACCCCTCTGCCTGTTTCGGATGGCCTGCCTTGGTGTAACTAAACCCTGTTTGCTGTTGCAATGGTATTAAGCCCTTTGCCACCCGGCAAGCTGTTACCTGACTCTGCTCAGCCAAGATCACTCCATCCTGGTCGTCACGAATGATGGGTACCTCATGGCGGATCTCACGATGCTGTGGAGGCGCCTTGCGGTAAGGCTTCTTTGATGGAGCTGTGCTTGACATCCTCCCGCCTGCGTGGCTCCAAAAGTGGGTTACCTACCAACAGCAGAAAGTGCACAGAAGACAGTGTCACAGGTGCTCCATTGAACCCTAAAAGTGACCCAGCAGGAATCTAGCTCCCTTAGAGTCCCAAAGCAGGTCCCCATGCAGAGTGGTGATAAAGCAGGGAAAGGATGTGGCCACAAGCCTTGAGCAGAAGCAGGAGAGGGAGCAGAGTAAGAGGTAGCTGTGTCCTTTTCCCAGTCAGCGAGAGCAGAGGGCTGGTACATCCTCCCCCCGCTCTACACACACTCACTCACGTAGTTTCTGTGTGTCCAGATTATATATAGCAAACAAGAACAGACCTCACAGCAGCATATTGATTAGGCTCTTTAGGAAAGGCCTTTTCCAGTATGGAAACTGCAGGCCTTGCAGGCAGCAGTGACAGCTGGAGCAGGAGTTATTGATCATATGCTGTCACTGTCAGTGGGGACTGTGTGGGAGGAGATTAAAGTTATTAAAGTGCCCAAACCCAAATGTTTTTGGTTTACTCTGGAACCCCAATGGAGGAGACCACAGAAAGCTTGTCAGAAGAAGGTACCACAGCATTACAACTCTTCACTCTGTTATCAAATTAGGGAGCAATGCCAGTGACATTGATACCTAAGGCCAGATTTTGCAACATGCAAACCAGTTTAGTCCCTTTACCCCAGCCATTCTGGGCAGGAGCTGCAGCAGTACAAAATACAAAGTAGAAGCAGCTGCCTTGTACACATGGAATAATTTCCTTCCTTTCCACCACTTTGGGACTGCAGTGGAAAGGAAGGAAGATTTCTCTTCAAGCAGGCAGGATTTTGACCGCCCCACTGTACAAAAGATGTCTCAGAAATGCCAAGGAGTTCTTGTAAAGCCTGATACCAGACTTTTCCCAAGGACAACATATGCATCATTCACAGTCCCCATGCACTTGGGGTAAGCACCCACTTCTGATTACCTGTCCCCTGCTGGACCCTAAAGATGATCAAAACTAGCATCTCTGCAATCCTCAGTGCCTGACTGCCAGCACTTCAAAGCGCAAGATTTCCCTCTCTTCTCTTCTACAGGAAGGGCCATTTGCCTCTCAATCACCTACCTTCAAGGTGGTCAACAGATACCCACTGGGCCAGTGACCTAGTAGACTTCGCTTTGTGTTTTGGTCAGAGGAGTTGCACATGTTGAACATCTAAACAGAGCCTCAAGAATTCTCTCAAATTCATAGCTGCTCTTGCTTAGCTGTGTCTTCTTGAGACTTAGACTGAGTCCCCTGGGAGGACTGGCAAGTGTGAGGCATCTGCACTAAGCACAGAGTGGCTCCAAGCCACAACAGGCTTTATATTTCACAGAACATTTGCAAACTGTCCTTTTCTCTGCTAAAAACACACGCTCATAAAAGTTTCTCACGCCCTACCACAGACATGAACAACTTCCTAGGAATAAGTCGCTCTCCATCATTTTTGAAAGGTTATGGAGAACAGAGGAGGTGCCTGAGCATTGGAGGAAAGTTAATGTCACTTCAGTCTTCATAAAGGGCAAGGAGGAGGACCCAGAGAACTACAATCCAGTCAGCCTCACCTCCATTCCTGGAAAGGTGACAGACCAGTTCATTCTTGAGGTCATTTCTAAGCTTGTGGAGAAAAAGAAGATTATCAGTACTAGTCAGTATGGATTTACAAAGGGGAAACCATGCTTGACCAGCCTGATAGTCTTCTGTAATGGGTAATGAGGGGACAGCAGTGGACTGCTTGACTTCAGCAAGGCTTTTGACACTGTCTCCCATAACATCCTCCTAGGTAAGCTTATGAAGTGTGGTTAGGCGAGTCAGCAGTGAGGTGGATTGAGAACTGGCTGAATGACAGAGCATAGAGTATTGTGATCAATGGTGTGGGGTCTACTTCGAGCCCTGTGGCTCGTGGTGTTCCCCAGGGGTCAGTACTGCCTCCAGTCTTGTTGAACACATTCAACAACCTGGATGAAGGAACAGAGTGTAGCCTCAGCAAGTTTGCTGATGATACAAAACTAGGAGTGGCGGCTAACACACCAGATAGCTGTATTGCAATTCATCAAGACTTGGACAGGCTGGAGAGCTGGGCAGAGGTGAACCTCATGAAGTTCAACAAGGACAAACGTAAAGTCCTGTGCCTGGGGAAGAATAATCCCATGGATCAGTACAGGTCAGGAGCTGACCTGATGGAAAGCAGCTCTATGGAGAAGGACCTGAGAGTGCTGGTGGATAACAAATTCACAAGCCAGCACATGCCCTTGTGGCCAAGAAGGCCAATGGTATTCTGAGATGTATTAAAAAGAATGTGGCCAGCAGGTCAAGGGAAGTTCTCCTTCCCCTCTACTCTGCCCTGGAGAGGCAGAATCTGGAATATTGTGTTCAGTTCTGCATTTCCCAGTGCAAGCGAACTGCTAGAGAAAGTCCAGAGTGCCACAAGAATGAATAAGGGGATAGGAGCATCTGTCTTGCAAGAAGAGGCTGAGAAACCTGGGGCTTTTTAGCCTGGAAAAGAGAAGACTGAGAGGGCATCTTATAAATGCAGGTAAGTATCTAAAGGGTGAAGGTCATGAGGATGGGGCTGGGCTCTTCTCAGTGGTGGACAGTGATAGGACACAAAGCGAAAACTAGAACACAGTAGGTTTCACCTGAACTTAAGGAGAGACTTCTTTACTTTGAGCATGACAGAGCACTGGAACAGGCTGCCCAGAGAGGTTGTGGAGTCTCCTTCTCTTAGAGACGTCCAAAACCTACCTGGATTCATTCTTGTGCAACCTGATCCAAATGTACCTGGATTAGCAGGGAGGCTGGACTTAAATAATCTCCAGAGGTCTCTTCCAACTCCTACCATTTTGTGGTTCTGTGACTAACCCGTAAATCTCCATCACCAGAATGGTGGAAACTCTTCCTTGCAGCAGTCATTCCCACAAGGACCCTTCTAAAAAGACTCGAGTAGGTGAAGAGATCTCTAATACTTTAGAAAACTCACATCCGGTCTACCAAATACACATTCCACTGGACTCCCAAGAAAAACAGATGGGTCTGACTTGCTCGGAAGACATTTCTCTTGTTCAAAGAAGAATGCTGAAATTCTGACCAGAAGCAGGTTTGTCAACACCCCACCACCAAACAAGAGATCTAGAGGACTCTTCTGTGACTTCCTGCCAGGCTAAGGACAGGAGATGCACATGGAGATATTCCAAGCTAAAATCACAATAATTTCTCCAGCCTACAAGGATCTGAGCACTTACCAGCCTGGGGTCAAATCTGCAACCTCATGAAGCAGGGACAGTCACTCAGATGCCCTGAAGAAGACAAACAAATGCTGGAAAGACACCTAGCAAGAACATGTCCAAAGCACTCAGTTGGGACCATACAAACTCAAAATTCATGAAGCAATAGTTTCAGGAGAACCCTGGTTTCAGGAAGAACTAAACAAACCTCATGTGAAATGGAACCCTCCCAGCTAACCCTCCCCACTACTGCAAAGGAATGCTAACTGTGAAGCCTTCAGTACAGTAACTTGCTAACGGTAACAGTTACCTCACTCGTCCTTTTAAGTCAGCAATTCTTACCTACAAATCAGTTGGCAATTATCAGACTCTTATTTGAGCCAAAATATTACATCTTTGTGCCTACAGATGTGATAACCCACACCTCAATGAGAGAGGAAGGCAAGAAACTCTGCCTGCTTGGAAGCAGCTCTGCCTTGCTGTTAACAGGCTCTGTAAAAGAGTGTCCAGCCAGCCAGGGATACAACACAAGCTCAGAAATAACCTTCTGCTCAAAGCCCAAGGTACTCATCACTACAAGAGAATTGTGTGTGGGAGGCAGATGTAAGAGCATAGCTCTGTGGCCATCATTGCTACTAGCACAAGATACTGCAGAGGAGCCTTCTCTCCCCTGATGTACTTCTGCTGCTGTGCTGCTTTCTCCCTGTCAATGGTACTGAGCCTTGGGAAGCAGAACAGGAGTGCAGGGTGTGGAGCAGTTGTGTACAGACATGGAGAGCCAAACTGAAAGTGAATGGAACAGGCAGGCAACCAGGACCACGCAAACTCAAGCTTTGCCAAAACAAACTGAAGAAGTGCCCTAGTGCTGGCCTTGCCCCAACAAGCTGTCTGGCCCCTTTCCTTACTACAATGCTCTAAGTCAGGTCTCAACTAGCACAGGAAAATACAGCTTCACAACAGCATAACTGCTCTGCAAGGCAAAATGTAAAGTACAGGGGGAGGAAGAAAGAGAGGGAGAATGTGCACCTCCAGGAAAGACCAGGCCAGCATAGTTTACATCTGCTTTTCCACCAACTCCCAGCAGGAGCTGGTTCAGCATCAAGGCAAAAAATCAGCCATGTGGGCTGGCAGACAAGCAGAGGATTCCAGGAACAGCTGCACCCGTAGGCCAACATGCTTCCATTGTAGAGATGCTCAGAACAAACACACCAAAAGGCATCCCTGTCTCTAAGCAGGTTCCTTGTGCTTCCTACCCCAGAGCTACCAACTATGCTACCTGCCATCTCATCTGCACCTACCTGGAAAAGATGACCAGGATTTGAAATTTACTCTTACAATCTGAGAATTTACAGAGACACTGAAATCCTCACACCTCCAGGCAATTTTCCCTCAATGACTTACAGATCCAAACAGACAATGTGTCCAAACATTTCTGGTCGCCTGTCTCCGAATCGGCTTTCCTCCGTCGGCATCCAGCAGCACCTGGTCAACAGCTTCTGAAACATGAGAAAGGAAAGCTGGTGTCAGGCACCTATTAGCATAAGACATGGAAGCAGCCAGGCATGTTCAGAGCAACCCACAGCCAGCAAACTGCTGGACTATCAGGCCACCAATGCTAGGTCCTTCTAGTGAAATAATCTCCTTGTCTTCACTGTGTCCCAGAAAGGAACTAACCTCTGAAAGGCAACTGTTTTCTCTAAATTACTCCAGGAGTTACTGCTTCCCTACCTACATCCCTGTCCAATATCAGGAATCCAGCCTCTGTCATTCTGCTCCCACCACCCTGCTACACCAGCCTAATTTCCCTCTCCAGACTTCCCTACACTGAACAGCACAGTTACACCCTCCTTGCCTACAATACCTGAGCATCCTTTGCTACAGCAGAGACAGAATCCCAAGGAGGCTCAACTCAGTATACCTCCATTTGGAAAGAAGCAGATACTCTCTGCAGAACAGACAGACCTTGTGCTCCAAAGCGGAAACGGACATTGGTAATATCCAGAAATAGAACGTGCCAATTCTGCTCACCACACTATTCACAAGCCTCTCTCTGAAGAAGCTTGCTGTCAAGTCCACATTCTGAGTACCCCGGAGAAGCTCAGCTTTAGCCTGGAGCTACAGCAGGAGGTAGTTCTTCAGCTATTCTAATTAGCACTGTAATACAAGAGGAAACTTAACCTCCTGTTTCCTTTTATCTGCTCCTTCCATCTCTCATCAGTAACATTCCTTAACATTTACAGTCCTCTTTCCTAGCAGGATCTCATCTACAATAGCTCCAGTACAATAGCTCTACTGTCTTGTAGCTACTACCCACAGTAGTTCCAGTCTTATTTCTAAGCTCACTGACAGTTACAGCTTCACTGGAATAGCTCATTGAGGGCTATGAGGATTGAGCTCACATTGATCAGCAGCAGCCAGTGACATATTTTAGGTAAAAAGATATAAACACACAAAGGGTCAGAAGACTGCAGTGGAAACCTAACAATTCACTTTGTTAATACCAAAAGCTAAGGATACCTTCACTCTCTCACAAAGACCTCCCTCTTCACAGCAAGGGAGTGCAGTGACAGTGACTGAATCCAGCTGCATAGGCAGTACACAAGCTTGACTCTAGCTGTTTTTATCAGAGAGCATCCGTCGGTGTAACATTCACTTGCAGAACAGCTTTGTTCTCTTTGAGATCTGAAAAAGGCAAAACCTTTACTATACAGCAGGATCAGATATGATCTACACAGAAATGATTAAAAATATTCTGCACAGGACCCACAAAACTAACAGCCACTTGGCATGCATGCAAAGCCATGATACCCATTAGCATAATTTTGTCTCCAGTTAAGATATCCACATCACACAAAAAAAGGTCTAAAAGTAACACTCAAGACAGAGAGAAAGCACCAAAGAAAATACAACATCTGTAAGCATCTACTGTCTTCCTGATATTTGATAAGCCCTTTGAGGGATGAAGTAGCTAATGCTAAGTTTTGGTTCTAGGATGCACATAGTTTCTTTCCTGCTTGCTGTTGCAGTTTTCTTCATCATCACCTTCTCTTGCATTGCCTTTTCTGACCCTACTAAACAGTCTGCTTATCAATGTTCATGGCATGGTCAGCAGTCTCCCTTAAGAGAAATGCCACAGAATCAGAGAATGTTAGATGTTCAAACTGACCTCCAGAGATCATCCAGTCCAACCCCCCTGCAAAAAGCTGGATTACCTAGGGAAGTCCACCCAGGAATGCATCCAAATGGGTTTTGAAAATCTCCACGCAAGGAGACTCCACAACCCCCCAGACAGCCTGTTCCAGTGCTTCATCACCCTCACTGTAAAGAAGTTCTCCTCAGGTTGAGGTGAAACCTTCTATGTTCAAGTTGTATCCATTGTTCCTTTTCTTATTGCTGCAGACCACTGAAAAGGGATTGGCCCCATCCACTTGACACCCACCCCTCAGATATTTATAAGCATTGATCAGATCCCCTTTCAGTCTTCCCTTCTCAAGACTAAACAGCCCCAGGTCTCTCAGTCTCTCTTCATAGGGGAGATGCTCAAGTCTGCTAATCATGTTTGTGGCTCTCTGTTGGACTCTCTCCAGCAGGTTCCTGTCTCTCTTGAACTGGGGAGTCCAAAACTGTACACAATACTCCAGGTGTGGTCTCACCAAGGCAGAGCAGAGGGGGAGAAGAACCTCCCTAGACCTGCTGGACACACTTTTCTTGATGCTCCCCAGATACCATTAACCCTCTTGGCCGCAAGGGCACATTGCTGACCACCAGGACTCCATGGAGCTGCCCTCCAGTAGGGCAACCCCCTACTTGTACTGCTGCCTGCTGTTATTCCTCCCCAGATGCAGGACCCTGAGCTTGTCCTTATTGAAATTCATGAGGTTTGCCTTCACCCAGCTCTCCAGCCTGTTCAGATCTCGTTGGAAGGCAGCACAGCTTGGCAAGGTGTTGGTCACACCATCACCCCACCCCCCCAGTTTTGGATCATCAGTGAACTTGCTGAGACTGATTATATTGCAGACAATATTTCTTATTTCAGGTAGTGTCATCTTTCTAGTCGTATCTTAAAAAAAAAAAAAAAAAAAAAATCAGGATTTCTTTGGTTTTTTGTTCAGAAAAATAAACTTGTATGACAGAAAAAATACATTCCATAATCACAGTCACACTTGTGTCTAATGCAACACTAGAGAAACATTCATTGCCTATCGCAGAGTCGCCACATGCAAAAAAAACAAAAACCAAAACAACTCCGAATGCAACATCCACATGTAAAAAGTCTTGATACTGTCCTGTGTCACATATCTGGATCACCAGAGCTAACCCAGAAATTTTAAGCTATATGAGCCAACCTATACTCCAAATGCACATCCAATACTTGACATTGGTACAGCAGGCAACACTGACTATTCACTAGCACCATGACAAGCAAGAGCCATGTCCAGTTGCCTTCCTCTGCTTATGGGCAGAGGCAACCTTAGTCTCTACAAGACTCAAGCTAGACTATGTGAGAAGCTGCTGCAGTAAGCCTGATCAAGACAATTGATCAGCAAGATGGATAACTGCATCAAGAAGGCTTGTTCAGGACAAACAAGCTATGTGAAGTTAAAAACAACAGCACCTGTAGACTGCTGGTGCCAAGTATGATGGAAAAGGACTGCAAGGTTATTAAAGGACACTTTAAAACTTAATAAGAGTGATCTTTTCATTCAGAGAAGTCATCTCAATTAAAGTACATTCAGATCCATTCTGCTGTTACTTTGAGTCTCATTTTAAAATAAAAGGATGATAGCTCTTACAGCAGGAACTCACATTTCAGTTCTGCCTGTATGTTAATGCTCACGATTCAGATCTGAGTAATAGCATTACGATGACTCTTGGATTAAAATTGAGTTTCAGGAGGATTATTGCTCATTCCTGCTTTTCCATACTAATTAACCTTGACTATTAAGCAGAATCCTCTATTCTGTGCATGGGAACAATTCCAAGAGCTATCAAGAAAAAAAGGGTCAGGCTAGCTGTTGAACAACAAACAGTCCATGTAACAAGCTCTACTTAACACCTAACATTTCCAAAGAAAATTAAATCCCTAGACTCTACAGTCTTACATAGCTTGTATTGAACATAAATACCACCGGACATATCATGTGTCTGTCATATTCACTGTGCCCTGCCAAAGCCTCTTCAAAGTAATCAGAATTGCACTTTTCTTACAGTCTTGCTCCTCTTTTCCACAATACAAAGATCTCGGTCTCCCTAATTCAGTTATACTCCATATCCTCCATGCATTTTTTTAATCTACTCTCTTTGCTAAGAGTAGCTTAGCTTCCCTAACTCCTTTTCTAAAAGCCAGGACAGACCACCATTGCCCAAGAAACACCAGCACTGCTAACACCGTAACTGGAATAGAACGCAACAGCTGATTAACATCTGAACGGGAATGGGACAGGAAGCAAAAGACCTGAATCCAATCCCCAGAAGGAATGTTAATGGAGAATAAAAATACCAAGGGAAGATTTTGGCCAGGAAATTAACATTAACTTTATAATGCATGCAAAAGCATAGAACCACCCTCAATGGCTGCACCTTTGGGGGGCTGGACAGGATGACTTTCAAGGGTCCCTTCCAAGCCGATGCATTCTGTGATTCTGTGATCTGAAACTGCACAAGAACAAGCTTGGCAAAAGGTCATTTGTGAAGTTACCTTTAGCACTGACACCTACATCATGGGCTACCGACAGCTTCCCAGCTTCCAGAAACACTGACATGCCAGAAGCCTGTTTGATTTGTTAGTGATCCTGTTGGTTTGATTTCTTCAGTTTGTTCAATGATCCCTTCAGATCTCACAAGGTGGTTTAGTCTACAAAACTCCAGTCTCTTCATCTTTACACCTGAGGTTTCATGTACTTACCCATCCTATTACCTGTTCTTTTAATATCTTCCACAGAAAAATGTTTGGAGCATGTTTCTCAGATATTTAAAGAGATGTATACCAGGCTCTTAGAAAATAACTCATGGAGATTAGGAGAACACTTAGAAGTTCCTGAAAATAACTGTCTGGGCCCTAGTAAAGATTTGTTAGAAAAAACAGATCTTGATACTCTAACATGCATCTTGCAACAAGCTAGTAGATTATCCCAGTGAAATTTGGGAGCCACAGCCTTAAATTTTCTCAGACATAAGCTAGGGAACAACTACAGCAAACAAACATTTGAAGAAGAGGAGGAAGCGGGTAAACATTCCTGTAGGAATTCCCTTCCCAGACCTCTGTCAGCTTCTGTGCTGTGTAAGAGGGGAAGAAAATGGGGGGGGGAGGAGAGGGGGAAACATAAAATCGAAAATTATTTAATTAGAATAAGGTAGGAACAGCTTACATTTTTCAGACACTGAAAAGTGGACTCTCAGCCCTGTAAGTATTTCTCAAGTCTCATACAACCCCTAACAACTAGTATCAGCAATCCTGTTGTTTCAGCCTTTGGTTTAGAACTTCTGGGAAAACTACAGTCTCCGGCTCCTCGGTGCCAGGGACCAAATGTCACTGAGCTGTCTCTCTAGCAGGGAATATAGCAGTGTAAAAAGAATGCTCCATTAGCGCACAACTTATATACTTGCCTCAATACATTGTCCAAAATCTCGCCTCTATCTGTGAGCTGCAGTGATGCACAGATGGCTAACACAGTATGTGTTATCTACAAAGCCAGGCAATGGAGCACAGCACACTATCTGCATTATTTACAGAGGACAGATGGACAAATTGTTGCAGTGACACAGGCTACAGAGCATCTGCAATGACAAAGAGGCTTCAAGTCCAGTTCTAACACTTGCAGATGATGGCAAAAACAAATTGCAAGAAATGAAATGACCGTTTACAGCAGCCAGCTTTATTCTGAAATGCTATCACTACAACCACACCAGTAAAGTTATTCACGTGCCAGTTGTGTTCCCATAGAGCCTTCACCTGCAAGTAGAAAACACAAAATGTATTTACTAGATGTATCCTTTTCAACAAGAAAGAGAACTGATATCTGCAGTCATTTAGTAACTTCTTCCTTGACCATGAGCTTAATATGTAAGTTGCCATACATACTGAAGCACACACTAGGGAGAGACAGTAACTGCATAACAGCATCAAAATGGAATGAAATTTCTTTCGAGCTTGGAACAGCTGTAGAAAAGTCCAGCTCGAACCTGCTCAGTCATCTGAATCTTTTGAAATATTGAACATTTGAAAAAGTTTTGAGATCTTGCTTTTGCTGCATACACAACACGCTGACTGGGTCTGCAGACGCTTTCATTGCCAAGCTGAGGAGGAACCTTAAAATAACATTTCATGAGTCCTACATCTGCTCTAGATAAAAATAGTCTAATTTATAAGGTGGATCAATCTACTTTCACTGAACACTATGGGTAAGAATGACTAGGTTGTAGAAAGGCTTGCAATGATCAGTTCACCCATCCTCCAGCACCACAACAGGTTCTTTCATTCCACAATCACAAGGCAGCAGCCAAACATGGCATACTGTTCAGCAAGTAATAAAAAGGATCATTTTTCCTCCAAAAGTCTTGTCTACATATACACTGTACTAAATTAAATGGACTTAGAAAATAATGCAAGGTAGTATAACACCCCTGGGTAAATGTTCTTAATTCAGTTTAAGAGCACTTAACATTGAATCAACTTAAGTTAAATAGATACAAGACACAAACTAAAACAAGGATGCCTATAAGAATGCTGCACTAATATAATCACAGCTGCTTCTAATCTGATTAAGTTAAATCAGTACAACTTTCTGCAACTGCAACATCCTTACCAATACTGAGGTTAACCCTTTTTAGCCCTTTTCTATTTCCAAAGAAGGTTTTACTAGGTTTTGCAGGTTTTTCTTTCAAATAACTCAGGGACATCTCTCTGAGTTAGTATAAGCTAATCACACTACACAAGATATTAAAAGGTATTGATATTTATATACTTTAAAGCTTTACTACTCCTGTGACCATCAAATACAACGTGCAGACTAGCACGGTATAACATTTTCTCTGCTCTCCCCAAGGAAGAAGAGAAGGGTGATCACAAATATTTGTACTGTACCCTGCTTTCCATACACCCGTGAAGGTTTTGTTTGCTGAGGCCCAAAATACCTGGGGTGGTTTTGAAATTGGAAAGGCAATGTTCCCCACTTGCTGGTTCCTAAGGGTATGTCTCATCTACAATTAACCGAGCCAACTGGAGTGTGGAGTTAGAGCACATTATCTAACTGCCCCCAGGTATGGTCTTACTACTGCCCATCTTCCACCAAAATACGAGGTTCTCTCACTAGCTGTTGGATAAGCATATCCACAAAACAAGGCTGAGGTCACAGCCCTAACACTCTACAAAATCACACTAAAATCGCCTCTCATCTCCTCAGTTCCCATAGCATCTCCACTTGAAATATATTTTTCAAGAATTATTGGGATTTCTTTTCCATTTCTCATTCAAAACTATCTGAACTGCTTCTTCTAAACACAAAGACTTATCTTCATTCTTTTGATACTCTCATTTTCACCTCTACCAGCTTCTTCAATTCAGTCACACTGAGCTCACTCTGACCTGCCTTGCATCTGCTCCAGGAACACTACCATCACCCTCTCCTCACGGCCACCTTCTACTGCCATCTCTGAGCTACCATATACAGCACTAACTTCCTCTTCAGTACAAGTTTTCCATGTCCAGCACAGAAAGGCAATAGCAGGAATCTGCTCAGCACTACTTGCAGAGAACTAAGTTCCCTCATTGGCCTTCAGAAACTAAACTGTCACAACTCTGAACAAGAAACATGGCTTTGTCTGCCATAAGAAAGGAACTGCAGGACAATACAGCAAGACACAGCTTTATTTCTTGCACCTAAACCAAAACTCATCTGGGATAGAAAACAGGAGGAAAGGGTACATGAGGTAAACACCTACCTGAGAGCAATTGAGTTGAATAGCCTTAAATTCCTTACAAGTACAAGTAAAGCAGTACCCCTGATCCAGTGGTAGGAGAACAATATTTGTACTATACTCAATTCTCTCTGCTGCTGGGGTTTAATCCCAGCAAGAACTGGTTTGGTTTAATTAGCTTTTCACTAGCAGATGGTCAGATGTGAGAGGCAGAGAATGGTACAGGCTTAACTGTTGGGTGATTGTGCAGCTGCATCTGTAGCTGCACAGTTAAGCATGTCCAGGAGTCCAACTGTAGCTTGCATGACACAGACCATGTATGCCATTAGCCAAATGTCGGCTTCCTCTTTCTCTAGATTATGTATCAGTGAGAGGCAGTATGCAAAGATGGGCAAACAACCAGCATGCAGTCTCACCACCAACCCCTTTCTCAGGCAAACCCCTCAAATCTTAACCAACCAAAAGGCTCTCTTTCTTTGGTGCCAGAAGCACATTCAAAAGTATTGCCATGGAAACTTGAGCCATCCTCTGTGCTATTCATCAGAGAAGATTAATTTAGCACAGAAATATTTTATGATCTCTACAACACTAAATATAAACAGCAGTTAGTACAAGGAAAAAAAAACTACAGTCTTCAGTATTGTGTGAGGATGGCAGTGGTGCACTCTTCAACTAAGCCATCCAGTTCCCACTTCACCTACAACATTATAAAATGACAGCAAAATAGAGTGCAACAGAGAGAAACATAAGTGGTGTTAGAGAAATAAACCTATCCAGCCACGGGGAGGAAAGAGAAAGGGGTTCAAGCCTTTTCACAAAGCTGGTCACATTCTGCCACTTTCCTTTCCCAGAGGTAACAACTGATGTTGTTGCTGACTCCTTTGCAAAACAGGATTCCTAACAGGCACAGACACCTCCCACTTAACCCAAGTCAGAGCCATTGTCTACTCTGGAGACCGCATCGAGTATTGCCCATTAACCTCCACTCAGCCTCTGCATCCAGGCACATCATGGAGTGCTAAAGTACGTACACGTTGGCAGTAGTAGTCTCAACAGGCCACAAAAGCAGAACAGGGAAAAAGACTGTTTCCAAAAACATGCTTTGGGCCTAGCAGATTCAGAGCCTGAGCCAAGGGCAGGAACAGGCACAAAACTTGTCTCAACTCTAAATAATAGAGAAGCATGGCTCCTAAAATGGAAGATAATCCTAGAACATCTTCTCTCTTTCTTGTGGTGTGGCCCCGTAGTTTATCTGCCTCAGTCTGTCTCATTTGTTTTGGTTTTGGTGGTTTTTTTTGGTGTTTTTTTTTTTTGGGGGGGGGGGGTTGGTTGGTTAGGGTTTTTTTGGGGTTGTGTGTGTGGTGGGTTTTTTGCTTGGTTTCCTGGTTTATTTAATATTCTTTTAGTCTTCAGCATCAATGAACTGCTGAGAGATTTTGTTCTGAGAGGTCAGGCACAGAAATACAAGAGAGATTAGTTCATCTAGGAAAATAGCTGACGGACCCACCCACCTGTCTTTAATTGGTGACCTGCATAAAGCATGCAACTAACTAAGGCTCTTCCCATTTATCTGGATTCTACTCAGTCCTTATAATAGTAGGATCTTAACTACAGCAGAGGGGACTGACACCTCCATCCCCTGCCCTACAGGCTGTACATGAGGAGGCCGTCTATCACCAGCAGTCACAGAATGCACTACTTGTCCTTCTGTATATGCTGTATTGAACCTCCTAAGTTCACCTTCCTCCCTTGTCAGGTGATAAGCACCAACGATAAGTGCTACATCCCCTACCTGGCAATGCTCTTATAAAACTGGAATGCTTGGTCTTTATGGCTTCAGAATAATTAATAGGTTTATGCTATCCCAAAGTTAAGGAAAAACATCTCCTCCTTAGCAGTGAAGACAAGCTCTTCACCTCCACAGGGTGGAGGTGTAGACCCCTCTCCTTCTGTAAGCTAGCTTTACACAGCTCTTCAGAGAGCAAACTGGGAAGTAGAGCTGAAGGTGAAGTCACCTAACTTCAAAGGCACTCCAACTGGGAGCAGAGGATGATCAGCCTCACATACCCTAACGAAAAAATCCCATCATATTCCTGGTACTTTTTTTTTTTTTTTTTTTAAAGTCAAGTGTCAGACTAAACCACTCAAAGAGCTATCAGCTCGCCACTCCTCTTAGAGCAAAGACCAAGGACAAATGCCAGTGTATAGACAAGCAGATATGGCAAAGATAAGGTGCTTGTTCAGTCCACCAAGCTGTTTGTTCACGCTTTCAGCTTCATGTAGCTGCATGAGCTTAGCTCTACAGAGTCTGTGACTCTGGGCTAAGGAATGTTTCAGCTGGAGAAACCCCACATCTGCTGCTGGCTCAAGGTGCCATAGGATCAGACCAACTCCTAGTTTGCTGTCCAGATGAAACCCTGCTTTCTGCACCTTGTCCCACCAGGGGGAGATCTAGTTATTTGGTGAGGGTTACTGCTCTAACCAGAGAAACTCATCTCCCTAGAAGACGTATTTAGGACTGGATAGAGAAGCACAGATATGTGAATTCCTAGACACTCCTGAAGGACAGCAGGGAAGCCTAAACAAGGAATTAAAACCTTTCTCTCCACAACACATTAAAACTCACTGACAGGAAAGAAAAAGGCCAAGAATTAGCCTCCCTTCCTCCTTAGCCAAGGACACATCCGTTTCATTCTGGCTCCCTTACTACCTGGCAACCAGAAAGTGACAGTAGAAGTAGTATTTAGTCCTAAATGAGACCTCCGTTTTTGCAGCCATAGCCTATACCACAGAATAAAGCTGAAACACCCAATGATTCAACACTTACGTATTCTATCAATAACACTCCATCTAACACATTCTTAGGCTTAAATTTTTCTACACCTTAGGTTGCCATCCATACAACACATTTTTTTAGTTTGGCACTTCACAACAGAGGAAGGAAAATGAAGATTCAGGCAAGACACTTTCTTGTCAACACCTGAGCCCTAAAAGTCAGGTATGGAGTCAATGACAACTAGTTTGAAATAAAATGCACAGTTCACATGAAATCGAGAGAGCCTAATGTGAATAATTTCAAACTACTTCGCAATAACAGGAGTCCTGTGCAGTGAGTAACATTCTCACCACTGCTGAGATCTCCTTTGAAATGTGACATATCTTTCTTGAGAGGGTGGCATGAACCAATCTGTTAACAGTAGCTCTGCAGCAACTGATTCAGACTATGACAACCATTACAATTAAAAACTATACCATGAATCACAGAACGTTTTGGGTTAGTAGGAATCTTAACAGGACATCTAGTTCCAACACCCCCCTTCAGCCTCCCCACCATGCGTAGGGACACCTTCTACTAGAGCAGGCAGCTCAGGGCCCCATCCAACCCAGCTTTGAACATTCCAGGGCTGGAGTCTTCACAACTTCTCTGGGCAGCTTGTTCCAGCACCTTACCAACCCTCAAGGTTAAGAATTTCTTCTTAATGTCTCATCTAAATCAGTTTGAAGCCATTACACCTCATCCTGTCACTACATGCCTTTCTAAAAATTGCCTCTCTAGCTCTTCTGTAGGCCCCCTTCAAGTACTGGAAAGCTGCTGTAAGGTCTCCCTGAAGCCTCCTCTTCTCTAGGCTGAACGACTACTCTCTCGGCCTGTACCTCTCCTGTGAAGACTTCAGCCCACTAATTATCCTTGTGAACCTCCTCTGGACCTATTCTAAGAGTTTTATGTTCGTCTTATGTTGGGTGCTCCAGAGGTGGACATGATACTCCAGGTGGGGTCTTGAGAGCAGAAGGGGAGAATCTCCCCCTTCAACCTGCTGTCTACCCATTCTTTCGATGTAGCCCAGGATACAGTTGGCTTTCTGGGCTCCAAGTGCACACTGCTGCCTCATGTTAAGCTTCTGATGAACCAGCATCCTCAAGTCCTTCTCCTCAGGAATGTTCTTTATCCATCCTCCACCCAGCCTGTATTTGTGCTTGCAATTGTTCCAACCTCAGTGCAGGACATGTCACTTGGGTTTGTTGAACTTCATGAAGTTGGCATTGGCCCACATCTCAAGCCTGTCAGGGTCCCTCTGGATGGCATCCCTTCCCTCTAGCATGTTGACTGCACTACAGAGCTTGGGGTCATCAGCAAACTTGCTGAGAGTCCACTCAATTTCACTGTCTGTGTCGCCAACAAAGATGTTAAACTGCACTGGTCCCGGTACTGACCCAAGGAACACCATGTGTCAGTAGTTTTCACTTACATTGTGCCATTGTGTACCACTCTTTGAGTGTGATCATGTCAATTCCTTGCCCACAAAATGGTCTACCCATCAAATCCATGTCCTTCCAATTTAGAGACCAAGATCTTGTGGGTGACAGTGTCAGACACTTTGCACAAGTCCAGGTAGATGACATCATTGTCTTTTCATATCCATCAGCAAAGCCAGAACACTTCTAACAGATAATTTGACCATGCTTGCTACTGTCTTTAAGGACAGCACCAAGGAGGTCTTCTGCAGAAGACTAACTTTAATATGGAAATGACTAGCACTCATGAAATTACAGGCTGCTAGAAATTGCCAGAAGGGCATTCAAGTCCTGAAGATTGAAGTAAACTGCATAATGAAGGGCTTACCAAGGGCATAGAAGATGCTCTGCTGTTCTTTCCACAAGCCTTGCCTCTGGGCTGCCCATACTGCCAAAGGGACCATGGTTCCCCATACAGGTAAATGAAAAAGACTTAACATAAAGAAGACAAGGATGGCTTGATAGGGACATAGAAAATTAGTGACCGTATCTCAAAGACACCATCGAGGATGACGTCTTTGAGAAAGTCAAGGACCTCAAAATAATGCATCTGCATCTTGATCTGCCATCCTTAACAGAGTTTCCCATCCTCTTCTCTTGGGGTACCAGCCAGAAAAAAAAAAAAAAAAAAAAAAAAAAAGCTTTTCCAGAATAAACCACAGCAGTCCAACTGCAGAGCATACATTTAAGACCACTTATCCAGTGACTGAGGGAAACACTCCTGCCCTAGTTAAATCCCAGAGCCATTCCATCTCCAGGTAGACGTCTCGTGCAGTTTGTACAGCACAGAGCCTGATGGCACTAGCCACTCAGTCATCTACTGATTGCCAAGAGCATACAGGGAGGACAACCCAACCTTAATTGGCCTTTTCGGTGTAAATTAAACCCCACAACACACCCAAGCAAACAGCCAGTTCCTTTGGAGGAGCAGGCATGAGTTATTTTGCTGCAGCTATAAAAGCAACATTGCTGCTAGGACATGCCCCTGGAGTGACTGTGCTGCTCAGCTCTCCTGCTACATTCCTGGGGTTGTTTAGCATGGATTCAGCTCTAGCCTTTCCACAAGCCAGAAGTCTGAACCCTGAATGCCATCTGCAAACACAGCCAGACTCCACCTCTTGCATGCCTGCAGGCCACCAGGTGTGGCCAGGAATGGCACAAGCTACACTCTAAACACACCTTTGATGTGGAGCTGAAAGCATGTAGCCAGAGGGCATGAACAGCACGCCGCCTGCCGCTGTGCTGACTCCCAGTGCAGGAATGTGGCTGCAACCACAGGCCAACGAAGGCAAACACACCGCATTCCTCACCAGGCAGGGAAGGAAAACAAGCAGCAAGCCCACACACCCACCTCACTGACACTGGCCACGCTCCCCATGCATGCCAGTCCTGCCACTGCCAGGACCCCAACAACAGCTTCAGCCTCAAATTCATTTGTGGATAAGTCCTTGAGCTCTCTAGACAACTTCTTGTGCCATGAGGCAAGAGAAACAAAGCAAGGCAGAGGAGTTATCAACTGGGCTCAAGACATGGAGAAGGTAAGATCTGTCATCAAGCAGGGCTGGGAAGTAACCACCCTTCCAGGGCAGAAACAGCTCTGCTCAGTAGTCTGGAAAGGGAATTTCCCTGATTTTTCCTCTAAGACAAGGGACAAACATAGCTTGACAAGTCTCAGTGGAGGCAGAGCTGAGTAAGACACCTACTTCAGGTGTAAGGGGTGCTTGGAAGGATCTAAGCCTCTTTCCATTCCCAGAAAACCACTCTACCTTAAGGGATGCAGCTTCTCTGAGATGCAGACACTTCCTCATTACCCCAAAATCCTTCTGTGAACACTGTGCCCACTGCCCACAGAAACAGATCTGACAGTTTTTCTCTCCCTACAGTACTGACACCTGGTCACATATATGATCAAAAGATGAGAGACTCAATATACAAAACATCAGGTAACTGCTTGTCTCAGAATCTCACTATTTTAAAGTCACAGACAGACTACATGTTCTAGTCAGAAAAGTAGTCCTCTTTTATGTGGTGCTCCTGCAAATCCCCAAATTTTCCAAAGAATTCACAGTTCCCAAACACAGAATTACTTTGAAGGAAAAAAAGATGAGAATGCATCAGTTGAAGTTGTCAGCAGCATTCTCAAGCCCACAAAAGGAAAGGAGCTGTATTGTGAACCCTTTCTCTGCCCTGTTCTGAATCTGCACTTACTTTGTAATATAACAGAACATCAACTCACTCCTAAAATTCCATTAATGGCCTAGTCCTAAAGGCCAACAGAGAGACTTAATAGTCTGTGTTCTCTCAGCACCAAGCTGCAAAGCCAACACTGTCACAAGCACTGTAGCAAGAATACATCCTGCTTGAATCTACACTAACATCGCAAAGGCTGCCAAAAAAAAGCTTCTATCTGCTGTGCCACATTGAATAGGTTCTGAATTTCAGCAATGGATCTCAGAAAGGAATAGGATTTCATAAGGCAAAAATGTCAGAAAGTAGTTAACACAAATAGATATGGTAGAACACGTATTCCCTTCTACACACATGGAGGGAGCCCTGTGCTGTCACTGCACAGAACAATGTCAGCAAATTCAAAGAGCACTGACTAAGGACTGAAGCACTAGTCTCTGCAGAACCTGGAGGGGGAAAGGGCAGTGTAGCCACAAGCTCCAGAAAAATGCAGATGCATCTAGCAAGCTGCCAGAGTACGTATGGTTTAAAGGCTGTGGTCCAGCTGCTCCACATCCCACACGTGCACTGGGGGAAATGGTCTGGTGTTAGGTAACGAGAACAGACCAGATGAGGTCCAGTAGACTTTCACATGGCTATTAAAATTCAAGGCCTCAAGCTACCTATTCCCTTCCAAGCCAGTAAGGTAAGCTGCTATACTTGAAAAAAAAAAAAAAAAGAGGCATGAAAGGCCATATTTACCAATAGATTTGTATCCAAAGATATAAATAGAAGCCTGGCAGGATTTACAAAAGCACCCAAACAGATTAGGTGTCTAAATCATTGCATGCAGGAGACAGGGCTTCTGCACTTCTAACCACTCCATACCTCTCCAACCCCAGCCACCACAAGAAAGCCCGTTTCAGGGAGGACGGAAGCCCCTGCTGCTCTACAGGTTGCCAAGGGCCATCTCTGTGTAATCCACTTCGATGGTGACAGCACTCAAACTCCCACAAGTCTCAACAGTGCAACGTATGATAGCTGCAGCTCTCATAGAACGTAGGTCCGCCTGTTTCCTGGAATAGGTGCTGTGTCTTCAGCCTCTCCTTTCCCTTCCCCCATTACATCTTTATTTTTCATAAACTTAATACTGTTTCAAAGTGCAGCCCTCATCCTGCCACCAGTGGGCGGGTGAGTGGGGGAAAGGGGCCCTTTATAATTGTAGTGTTGCAATCTGCCAGCACGGCCAGGCGGCCTGTTCCCGCCTGCACTGTATTAAATACCTTATAACTGATTACACCCCCATGGGGCATGATTAGCAGTCTTCAGAGAACAAAGTCTACTTTCATAGGAATAAGAACAGACACGTACTGCTAACCTACTACACAGCTGGGCAGGTGAGGAAATGGGGGGAAAAAAAGGGGAGGGAAAAGTTAACCATACAGCTAACTTCATTCTTTCCTTCCCTCCCCTATCCTAGCGTCTCTGAGTTGAGACTTCCACTGCCCCAAATCATTCCCTCCAGATCTACCCCAGAAGATTCAGGTATGTAACTTATAAACAACCTACCACCTCTAGAAGTCAAGCAAAATCCTAACCTGGAGAGGTAAAGCCTTGAGGCAAGTGGATTGATCTTAGCTCTGGGTGACAGCAATTCCTTCACACTGGTTCCCAGGAAAAGGGGAGGGTGAATTCCAACAGCAGCATCAAAACAAGGAGAAGGAGGAAAAGCTCGAAATATGATCACATACCCACGCCCCTTCTCCAGCCTCTGTATATATCTGGAAAGTCTACATAAGTAACAGCAAGACAATATCATTCAGTCAGAGATTAACAGCTTTCCAGAATCAGGTGATTTTTTTTTTTTTCTTGTGGGGAGAGAGAAGACAGCAAACACAAGGAAAGCCCTCTCCAGCTGAGACTGACAACAGAGATCCCCAAACATATACAGTCTATGTGCATTGCCGCAACAAAGAACCAGCCTGATGGAAACTCAGCCAATCTGACATGAAATGACCTACAACTCATTATCAGGTGCTTCCTAATCTCAAATGCCCACACAAACAGCCACAAACATATTCGGTGCTATCTGACCTCCATCTCAGCAAAGCACAAAGAATCAAACTGTACAGCATTTCACCAAAAGGAGTAAGAAAAATGGAGGCAGCTCCTAGGCTCAAACAAGACTACGATGAGCCCTTCCAGCTACTCTCCCCTAAACTATGACAGAGGAGAACAGAGCAGGAAGTTTCAGGAAAACAGTCTTATTTCAGAGGTATGCCTGTGCAGCAGCTTCAACAAAATTAGTAACAAACATTCTAAGTATGTCATTTTGGAAACAGGTCACCTGCTTTACCCAGAGACAAAACTGGCTTTGCTCACAGTAGTCTGGAAGCATTTGTACTAGATGCATCATTTGAGAAGGGGGCACCTTGCTGACACATTCCACCCAGATTCTTATCCAACTTATCCAATAAAGGATTTGTTGATGAAGACACCAACCCAGCTAAAAATGGTCTGTTTATACCTGCTTTACTCAGCAGATGGTCCTTCAGCCAACACATAGGAGGTAGCTGAACTGTACTGTCTAGTCTCATTTGCACAGCAAAATCTTTATTACAGAAAGACCTGAAGGCACCAACTGACTTTAGGATCTGATGAACTCAGCATTGATGTAAAAGCATCCATACATTTAGAGTTAGCAAACAGATTGTGCTTCCAGGGCTTGGATAAACGGGAGGTTTCACCATAAATACAAGACAGTCATTAGAAGCTCCCGGAGGTAATTTGAATTATCACAGCCACCATAAAAATAGTTTTACTATGGAAGCAAAACTTTTTATAAAGTTGAAAATTAGTTCTGAAGCCCTAGATGGCCTTGTATATAATTTGATTCTGCTATATGGGCTACCAAAAGGGAAACTACTCTTCACACCGTACTCTTCATCTCCTAAGAGATAGAACTGGCCTGCTTGCATTTTGTGTGTATTTATATATACATAGAAAATACATAGAATTAATACATAAAATACAATTTAAAACCGAACAGCTAACAATTAATTGTTCAATACCACACCATGCTGGGCGGCTATCGACAGGCATCTGAGATCAAAATGGTACACTGCAATCCAACACTCTCCTCTGGCTACTGTACCCTCACGCAAATACCCTGCACCCACCCCCAACTCCCAGAGTAAATTGCCTTCTACTGCAGAGAAGCACTCCTGCTATTCTGGTATCTGTATTTACCCCCAGGGCAGAAGACCCTAATTTAGTCCCACACAGGCCTTCTGCAAACTGCTAATCCTGAATACACAGCTGTTTTTCAAATGTATGGGCATGAGCAAACCATAAACGATGTATGGCACGTGGCAGGAGGACTCCTGGCTCCCTGTGTAGGCGGGCTTTTGGGACAAGATCATGCTTGGACTAATGTTTATATTGCAAGTTGTCAGTCAGGTTGTAAATCACCTCTAGAGTTGCAGCGTAATACAGTTCTTCCCATCCTTATGGAGCTTCGAATTCTGTTATAGCCATTACAGATATATCTGGGGACACATTTACAAAGGCATCATCTAATCAAGGGAAAATAGACACACTTATAAGCAGACTCTACAGAAATTCTGCAGCCCAGAAAGGGTGAGTTGCTTTCAATAATCAATCCAACCTGGTACAAGAAGCCTCATAAAAATAATATTCTGTACTAGTCCTTGAAGAAACTGGACTGGGTGCCTACACAGACATCTAACAACGGTGTATCACTAGCGAAACGCAGTTAGCTGAGAAAATCCTTCTGAAGAAAACTTTCATTTCCTAGCATTTATATTAGCATAGTATAAGCAATGCTTCTGAAAGTTCAATAAATGCATTTTGCATACTTTAGTGCATGAGGTACTTTCTGCTCAGAAAAAAAAAATGAAACCACTTAGAAGTGTGATGTAAACTTGAAGTCCATATTCAAGAAAGGCTACTTAAAACAATCCTAATTTTAAACAGCCTGTCATTTCCCATTGTTTTCTCTTTTCCCATTTGAAAGGGCTGTGCACACAATACATTGGGTACAGATCTCTCACAGGTAAAAGGGAAGGAGGAAGAGTTCTCAACAACAACAATAAAAATAAAGCACACAAGAAAAAACAGTATAATTAACAGCAATCAAGTCATGCAAGACATCAAGCCATCTCCCAAGAATATTTTAACCTTCCCACTGGGCAGCAGTAGAGTCCTCTGTCTAACGAACAGAATGAAATCTGATTTAGCAGACAATGAAGCAAAGCATCTTTGGAAATTGTATAGAGCTCATGCAGCAAGACATACCTAGGTCTAAAAGAAGTTACCCTAAGTAGCATATGCTAAAACAATGGTCAAAAACCTTACTGCCACAATGATTATCTAATTTTTATCTTGGGAAAAATCACTTACATTCTTTTGAAACAGTGCTATGAGGTAAAACTTGCCTAAGGCTTTTTATGAGCCTCAGTGTAATTCTCCAATAGAGGAGAATTAGAGAAATTGCCTCATCTGCCCCTTTTGATATCAGAACCATTGATGCATGAGTGTTCCACTAAGGCAGCTGGACAACTTTAAACGCAAGAGTAAGAAAAATCAGTTATGACTCCAACAATATTGCTAAAAACAGATCTATCACAGTGCCAAAATACAAATCAAGAACTCAACCAAAGACAAAGTAGCCACCGTGAGACTTCCAATTCTGAATTTGCTGACTCCTAGAAATCATAAATTTAAAGTTCTGTGTTGTCACTAGTAGCTGGTCAGATGCTCTGTATAAAAAAAAATCAGCATAAACCTTGCAGGGAATACTACTTTTTCAATCCTGACCCATTTCACTATCTCTATCACAAAACTTCTGTGAAAGTCAGTAACCCTTTACTCACAGCAGTTATGCCCTATGTAACCCACAAAAAGGTTATGTTGTGCTCTTAAGTACTAGTTTACATGACCTGTTTCCAGCTCTGAAAATCCTCCCCCACACTCTTTCTTTCAAAAGTTCTTCTACTGTTTAGGCAAATGTTACAAACACTATTTTGTATGTATCACCATACCACTGCCACCTACCTTTATTAGCTTATCCATCCAACCCATCTTATGTCTGCTTGACCAAGCACAGATTGGACATGAGCACAGAACACAGATCGTGTCTTCCCAAACACTAGTGTGTTAAGGTTCATGCTACAACATACCAGATCTTATCTGAACAGGCTTAACGCCCTTCATTTCAGCCACTTTCTGGACTAAAGTCCACCACAAGACTGCAACGTGGAAAGGCCAAACTCCACGCATTCTTTTCCCTCCTACAAGCAAATGCGAGAAGCACAGAACACTTTTCCTTACAACTCACCATGAAAAGACAACACTCGTCTGTTTTCACATTCATGAATAAGACAATCCTCACCTATGGACTGCACTAGCATTCCGAGAGAACCCTGTTCTTCACCAGATTAAAATTCTCAACTACCAGGTCTAATCTGATAACCTGGAGTGTTTCATGGGCTGGTTTTTTTTTTTGGGTTGGTGATTTGTTTTTTTTCCCCTAACGCAGTTACCACAAAAATAAAGGTAAGCAGACAACCTAACACTGCAAGTAAGTATGATTCAATACCTGGCCTCTGACACAGGCTAATAAGAGCTGGTTTAAAAGTGGAGCAAGAATCTTCAGTGGACTATTACAGAACAAACTGCCCTTCCTAAAAAACTTTTACTTAAGAGATTGGATTATGTCTAAAAAATACACCTTCTAAAATGAGTTCTTTAGCTCAAGCAAGTCTGAACATTTCCACTCATAAGTGCTTGATCTTCTCTGAATCCCGCTCAGCTCTTAGCCTCAGTGCTATTATGTGGTAGTGAATTTCCACAGATTAGACATCATGTGAAAATACTTTAAAATTATTATTCAGTTTGATGCCTATCAGTTTCACTGAATTGCATTCACTTCAACTGAAGAACACATTCCAGTTTCTTCACCTCTGTACATCAGTCTTCCTCAGGCTTGGCACCTAGCATTGTTGAAAAGCAAAGGAAAACTGAGCCCACCCAAGTAATGCTTATTCTGCATTCCAACCATCGCAGTGCTGTTCTCATACTCCTACACAGCCTTCCACACCATTTCCTTCCTAAGCACAGCTCCCAGGAGGATATTCCAGAGAGGCTGGCTCATGTCATTCCGAATATCAGACAGCCTGCAAGCTGCTGCTCTTGTCCCTCTCTAAGCTTATTAGCAATAATACCATACATGAACATCCTTACAATGAAGATAAATTTCTGAGTCTGGAAGAAAAGGGAGCAAAAAGGAGACAAGATTCAGCCAGATAAGGCAAACAGCTCCTGAGAAGTTTAAAAAAAAGAGGATGTCTCAGAGTACCCACTTGCTTAAATAAAGCAGAGCCTGACTTGCACTCTATAGCAACTTCTTCGAGCTAGATTACGCAGGACAGTGGATACCAAAGGCATCTTCTTCATTTTGAAGTCATGGAAGTGGAATACACTTTCCATCTCTCCTCGACTGAGCTTGCAAACACTCTGGACTCTTCCTCAAATCTTCAGTGAGATGGATGCTAATCCATCTTTGCAACCAATGAATGAAGAGCAAACACCAGTAGCAATCTGAACATGTTTACACAATAAATCTGTAGCAGAAATTAGGTATTCTGCATTGCAGTTCAGAATTCTGACTGCAGGGTCATCCTTCCTCTCCCACCAGCTATAAAGATACTTTAGTTTTAAGAAGTAACATTCTTTCTACTACAGTTACAGCCCCAGCTAATCTAGATCAATGGAAAAGCCCTCAGGTAGGGCAACTGGCAGGGAAATAGGATGCACTATTTCATGCCCTAAAGCATTAAGCCCTGTTTGTATAGATTATGCACATAGTTCCTTCACAGTCTTGTGTAAAATGAATTTCTGAGAGAATTTATTTACCCAGTTCCTACTGACTCAAAATGCACACAACTAACACCAATGTCACAAGCACTCACTTTTCTGCATAGCTTGAGGCATCATACAAAAAGGGAGGAGATGAACGTACACAGCGTCAAGACCTTACATTTACTGAAAAAGCATCAATCAAATCAAACATACAAGAAAACTGTTCTATTATGACAATTCTAGCACCTTATAACCCCAGTAAACAGAGCAGAGATGAGTCAAAAAGCTGTTAAGCCAGTTTTTTAGCAGAGGAAGCCTACCCTTGATCTGTACCACATGCAGATACATGAGACCCCTACACCTTGTATTCCTCTCAGCAACATGAAAGGCAGAGGGTTATCAGCCACTACATCATTCTTGTCACACTGTGATGCAAGAGCTACACACATGCTAGCAAGTACACAACAGAACTAATGCCTTACAATCTAACCTCCAGAACTCTTTCTCAGGACTACACTATAGATGTGGCGACATACAGAATCCTCAGAGTCCAGTTTTCAATGGATTCTTCACAAAACAGCAGACATTTCAAGAGGTTAGGGAGCTCACCTTCAGACAAATCATCAGCCTCCAGGGCTCACAAGCGTCAAGCCTACTTCAAACAACTACTCAAAAATGCAGTTACATTTTACTGAAACTTGTTTATTTTGCTAGTGTTCAAAAAGCTTGGCCACCTTTTTAAGTGTACTTTACATGCCATACCAGTTGCCACAAATCCTTCCTCCAAACCAGCTCTGATATAATTTATACCAGTAGGTTGACCAAAATAATCTGTTCCATTTGCTTTGTCCTGCTCTGGGAGAGAAGAGATGGACCTGCATAGGACTATGCTTCTTTCAAAGTTATAGCCTGTTTCCTCTACACACTATGCCACATGACTGTACTTAAGAGCGAATGGCAGAGGTAAGAATTCAGTTTCAAAGCTGCAAAGCAAGTGACTTAGCCAACAAACAACTGCAAACAGACTAGAAAAGAATGCAAGGTCATCTTTGGTTCAGAAAGCTGGTTTGAGGCAGCAGGTCTTGGCACGTAACTCATCCTTCCTGTTGACCCAATGCCTTGCTAATAGTAAAGATGAAGATAGACACATGCTGTACTTTGGAACTCAGGTGGCTCTGCTCAAATGCATTCCCATGATTTCAAGAGCACTGAGAGTTTGAGAAGGAATGAAAAACCAAAAGCTCCTGATACCAGAGCTAAGACCTGCTAACTTAATTGCCGATTTGACATCCAGCAGCTGAAACATACAGTACACAAAGCACTGCTGGGCTGCATATGCTTTCTCCAGTGAGTCACTAAGAAGCGAAGCAAAGGGAAAGGAGTTGTACTAAAAGTGATATTACAAGTAACTGAAAGGTATGATCAAAGGACCGGCTGCTGGATGCTAAATAGCTGCCCTCTAAACTGGATCTCACCAGTGAGTTCAGAAGAGGACAGAAAGGTCAGCAATAGATCTTCACCAGTGACTACAGGATCAGTTAAAATAATGGTGGAAAACATGATATGGTTGAAGAAACATTCAAACTGAACAGAGTATCACTAGAATTGCCAAACTTCAGCATCACAATTATTGCACAGGCAGGATCATCAGAAACAGTTTCATTGGAATTTTGGATTGATATACCTCTTGTGATTAGAGAGAACAAAGCTACTTCAGCAGTGACAAAACAGGCTTTAGACTGCTTCTCTGTATGGTACATCAAGAGCACTGGCTTACATCTTTAATCAAACATTTCTTCCCAGGAGCTCTTAATAAAATTTTCAAGGTCACTCCCATTTCATTGACACCCTTGGCTTCTCCATTCAGGCAACACAGGCATACTATGATCACAGAATTATTGAGGCTAGAATAGACCTCTGAGATCATCAAGTCCAGCCTATGACCTAACACCGCCCATAAACTACACCATGTCACTAAATGCCACATCCAATCTTTCCTTAAACACCTCCAGGGACAGCAATTCCTTCACCTCCCTGGGGAGTCCATTCCAGCATCTAATTACCCTTTCTGTGAGGAAGTGCTTCCTAACATCCAACCTAAACCTCCCCTGGCACAGCTTCAGGCCATCCCCTCTCCTCTTGTCACAAGGTACCTGGGAGAAGAGCCTGCCTCCCACCTGACTACAACTTCCCTTCAGGTAATTGTAGAGTGTGATGAGGTCCCCCCTCAGTCTCTTCTTCAGGCTAAACAACCCCACCTCCCCTAGCCTCTCATCACAAGACTTTCCCTCCAATCCCTTCACCAGTCTCGTCACTCTCCTCTGGACCCGCTCCAGCATCTCAGTATCTTTCTTGAAGTGTGGGGCCCAGAACTGCACACAGTACTCAAGGCGAGGCCTCACCAGTGCTGAGTACAGGGGCAGAATTACATCCCTAGTCCTGCTGGCCACACTATTCCTCATACAAGCCAAGACCTTCCGTGCCACCTGGGCATACTGCTGGCTCACTTTCAGCTGGTTACAATGAATCGGACACAATGAACACCAGAGAGATGGACAGTTTTTCAGGTATGTGTTCACATATCCTAAAAAAAAAAAAAACACTCAAGCAGTGGGACCAAAAGAACAATCTTGGCTAAGCAGTGCCCCATTCCTGGCTTCCTTACCTGCTGTCTGATGCCTCAACAAGGATTCACTGCTTCCCCTTACGCAGGCCCTTCTCTGAATCTGTAAAACACAAGATGCATGCCTCTGAAATGCTTTTGCTGGCACATAACTATCTACATTTGATGGATGATTCTCTTCAGTGGATAACGTCCACTTGGCATCTCTCAGATCTAGGTCATTCTCAGCCTTGCCAGGTTTTTGTATCATTTTGCACACGCTGATGTCTACCAATCCAATCTCTTGCCCATCTAAAAATATGTTTATTAGCACTCAATCTTACTTTTCTCGATGCAGTATGCTCAAGCCCAGACCCAGATGCAGTTCAGTTTTTATTATTCATCTGTTTTTCTTTAAAGTTTCCCCATGTCCCCAGGAGATGATCACTAATTGTATGGTAGGAAGCATCTCTTGCAAGAGAGGGAGTCCAGGCTGCTAGAGAATTTCCCACTCCTGCTTGCCAAGGACTGGCATCAGAAGAGTGCTGCTCCCTCCTTTCCAACTCTGTTTCTGTCGGTTATACCACAGTTCTTTAGTGCACACACACACACGCTAGTCTGGACTTGTTCCACTTCCCAGCTCCTACTCCAGCAATGCTCCCTGCACAGATACTAATTTCTCATCCCCGTATCACCTACCTCTCCATCACCCAGAAAAGGCTACACCCTTCGTGGATCTGGTTTGGTCTGCTGTTTCTGCACTGCTCTGCTCCCCGCACAGATCTGCCCACGGGGAAGGAGAGCTCCTCAATGCCCTGATAGCCGAGGAGGTGGCACTACCACCCTCCCCAACGGGGACAGCCGCTTCCCCGGGGCTGAGGCTGTGGCCCCACCACCCTCCCGAATATGACCCCCACCTGCCGCCCGCTCCATCTGTCTGACTCCCTCAGCCCACGATGCGACCCACCCGGACCCGCTGTCGTGGAGGAACTAGACACCTCCTCCCGGCCCCTTGACACACGCGGGGTCAGGGAGAACCCCCAGCTCGTAGGGTGACGGCCCAAAACGCGCCCGGGAAGACCAGCTAGGCCAAGGGGCGCGGGGGGCCCTGCCCGGGCCCAGGCTCTGTCCCCACCGGTCGCGTTCCCCGCTCCCCGTCTCCAGGGCCCCACCCCGGCTCTGACCCGGTCGGGCTCGGCTCCGCCCGGGGTCGCAGTGACTTTGCGGACGGTTCTGCCCAGGTTCGGTCCCGCCTCGGTCCCGCCCCAAACTTTGCCCCCGCTCGGCCCGGCCCCGCGCTCCCACTTCAGGCCGCCATTTTGCCGCGGGGCACGCCGGGTAATCCGGCGGAATCCCCACGCCGCAGCGCAGCTGCGTCATCGGGCAGCACGGGTTGGGGGCGGGGCCAGGCGCGGCGCGGGGCGGGCGGCGCGAGTCGCGTCTCTCCCGTCACCGCGGCAACGCGAGGGGCGGGGCAGGCGATGGCGGGAGAGGGGCGAAGGGACGGAACCAACGGGGCTGTGCGGGGATTGGGGTCAGGATGAGCAAGTGTCAGAGTAGAGGGGGACATGGGGACAGTGCCTTTCACCTCAGGAGAGGGCGAGGCGAGGGGTACTTCTCGATTGGCGCTGCCAGCAGACTCAATCTGCAGCCGCACCGGCCAGGTCCGCTTACCCTCTCCGGCCCAGTGTGGTCCGGGGCCGTGGCAGCGAGCGGCGTATGGCAGCCTCGGGCAGGTCCACGTTTGTCTGGGAAAGCTTTGCCAGGCTTTCCGGGCTTCTTCCCCAAGAGACTCCATGGAAACGACATACCGCGTGATCCCCCGTTCCTGTGAGGCCTTCGCACGGCTCCGCTAGGGGTGATGATGCTTAGGGACGCAGTCGTGCCACGAGGCTAGGTGTGGACCTTCGTATTCATTAAATCTCCCTGATGAGACAAACTGGCTCAAAAAGTAGCATGGAGCGCTCAGCACAGGGATAGCCCAACAAAGAGGGACCCACGTGCCCTGGGGTAGGGCACTGGCAGGGTTGAGGTAGCTTCAAATTTATTGAAGGGATGAGCCAATAGGCTGCTCGCTGCCTTTCGCTGCAGAGCTTTGGCAGACACCTCCCACCCGGCTGAGGAAGGAAGCAGAAGCTGCCTCTGCTACTGCCTCTGCATTTGATTCTGGAGGTTCCAACAGAGCAGCTATGCTGCAGCCCTTTGTTACTTCGCAGGCTACCTCCAAGGTTACACACTGGGGAAGAAGCCGACAAAAAAAAGGTAGTACAGGCTGGTCATGGCCATTAGAACCCGTGGGTGTGCTCAGGACCCAAAAGTGGGCTCACAGTAACTGCAGATGATCTGCCCTCTTCAGGTCTTCGCCAGCCAGGACAATTCATTTGGAATCAGTATCTAGGATCGGCTCCTTTCCCTTGTTACGTGCCTCGACTTCCAAGAAACATCCCGACATTGCGCGGCGTATCACAACCTGTTCTAGGGAAGTATAATCCCACCTATGGTGTCAGGTGGAGAAGGAGGGAGAGAGGGAGAACAGTGAGTAGAAAAATCCACCTAAAACCCCCAAAGCCTGCTTCTTAAAGGAGAGGGAGTGACTACAGCATGTACCAGCCAATAGCAGACAAGAACTACTCACACCTAGATACAATTTGGTGATGTGCTGTGGCCTTTATTTGCAAAATCTTTCATTCTGTTGTTCTAGCCTTGGGACTTCAAGAAGTCAATTCAGTTTAATTTTAACTCAAATTTCTCCATGTATTCCACTCAGAGCTCAAACAGGTATTTTGCCTTTTGCCTATCATCCCTGGTGCCATAGACTTATGCACCCTCTACTCTTCTTCCCTATTACAATTTCTTTCACAAGCATCTCCTGAACTGATTATTCAGATGGTCAATAATGAAGCCTAGTCCAGAGAAAATCTGCAAGAAAATATTGATAGTATTTGGAAGATGTTCCTCAATGTACTACTTCTACGAAGCTTTCAGATATGCATTCAGGTAGTATCAGGCTAACAGCATTGCAAATTTGACTGAAATGGTCACCTCTCTTACACAATAAAAGGCATGTGCTCAGCAGGACCCCACTTCATGACCTTGGCAATATTGTGCAAAAATGTCTGCTGTGCACCCAGCAAGTGCAGTCTGCACCATGCCACGCGTCAGCCAGGGATATTTCAAGAAAGCCTTTGGTACTTGTGCCCCCATAAATTCTCCAAATCCTCCCTGTGCTGGAGTCAGATAACAAGCAGAAGGACAATGGCTCCAAGAATCCAGGCTGCCCATCTGCTCTGCACTTCCAGATTCTTGCTTCCACAGCGCCAGCTGATGAAATTTTCATAGCTGATGAGGTTTCTCATTTCCACTGGGCCTTGCTGTCTTGGAGCCTTCACAGTTGTGGTCTGTTCAGGTTTCCATGGGTGCACACTGCTGGCAGCAATGATTAGAGTCTTTTGCTTTCTTTTGATGACTTATTAGAGTAGGATCATCAACCTTTTTTTGCAAGTTTATGAGAAATAAGCCCTGCAGAAAGGACGCAGTTTGGTTTTCAAGTGGTCTTGGTATTTACTGATTCCATTAAATTCAAGTTTCCTCAAAACCAAATCCTAAGTTAGACAACTAAAGGGGGATAGAAATTGAACTCAAGATGTCTGAATGCCAATAACCTGCTTTGAGGACCAAATCCCATTCTTCCCTCAGATCCTGAAGGCCTTGATTCCAGTCCCTCTCCACACATATCCACCCTGCCTTTTCCCATATCTGGTATGTTTGTGAATTGGATTCACCACTGTCCTCAGCCCAGAGATGTGACATGATGCAGAAGCATGACGTTAGGTTACATTATATTCATTTATGTAACACCATTAATACCAAAGTGCTGCTCCCTGCTAGAGCCAGTTGCTCACTAAAGCCTCTGAAGTTCAATTAACAAGCACCAGGTAATTTAACACTTGACTCCCAATAATCCTTTTATTTTAAGGGGCCTCTGGCGGATGTAAAGCCCTCAGCAAACAGTCCTGGAAGTACATTTGAGATTCTCTCAAATACCAGCTGAATTTATGACCCTTAGTCAAGAGCAGGAAGGAATCTCTTCAAAATACTTTCCAGCTGGCAGCACTTTATATAGTCCCCTGTAACTGTATAAAAGGAACCTCTGGAGGGGCAGGTGCCACCCTGTGGAGGGACAAATCCCTCTAAGTGCCTATGGTCTTGGCTAGTGAAGAAGTAGGCTCCAGAAGTAATGTCTCCTCACCAGAAGAAGGCAGGGCAGGCTTGATCCTTTCAAGTTGTGGGTAAGAATTAAGGGATATGGGAAAGGAGGTGAAATTGTTGTAGGCCTCTACTATAGAACACCAAACCAAGACGAAGACATTGATGAGGCCTTCTACAGACAACTGGAGGTAGCCTCTAGAAGTAACTCCTTGGTACTCATGGGTGACTTCAATCACCTTGATGTTTCCTGGGAAGCTCACATGGCCAGGCACAGTCTGTCGAAAAGGCTCTTGCAGTGTATCAATTGTAACTTCTTGATGCAGGTAGTGGAGGAACCAACAAGGAGAGATGCACTACTGGACCTTGTATTAGCTAATAAAGAGGGACTGGTTGAGGACATTAAGGTTGGGAACAGCCTTGGGGACAGTGATCATGACATGGTGGAGTTTAGTATTATACAGGGTAGAAGCAGACCAACAAGTAGAATTACAACCCTGGACTTCTGCAGAGCTATCTTTGTGCTCTTCAGAGACATGCTTGCAGAAATTCCATGGGCTAAGGCTCTAGAGGGTAAAGCAGTCCAAAAAAGTTGGTTAATTTTTAAAGACCACTTCCTCCAAGCCCAAGCTATGTGTGTTTCCCTGAGTAAAAAATTTGGTAAATGTGCTGGGAGATCTGTGTGGCTGAACAAGGAGCTCCTGAAGGAAATCTCAGGGAAGAAACAGCTTGCAATTCATGGAAGAAGGGATTTGTCACTTGGGAGAACTATAGAGAAGTTGTCAGGCCATATAGAAAGGCAACAAGGAACGCCAAAGCCCTCTTGAAACTGAAGCTAGCAAAGGAAGTAAAAGAGAACAAGAAGGGTTTCTTCAAATATATCAGTAGGAAAAGGAAGAATAGGGAAAGTGTGGGGCCACTGCTGAATGAGTAGGCAGCCCTGATAACTGAGGATGCAGAGAAGGCAGATTTGCTGAATGCTTTCTTTGCTTCAGTCTTTACACCTAAGACTGAACTCCCCTATGTACTCCAGACTCTGGATGAAGGAGACGAAGCCCGGAGGAAGGAATGCTCTCCACTGGTCAGTGCAGACTGGGTAAGGGATCAACTACACAAATTGGACATTCACAAGTCCATGGGCCCTGATGAGATGCACCCAAGGGTGCTCAGACAACTGGCTGATGTTATCGCACTGCCACTCTCCATCATTTTTGCCAGATCGTGGCAGACAGGAGAGGTGCCTGAGGACTGGAGGAGAGCCAATGTCACTCCAGTCTTCAAAAAGGACAAGAAAGAGGTTCCAGGGAACTATCAACCAGTCAGCCTCACCTCCATCCCTGGAAAAATGATGGAGCCACNGCATTCAGTTTGAGACTCCTCAGCTTAAGAGGGACAGGCATCTGCTGGAGAGGGTCCAGCAGAGGGCTACAAGGATGATTAGGGGACTGGAGCACTGCCTGATGAGGAGAGGCTGAGGGACCTGGGGCTTTTTAGTCTGGAGAAGAGAAGACTGAGATGGGATTTAATAAGTGTCTATAAATATCTGAGGGCTGGGTGTCGGGAGTAGGGGGACAGGCTCTGCTCACTTGCTCCCTGTGATAGGACAAGGAGCAATGGATGTAAATTCCAGCACAAGAGGTTCCACCTCAACACAAGGGGGAACTTCTTTACTGCAAGGGTCACAGAGCACTGCAACAGGCTCCCCAGAGAGGTTGTGGAGTCTCCTTCTCTGGAGACTTTCAAGGCCCATCTGGATGCATTCCTGTGTGACCTGAGCTAGATTGTACAGTCCTGCTCTGGCAGGGGGGGTTGGACTTGATGATCTCTTTGGATCCCTTCCAACCCCTGACATCCTGTGATCCTGTGAAGTTACCCACCAACCTAAGTCAAGCAGGGAAGATAGTGGGTGCCAGACCATCCTTTGGTGTCTGACTTGGAGGTTGTCACCTGCCTGAGAGTAGCATGAATTCCCATTTTCTCTAGCTTGGAAGCTGCAGTCCTGAAGGGACTCTTAGGAAGCACTCCCCTCTTCTGCTGCTTCTCTGATACCAGCTGCACAGAGGATTCCCCAGTAGATGTCATCTGGGAAACCCTCAGAGGCAGGTTTCATGGGTGGGCTGAGCCCACCAAAATGGAAAAAAAAAAAAAAAAAA
>WBNM01035902.1:23202-44742 GCA_013399055.1 Ramphastos sulfuratus | reverse complement strand
AAAAAAAAAAAAAAAAAAAAAAAAAAAAGATACATATTTTGATTAGACCTGGGATATGCCAGTACAAGAGGAGTGCAGCACCCAAAACCAACATCATCACAGGAACAATAAGATCAGTGAAGCACAACCAGCCTGGGATAGCCAAACAAGTCTGTGGATGTAGAATTGGACAGCCAAACACATCCTGCCAGTATGCCTGGAGCCTGCATCTACCAGAAAAAAACCAAAAAAACAACAAACCCAAAACCAACCAAATAACACAAAACTAAAAAAACCCAAATACAAAAAACCAAAACAACAACCCACCAGTAAAGCAGTTGCTAACAACACCCATGTGTTTAATTTAGTCCATCCTACTACATAAGAGTGAGGGCTGGGGCTCAATTTTAACATGAAGAAGCAACCTTCAAAAAACTCCTGGATTTTTTTTCCCAGGCAAACACTTTGCTGACAGACTCCTCAACAACAGCAACCAAAGAAAAGAATTCTGCTGACCCATTCCAACACAAAGTGCTATTTGTCTTATGGTACTGCCTAAAGGCACCCATCAGGGTTGAGATGTAATTGTGATGGGCACTGTACAGAAAGATAAGCAGGCACAACATCCTGCTCCCAAGGCTTGGATCTCTGAATCTATTTTGTCTCTCTCAAAATATCTCTGCCAATACACAGGATGGAGGACGAAGGCAGAAGTGGAGAACCACCACAGAAAACCACTGTTACAGTACCTTGACACTTGGTATGTCTCAGCAGCTTCATACCATCATGGGGTTTGAGCAGACCGGGAAGCACAGGTCATTTTGGTATTTCAGACATACACAGGGGCACTTTTCCCCTACCTCTGTATTCAGTGAATGCCTTGCACATCAACATTTCCCCATTACAATTACTGCCTATGCATGTTTTCTATCTTTATAAATGTATATGTATAAAAACTGAATAAAATAAATAGCTATCAGGGGCTTCTACTTCTAACCAGTCATAAAATTGTGCAACAGCTGGGTCTGGCTCCTTGTCCTGTCCCCACTGCAGTCTGTTGTAGGACAGGGAGCACAGAGACTGACAGCAGTGGATTTGTGCTCTCTGCACTCGCTTTGCACCAGCAACATCACTCCCAGAGGCAGGTAGCAGAACTCGGGGTCTTTCTAGCCTCAAGTATTTGGTTGTGGCATTTCTCTCATCTCTCTGCTTATCTCTGCCTTTATGTTACACTTGCTCAGTGTAACAGGCTTTTGCACTGAACCCTTCACAGGTGTCTGCAACTCTTACTCTGTGTTGTTCCAGGGCTCTGGAACCAACTGGGCCATGACCTTACAGAAGGTATTCTGCCAGAAAAAGCTGGTTCCCAGCTGGGCCCCACACCACAGTTACCACTGCTCCCTGGAATGAACTTCCTGCATGAGGAGCTGTCCCAGCACTGCAGTTTCTCCTCTAAGCAGCCTTGCCCAAGCCCCACCAATGCTCTGTGTAAAGCCTTTGCCCCAGTGAGTGCTTAATCCAGCATGGGTGCTGCTGTGCAACAGAGACTGAAGGGCAGTTGCCCTCCCATGCCAGCAATTTGGACTGGTGAATGAGTGGAGAGAAACAGTACATGTGCCTGATAGCTGATCCAGTGCAAGGTAAAAACCTGGTGGGAAGCAAAAGCTGGAGTCATGGTGTCAGACTCAGACCAAGATTTGAGGGCTCAGCCTCTCTTCCCCTTTGTCAAAACTTGTTTAGCTTGTCATGCTAATAAAGCTTTAATAATGAGCTGAGTTAAAAGTACATGGAAAGGGAGACAGAGGACATCTCTCAAGAGTGCACAAAGAGGTGGCAGAGGGGTTAGGTGTGACAATGGGTCTCCCCAATGAGCACAGGTAGACAGGGCTTCACCTGGGTGTAGGGCAAGGCATTTGCCCTGCAGAGTGGAGGACGGTGCATGCTGGGGTGCTGGGGTACATAAATGGCGGGGAAGGAGCTGATCCTCCAAGCCCTCCTAGAGCAGAGGAAGGACTCATGGGCTTCTTCAGATAGAGACGTGTGGCTGTGTGTTGTCTCCTGAGGAGCTCTCCTGCATGCCTAGCAAACGTCTCTAGATCACAGAGACTTTTTTTTTTTCTTTTTATCTGCAGCATTGCTCTCCCTCTGCAGCTCTCATTGTTTATAGGAACGGGCCCAGGCAAGCCGAGTAGGAATTACCTTTCCCTAGGACACGTTTGGTGCTTGGCTGAGCACTGCTCCCTGCTTCATGGGAGCTGCTGAAGGCCAAGGAGCCAGTCAGTCTGCAATTAACCTCCCGCCTGCCCGAAACACTCGTCCACATCCCCTGGGGCTGCTAATTATGGACTCCTCTCCTCTGCACCCAGAGTTCAAGCTTTTCTAAGCACAGGCCATAATTTTGCAAAATGACCTTGAAATTCACCGTACCATGCTCTCCTGCTACGTTTCTCTGCAAACACCAAGATATGCCAGCTTCTGTAAATACCTAGAAGCAAGCTCAGAGGCGAGCACCAAGGAAGTCCAAAACATTTCCTTCAAGAGACTCCCATTAAATGCTTGTGTGCTCCTGGTGAGAGTTTTCATTACTATAGCTGCTGGTTGGAGAGGGAATGGCTAGAGGTGCACTTTGAGGCACCTGTGGATGTGTGCCAGCAAAGGGAAAGTCTGGCAGACATCTTCTTCTTCCTGAAGTCTGTGCCCTTGGGAGAGCTCTGACATCAGCTGTCACACACAGATGCAGAGGGAAGCCAGAAATCACAGGAAAAACCATGATCCTACACCTTGTCAATAATGAACTCATGGGGTTTTTTTGAAGGGGAATGGCTATTTTTTTTTTTGAGTTTTGGGGGTGTTTTTTGAGTTTTGGGGGAGTTTTGAGGGTGCCACCCTCCACATATAATTCTTTCTCTCCTTCAAGTCTAACTCCTTTTGTATCTAATTTTTGTGGGTTTGTTTTTGGTTTTTTTGTTTTTTTGGTTTTTTTTTTGGTTGGTTGGTTGGTTTGGGGTTTTTTGGGTTTTTTTGTTTTTGTTTTTTTTTTCCTTAGTAGCTCTGGTCTGTCTTGGATAGAAGTACTGAAGCCAGACTCAGGGAATGTGTACCTCAAAAATAATGTGTGACTTAAGCTTGCTTTTCCAGATCCTCACGTCAGGTTTGGAGGCTGCCTGGTACTGAGCTCAAGTCCATGACAAAGACACAAGCTCTCTCCTACACTTAGAAGATCTGTTTTAGTGGAGCAGACAGGCAGATAGTCAGATTTTACCTAGTCCTAAGAGAGCAGCTTCCTGAAAGCCAGTGCAGGATACAGATAGCCCTCAGAAAACAGCAGACCTGGTGATGAGGAACTCTGCAGTGGGCTCCAAGTGGAGGAGAGATGAGCTGGCGATCAGAGGCTTGGACAGAGGTTGACACTTGGCTCTGAACACCTGGGAATCACCTCTCCAGGACACCTCACAGACACCACTTGGAGCATCTATATAGTCCATCTCCCCTTGGACTTGGTGATGGGAAACATATACTCTGTCCAGTGGGTATGTATGAATGGTGCCTTCTCACACCTATCATCCTTCTTTTCCCAGTGCTGGGTCATCATGGATTAGGGAAAAGTACAAGCACTGCTCTACACAAAAATATTGAAGAACCTGCCCTCTTTGAAAGCTGCTCTTTACTCCATGGTCTGAAGCTCATCTTCAGTGCCCTAGAGCAAAAGGTTTTGCAGTTTTCTAGTTCATTCCTATTATTCTTGCCATCTGTATGAATGTCTAGTCATGTTTTTTAAATTGATGTTTTGTTACCCAGTGGCAATGAGTTCATTGGATCATCAGCATTTAGGATAAAGGCCGTCTTTCTTGTCATTCATTTTGACTGCACTTATTTTTGATTTTGCTGTGTGTCCTGGCAGCCTGCAGAGGATTCAAATAAAAGAGACTGCCATGCCTAGGCAGTGTCATAAGGCAATGTGACACTGGGCTTGGGTAGCATTCCTGAAGGCTTTTGAAAACCACAAAATACATCCTGGGGTAACCCAGGATGGCTACGCCCTAGTGCAGTACTGAAATGGAGGAGGGCTGAATCCCAAGGCAGCTCTCATGCACATCCCTTACACAGCCATCAGGCTGAGGGAATTAGATATGTCCCTCCCTAGTGCTATTTCTCGTGTCCTCATCCACCAGAACTAGGGCTTTTGAAGACTATGCTGCACTTTTGCCACCAAGGAGTGAAACTGAGGGAAGGTCAACACAAGATGGATTCACCAAGAGCACAGCTTGGCCTTTTTACTATCATTGCCTGGATTCGCTACCAGTGCTACTGCTGAGTGTATGCATTGTCATCTGTCAACCCAGCCATGCATCACAGAGTGGCAGGTCATCAAGATGGTGTGAACTGGGAGGGAAGAGCCACCTTTGACCTCCACCCTCTCCTTGCTTCTTTTTAGCCTTCCCCTTCCACTTCCCCGCGCAGGCACAAACACCTACTGCCCATGGAAGCTATTTCTAAGCAATCTCGAGCATCTGGGGAATGAGACTCTGAACAAATATTGGAGCGTGTGTGTGCAGTAAGTGCACACACACACAGATACAGAACCCCTGTGCTGCAGCAGAGTCAAATATAGACTTTAGGGACAAGGGAACAATGGCTGGGGTTGGGTTACATGGCTGCAGGGCCAGCGAGCTGCTGATGTTTGTTGTGGGCTAGGGTGGAATGGGAAAAGCAAGGGGGGGTGGGATGGGGGAGAACACTTGTTTTAGCCAAGAGACCCCAGGCTGGTGCCATGTGTAAGGCAGAAAGGTTGACCTGGAGCAAGAGCTGCAGAAGAGGATGATTATTTGTGCTGGCAGCTCGCAGTTGTTTGCAGTGTTTCTGCAGCTGGTTTGTGCCACTTCTCTGTCTCCCTCAAGAGATTAGAGCGGTCGGGAAGGGGTGAGTTTCTCCAGGTTCTTGCACAAGGAAGAGTTTCTTTCCTTGCTCCAGAGAAGCTACTCAGTAGAGGAGAGACAACCTGTTCTGCCTCTCCAGCATCTGCTCCTCACCCCTGATGTCCAGCTGCCTCCAAAGTGGAGGTTCCAGACTCTGGAAGAAAAGGAAGCTGCTCCATCTGATTTTGACAGGTAATTCCTCCCTCAGGCTGGGAGTAGTGATGGTGCATTGGAAGAACAGAAGGGGAGGCATGCATCAGAGAAGGAGACAGGTCATTCCTGTTCCTAGTCCAAGTCCCTGCTTTGCAATATTTTCTTCATTGAAGGGAAAAGCAGTGGAGAAACTTATGGCTAGGAAAAAACCCACTTCCTAATTCTGACCCAGCAGCTGTTCCAACTGAGATGCCTCTAGGGATGGCATGGCAGGGATCAGAGCTAAGCCAAGTGCAGGAATCCCCTTCTCAGCACCCATTTCTCAGGTCCTCAAATAGAGCTGCTTTGTTCGAATCACCCTGGGCAACCCAGAGACTGCCAGAGGAAGCCTGGGTCTCAGGACTGTGCCCAGGAATGGGACAGGAACCTTTCAGTGCTGAGGAAGGAGCACATCCAAGGTCCATGGTGCTTCGGCTTCACCTCTAGTCCCTTTGCCCTGCTCTATATCCACCTTTATTACTCATACACCTGCCTGCTTCTGTCTGTGATACCCAAACACAAAACTAAAGCTCAACCCCCAAACACCATTTCCTCAAATATGCCCATTTCCCTCACCCTGAAATCCCATCCTGGTTTCTGTTCTCCACTCCTCTGCCTCAGTGTTCAGATCTCCAGCAACCAACTTTACCTCTTCATCCTGGACAGCCCTCACTCCTTGTCACAGCTCTCACCTCTTAGAGAAGTGACATGGAGAGATCCACTTTTCCTGCCCTGCTGGCTGCAACCTAATCCCATCTCCCTCTCTCACAGTGCTTATGTTGTGGACACAGACACAGATACTAGAGGATATCAACATGCACAGGGATCATTTCACAAGTGCCCTCCTACCTGCCCATTCAAATGCACCCACAGCATACAGAGGGTTTTTTTTTAAGGTGCATTTAATCAGGTGAAAGTTAAGAGCACAGTTGTGCAATGACATTTCAGTGCAGCATGGTCAGAACCAGAGCAGATCCCAGCAGAGGAGTGCAAGAGCAGGTGAGGATGTTGTGGAAGGTAATGTTGTATTTCAGACTGCTGATATGGTCAGCAGGATTTCAAGGAGGAGGTGAGGGTGAAGCTGAGAAGCCTACAGTCCATGTTGGAGGTGCCACCAGTAAAAACTTGATCACCATCCATGACTGGAAGAGCAAAGAATGCAAGGCAGGGTGTTGTAGGGGTTAGAGGAGAAAGGTGGATCCTCTCAGGCTCTAGAGCAGAAGTGACTGAAGGAGTGTCTAGTTTTCAACTGAGTACCAGGAGTTATACTTTGCTCTCAGTCTCCCCCTCTATCTTGCTGTAAGCCTCAGATATGGTGTGAAACAGGACTCAGAAGCAGGCTGAGCTTGGCATGAAGGACTGGGGATGAGAATAGCTTGAAAACCACAGGAGGTTTTTTCAGAACAGAGCTGCTGTACTCCTGCCCCATAAATACCTGAGAAGCAGACGAAGTAGCCTGAGCAGCAGGACGTTTGGACCGCTCTGGCCCTCAGGGGCCATGGAGTAGTTAGGTGGGATGATGGAGACAGGAAGAGGCCCGCAAGGAAAGGAACAATGCTCCTGGACAACAAAAGAGCAGGAGAGAGGCAAGAAGGACTCATCTTCCGCAATGGTAGGCAGGTTGAGAGGCTCCCATTGTATTGCTCAGCTGTGTTGTCCAGACCTGTCAAGGATGGAGCAAGCAGGGGTCCACAGTCAGAGCTGGCAGAAAGCTGAACTTTGATGGGGCTGATAGCTGTCCCAGGATGCTGGTGTCCACAGTGTTACTCACATATGCCAAGCTTTGTCTGGTGAGATGAGATGGGATATGGAGGCATCCACGTAATTGCTAGCAGGACATGGTTCTTCTTCCTTCCTGGTGGTAAACAGCAAGACTCTTGGGATGCAGTGTAGAAGGCTAACTGAAGTGAATTCGTAATCTAATTAAGGGTTGCTAGGACCTTTGAAGATGATCTTGTCAAGTAGCGGAACGGCCATGCAAGGTGAGAAGGCAAGTGGGTAGCTGTTCCTTCTGATGTGACACCCCAGCCTTTCTCACCGAGTTGCCTTATTGTTCATCAAAGCGCTAGTGTCCCCGGCTTGTGAGCAGCAGGAAGAGAAGTGCCAGGGACCACAGCTTCACTGGGTGGCTTCTTTCTTGTGGGGTGACCACTCCCCGTTACAACTCTGCTTTAAGGATGGGACTTCTTAATTCTACTGTTTGCCAGCGGAGGTATATTAGTGTCCCTGAAGCCGTCAGGGAGGGGCTGCAGGAGTGTTTTCGCTTATTTCAGATAATCTGAGTGAAACGAGGTCTTGGATCATCCCGCACCTATTTCTGAGAGAGGAACCACGCTGCGAGGAGGCAGTGGCCCGCGGGAGGCACTGCCCAAGTGCATACGTGTGCAACCGCGGTGGGCGCGAGCACTGGAACCCCCTGCACCCGGGCGGTGTCTCCCCAAGCACAGCGGCGCCCCAGGAGTCACCCTCAGCCCAGGTCACCCTCCATCCTCTGTGGGCCGCTCCTGGGGGACGGGACTGGTGATCCGTTTCAGACTCAGTCCTTCCCCCACGCCTCGCCTTCCCTGGGGGGGTGCGGGGCAGGCGGACCGGCGTGAGGCCGGGCCGGGTTCCCCCCGCCCCTCCCCCGGCGGCGGGAGCAGGGCAGGGGCGAGCGGGCAGGGCGGGCCGGGGGCTGCCTGTGGTTTGGGGCGGCGGGAGGCGGGATGTCCCGGGGAGGGAGCGGGGATGTGCAGGCACACGCAGCCGCTGGCAGGCGGCCGGGGCTGCACGGCGGCGGCGGGCGGAGCGGCGTGGCACACGCGGCGGCAGCTCCCTCCGCAGCCCCGCGCCTCCGCAGCCTCGCGCCTCCACAACCCCGCCGCTGCTGCGCCGGGAATGGCCGCCCCGCGCCGCGGCGCCCCGCGATAGCCCCACGACCCGCCGCGTCGCCGAGGTGAGCAGGGAGGCAGAGGGCAGCGCACGGCGGGCACTCGCAACACACTCTCCGGGCTTTCCCCCGCGCCCTGCCGCCGCCGCCCCGGACGAAGGGAGACCGGCGGGGCCGGAGTGGTGTGAAGCTCGGCGGAGTGTCCCCTCTGGCTGGCCGTGAGGTTGGGGTCACGCCCATGTCCGCGCACCTCCCTAGAGCACTGGGGGCTTAGCGTAGTCCCAAAGCTGCGGGAGTGGGGGGAAGGGGGCAGGAGCGGCGAGCTGCAGCAGTGCGACATCTTCTATCTCTGCTTCTCACCCCTGCCCCCAAATCCCTAGCCCGGAAGGGGTCCCTGGTATCCCCTAGGCTAGGCTGATAGCCCCTTCCTGGGGTTGTCCTTCGTAGCGTTCAACCGTGTGGAGGTCCCTAACCACCACGAGCAGGAGGAGGCGTCCGTAATAACCCGCAGGCCCTAGGGGGCTGGGAGACCTCGGCCCGGCTAGGTGGTAGCGGAGAAGTGAGGTGGAGGGAGCTCCCACTTCCATGTCCCTGCTGTCGAAAGACAGGCCTGCCGGGTGTTGCTTACATCTTCCTTAGACAACAGCTGCCCCCGTGGATGCCCCCAGCACCTTGCCGGGGTCCGAGGTGGCCTCTGAGTGGGAGCTGAGAGCAGCACCTGTGGGGTGGCTATGTCAGGAGATCTGATATCCTGCGTTTCAATGAGGAGGCTGTGGGGAGCCATAAGGGAAAAAATGACCACTGCGCTGATGTGTGGTCAGAGGTTGATCTCTCAGCTCTGAAGGAACAGGATACCGACCATTCATCACTAAATTATTTTAGAAGTTTCGTAGGAATTGCTTCACCCTCCCCTGAAATGCAGCAGCTGTTCACCACTGCCCAGCATTTTGGGTTAGGAGGCAAAGGAGGGTCCTGCAAGCATGGTGACAAGGGGACTATGAGGAGGGAGGACGCAGCAATCCATGCTGGAATTTGGCAGGGGCAGTGACAGTAATATCCTGTACCCCCTCTGAAATGCTGCATCTTTTGTTGGTGATGGTTTGTTTGTTGGAGAACTGCTTTAACAGCGTCATTGCTTTTGCAGGCTATTTTGTCTGGTCCAAGCAGGTGATGCCCATAGCAGGAACTGGGGGAGTGGGAGGACTTCTGTCCCCATCTAAGAAGTCTTTCATGCACCTATTGACACAACAACCTTCCCAAGCTAAAGAGTCAAGCTGAAAGTGGCCCCTGTCCTTCACACCCATGCATTTGGATGGAGTCTGCTCCATATCTTCACCACTCCTAGCAGAACTGTTTAACCCCTCCCATCTCATTACAGTGATATATTTATTATATCACCCTCGAGTTTCCTGCCCTTAACAACCCCAGAAGGGTGGAAGGGAATAAACATTTTTGGAAAATATTTAATGTTACTTCAACAGGGCAGGAGGTGGTCGGAAAATAGATGGGTATAGGGACCTTGGGCTGACAGGGCACTCTGCAGGACAGCCAGGGAAAAGGACCACACCTGCATGTATACCTTTCCTACCTGGGGCCGTAGCCCAGATCTAGTGCCTATTTGTTGCTTCTTTCCCTTGCTTGAAAAATGAAATGTGGGGTGCTATCGACTGCTGGGGTGCTTGTCTGCTGGATCTACTGGTCTCCCTGCCCTCCCAAAGGGCTTGAAAAGCAGCCTTGGCACTGTGGAAAGAGTCAACTTACCTTTTCATTGAAGGATGCCCAAGAGGGACTTTTCTTAACACAAAGTTGAAGCCCTCCAGGCCTAGGGAGGGAAGAAAACGGTCCTTACAGCTGGGCTGGTATTTCTGGAGGCTTCTGCTCCTATGACAGCAGGTAGCAAGGACTGGTGCTCCAAGATAGAGTATAACAGCCTGAGCTATGACTTGCGCAAGACTGAGCGTGCACACTCAGTTCTGTACACATATTTTAAAAGGCTTTTTGATTCTTAGTGCTACAAAGTTGCTTTAGAGGAAAGTGTCTGGAAGGACAGAGAGGAGTGCGGTGACAAGTCTGTACAAAACAAAATGTTTCAAGTCAAAACTCCCAGGTAGCAGAGAGGAAGGGATGCATGAAGTGAAGCTGTGGTGTGAGCCAGGAAATTTTTTTGAACTTGCTCTTTTTCTCTCTTTAGGTGTTCATCTCGGTGGGGCTACGCTGACCATGCTCAGGAGCTTCTGTCTCCAGCTCATGTCCTTAGTTTGGATCCTCTTGGCCCATCACCAGCTTGCTCAAGGTAAATCTCTGCAGACATGTGCTCTCTTTCATATCTATCTTTCCAAACCTGTCCTTTGCATTGCTGAGCTCTCCTTAGTTTTGAGTGCAAAATAGAGCTGGCCTGACCTGGAGGACCAGAAAACGCTACACAGTCATCCAGCATCTGGGGAGTGACTGGCTGTAACTGTAGAGACCCTCTTTCTGGTGCCCATGGGGGTGGCAGTGTCAGAGCATACTCATAGTGAGAGGTGCTGCTGTTTTGTCTCCTCTAAGTTAGGATAAATTAGTCCCTCAACTGAAAGCTTATTGCAACAGGCAGAGCAAGGGGGAAAGAAGATCTCAAAAGTGAACAGCTAAACCTGGATATTGAAAGACAAAATCTCTTCTCAAAGATTAGTTTGATTTCCCCCTGCTCTGGATAAGCAACGAATTCCCAAAGCTATCTGCCAAGAGAAATGATTACAAACAGGAAAGGCGATGATACCCATGCTTGGGGTGAGCAGTCCCAGGATGCTACTCCTTTTCCACCATGGATTGTTTAGGGACCTGCAGTGGGACCTGCTACTTCACAGCAGCAAAAATATATGCTTGGGGGTTTTCTCCCTGTGCTAACTTACTAGGCAGCATATCACATGGCTTGGGGAATATCTGAGCATGCCTCTTGGCATAGGGGCTTTAACCTGCCCCAGTATGGGATGGAGTGGCTCAGTCAAGCAAGGGTATTCAACTCCCAGCCCTGTCTTGGGATCATGCTGGGCTCCTGGAGAAACACCCTGTCTCCTGAACTTGTTCTAACTCTGCTGCCTGTGGAGTTGGAGTGAGCCATCTCCCTGTGGGGCTGAGATGCAAACAAGTGATGAGCGAGGGGAAGGTGGAGATGAAAAGGGACACCTGGCTGCAGAAAGCAGGCCAGTGCCAAGTGGTGAATGAAAAGTGTCACAGTGAGGCCATGGCTCAGTTACAGCTTCTGTGGCCTTTAAATAAGTAAACAGAACTAGATACCTGGCCACATGTGATGCCCAGATCTTCCTCACTGTGCCAGAAGAGGAGTGTTGGCAGCTGGGTCCTGGTGAAAAGCAGAGGCCCTGACCAGACTACTTTGTGCCAATAGCTGTCCCTGGGGATGGGGACATTGTGGGACACAAAGAGAAGCCATTATTTCGATATCCATCCTTGGTCCCTTTGTGCCTGTTGCAATCCCTGTCCCTGAGCTTTCCCATCATACTTGCTGCATGAACATGGGACCACGGTCCTAGATGGGTCAGGTCCTACTAGATAGTTGCGTACTACTCCTTAGTGCATAGGCAACCCCAGCTCTTGCCCAGAAGGCCCCAAGGTCACAGGATCACAGGATGTCAGGGGTTGGAAGGGACCCAAAGAGATTGTCGAGTCCAACCGCCGTGCCAGAGTAGGACCATACAGTCTAGCTCAGGTCATAGAGGAATGCATCCAGATGGGCCTTGAAAGTCTCCAGAGAAGGAGACTCCACCGCCTCTCTGGGGAGCCTGTTCTGGTGTTCTGTGACTCTTACAGTAAAGAAGTTCCCCCTTGTGTTGAGGTGGAACCTCTTATGCTGGAACTTACATCCATTGCTCCTTGTTCTATCACAGAGAGCAAGCGAGAAGAGCCTGTCCCCTCCTCCTGACACCCAGCCCTCAGATATTTGGAGACATTTATTAAATCCCTTCTCAGTCTTCTCCAGATGAAAAAGCCCCAGGTCCCTCAGCCTCTCCTCATCAGGCAGTCCTCCAGTCCCCTAATCATCCTTGTAGCCCTCCACTGGACCCTCTCCAGCAGATCCCTGTCCCTCTTAAACTGGGGTCTAAGGGAAACAGCAGAGAGGGCAGGGAAGATGATCGGAGACTTGATATTTTTGAAGCAGGGTCTAACCTTTATCAATAAAGACAGTGTTATCACAACTTGAGTGACTGAAAGTCCTCATCTCTTGTGTGGCATCCGCCCACTGAAAAGAAGGTCCCTTACCTTACAGTTCTGGGGAAAGGCAGGCTAAAGGGAAGGACAGGCTGAGTATTCAGGAAGGAAAAAAAAATGCTGTGAGCCAGCAGGGCCATGGACAGATCCTGTGTCATCTATGATCTCTGCTTAACCCAGCTCCACCTGTCTTCTGCTTTGTAGGAGATGACTGCAGTGAGCGCTGTAATCTTGCCCACGGCTGCTGTGACCAGGATGGGAAGTGCAGGTATGGCTTCTTCTTGGCTCTGTGCTCCTGCTGCCCCTGACTGTAATTGCTCTCTCTCCCTCTTGCTCTCTCTCTCTCTCTCTTGCTCTCTCTCACTCTCTCTCTTGGTCTCTCTCTCTGTCTTTTGGCTTTTTCCCGGGTGCCTACACCCCTTCCCTCCTCTGCTCACCCACAGCAGGAATAAACACCTCTGTTCTCTTTTTACCTGACACCCTCTGGAGTGGGAAATTTTGATCCCACACCTTTGCTTCAGCCTTTGCTCCAGTGCTTTCAGAGTTCCCACCACCACACGCTGATCAGTGTTGTTCTGCTGAGCACTTTTTGTCGGGATGGGAGGCTGGCCATGCCTGTGTGATGGGAGGCAGCCTTCAGGCCCAGGTATGATGGGGAAAGTCATCAGGCAGCAGAGCAGGCTTGAGAGTTAGCCAGTTTGCTTGGCCTCCTCACTGGTTGAGATAGTAATGTTCTCCCTGGAGGTGTGGAAGAACTGCCATTGTGCACACAAATATCTAAAGCTATCAGATGTCCCCTCTTGGAAGCCTGGACCATGGTAGGGATCTCTGAGTGTTTTCATAAAGGGGGATGCTGCAAGCAGAAGTGCATCCCAGATTCATCTGGTGTCCAGATGCCACAGGAACAAAGCTCAAGAAACCACATGGCTGCCCTGGGCTTCCACGGCCCTGGACACTGCCTCTTGTCCCATTGCAGTGCCATCCAGAGTCCCCATCCTGCAGGGCAGCCCCAGGAGGACTGCTGGCTTGGACACTTGTGCTGGAAGGGGACAGGCTGCCCACTGCTGTCTCATTTGTACTGGGGGATGCTCAGCTCCATTTTATAGCATAGCCCCCAGTGTCACACCATGCCTGGGCCACTTGTGCTTGCCTAATGGAACAGATGTGGCCTGACAGTGACTGTAACCACACTGACCATTGCATCAGGGAGCATCCAGCTTTGGTTTTGCTGGGGCCCCAGTTGCATCTGCAAAGAACTCACTCCTCCTGAGCCCTTTTGGTGACAGTGGCTGGTTAGGGGGCTTATGTTGCAAAGCCTTAGGCAGAGATGCTACACTTCTCCATGTGGCGAGTAGGTCTTATTGGCATGCATGAGTTGCTGACCCAGATTTCAGGCATCCCAGAGCAGCAGCTTGGCAGTACCCCATTAAAATCACCCCAAAGACACAGAGACCTGGACACTTGCCTGAGTCCATCCCTGGTAATTTTTAGGTTGGCCATCTTCCTTTTAGAGAAAGGGAAGAGTTGATGGCATCTGCTTCCCTGTGGGTACCATGGTGTACAAGGTCCACAACCTTGTGTAAGCTCATGGCTGTCCAGGTATAAATGCATTTCTCCAGACCTCATCGGGCACATAGTATCACCTCTATTCTCATCCACGCCCCTCTCATTAACATACTTTAAAATAAACAAACAAACATCCCCCCCAAAAAAACCCAAACATCAAACAAACCAAAACCAAACAAAAAACCCCAAACAAACAAACAAAAAAAACCACAACAAAAAAACCAAACCAACCAACCAACCAAAAAAACCCAACATTTTCCTTCTCTCTGTGGAACAACTTTCAGTGACAAGTCAGTCCAAGTGTGAAAGTGCAGCCTTGGACCAGCCTAGCAAAACTTCCATCACCACAGATCACACTGAAATGAGCCCCAACCATGACAATGAACGCCCCTGCTTTAGAGACTGTATTGGTTTTGTTAATTTCATGCTTTTTGTGGCTAGTGCCACCTCCACTCAGCTCTCAGGATGTTATCATTTGTTTACCTCCTTGCAGCTGGCACATCTGAGGGAAGCCACTGGAGCAACACTGCTTGGCTTCACTTAGCCATCACCATTGTCCTACTGTCCTGGGGCCAGAAGGCTTGTTGTGTGCTGCAGGTTTTCCCATCACATTGCCCTTGTGAGCTGACTGATAAATCTATTCCATATGCTAGCCATGGCAAGCAAAGTTTCACAACTGGATTATGGTGGACTTCAGATGAAAAATTACATTAGGATGCACAGAGGTGCAATGAAATGTGGACCTCAGGGGCTTCTTGTCCCTTTCCCTCAGGGAGTTTAGGCTGCATGAGGGAATTGCTGAGTTAATGCAGTTGTGTATACAGAGTGGATGGCTGGAGGAGAGCAGTAGGACATGGGCACTGAAAGCCATGCTGCTGGGCTCTGGTTTCTGCCCACTCATCCTCCATGGCTGCAGAGGCTGAGTCTGCTTCTGCTCTGTCCGCTTGCTTTCTTAGAAAGATGAGATGCCAGTACTGACCTTCTGGAGGAGGAAGTCAGCAGGTTCATGGAGGTGGTTTGGAGAATTTCCCAGTGCCACCGTATCTGAGGGAACCCTGCATGGCAAACAGCCACCTTTCCCACAGCACCTGCTTGGGTTTTACCCACTGCCATGCCCTGTCTTCCTGCAGGTGCGATCCAGGCTGGGAGGGCAAGTACTGCGAAGATTGTGCGCTTATGCCAGGTTGTCTCCACGGGACATGCCACCAGCCTTGGCAGTGCATCTGTCACACTGGCTGGGCTGGCAAGTTCTGTGACAAAGGTAAGTCACGAGCCAGATATCCTGGCCTCCAGTTCTGAGGGCAGAGCTGAGCCCAACACACCCTGCATGGACAGATGAGCCAGCACAGCCAAAAGCCACTGGCGGGGGTGTTGGACTAGATGATGTTTCGAGGTCCCTTCCAGCCCTTGACATTCTGTGATTCTGTGATGCTGTTTGGACTGCACAGGAGATAGGATATTGCCTGTCTGCCACAGCTGGCACTGTTGCCTTCCTGAACACGAGGCCAGGCTGCCACAGCTGGCACTGTCCCTTTCCTGCACACAAGGCCAGGCTGCTGGCACCTGCTCTCTGGATGCATGGGAAGGACTGCCGTCATGCCAGCTAGCCTCAGGAAACAGAGCAGATGAACTCAATGCCTTTCCCACGCCACAGCTAGGCTCCAGGCAGCACCTCCTGCTTCACCTGGGAAGCTTCTTGCCTTCAGCAGGTGGCTGATGGACACCCCTCCTCCAGCCTCAGAGCCTCCTCTGTGCCATAAGGACTGCACTGTCCAGTTAGATGGCATGCACAGCATCTTATGTTATGCAGATTTCTCTGCATCCTTAAGCCTGTGCATTTTGCGAACTGAGGCACCACAAAGACACTGCCCTTCTATTGCTGCAGGTGTCTGTTGGAGAGGCAACAGAAGCTCCTGACTTTTCTCCATCCCCACTGGGTTTGACAGACTGCGTTTGAATTGAATTGACCACATCATCCTCTTTTTCTAATTCTCACCTTCTTCTTTCCCTTCAGACATACACATCTGTGAGCATCAGTCCCCATGCCAGAATGGGGCTCAGTGCATCTATGATAGAGATGGGGAATATTCCTGCCTGTGTCCAGAAGGCTTCCATGGGAAGGACTGTGAGATGAAGATGGGACCATGTGAGAAGGCAGGGTGAGACATGGTAGCAAGGGCAGCGAGATTACAGACAGCATTAGCGTTGGATCATGCACTGCCAAGCAGTGGCCCAGCTTGGCTCATTATCTGTGGATTTCCATGTGCTAATGGAGTTAAGACAAAACCATCTTTGATTTTGGTTTGGCTGCGTGCACCATATAGTCCCATGGGCAAGGTCTTTGTTGCAATCTGAACAGATTCCTGTCCCTTGCTGCTGTAAGCGTGATGAGCTGATAGCCATCGGGCCTTTGCGGAGCATAAGGAGGGCACATTTCCTCTTCAGATTACTTGGGTGAAGGCCCTCTCTGGCTGGTGGTGGGTCCATGCACAGCAATGGCCTGAGGTCCTAAATCCTCTCACTCATGGAGGCAGAAACTCCTCCCTAGTCTCCTCGAGGTAGCTGCTGGACCCACTTGCCACATGAGCAGGTCTGTAGGTCTACCTCCCTGAACTGGGTAAAGCTGGTTGCTCTGCAGGGCCATGACTCTTCCTTGCTCTCTCCATGCAGGTCTCCATGCAAGAACGGGGGCCAGTGTCAAGATGAAAATGGCTTTGCCAGCAACTTCACCTGCCGTTGCCTTGCTGGATTCGTGGGGGATTTCTGTGAGAATGATGTGGATGACTGCCTGATGCGTCCCTGTGCCAATGGTGCTACCTGCCATGATGGGATCAACCGCTTCTCCTGCCAGTGCCAGGTGGGCTTTGAAGGGCGTTTCTGCACCATCAACATCAACGACTGTGCCAGCCAGCCTTGCAAAAATGGGGCAAAGTGCTACGACCGCATCAATGACTATGACTGCCTGTGTCCCGATCGTTTCACTGGCAAAACCTGCGAAGTCTACATCCCTGAGCCCACCTGGGCTTCCCCCTACCACCCTGTGAACCACGAGAATGGCAGAGGTGTGAAAAGCACCACCAGTGAGATGCCGGGGGCGACACAGCCAGATCCTGTCAGGACTGCAGTCACAGGGCAGCGCATGGCCAACCACAGTGAGAAAGAGCTGGGGGCAGGGTTGTTGAAAATCTCTGTGAAGGAAGTGGTGACCCAAAGGGACTCAGGGCTGAGTGAAGTCCAGCTGGTGACAGTGCTAGTGTTTGGGGTGCTGACAGCAGTACTGGTCCTCATCACTGTCCTCCTAATGCTGAGGAACTGGCAGAGGGGCCGCCAGAGATCAAACTGGTGTCAAAGCTCTTCTCAGGCTGCAAGGAAGCTCCAAGACCAAGAGTGTCAGGTGGGCATGCTCAACACTGTCCTGATCGAGCCCAGGAAGACAACAGAACTGTGATCTGTGAGGACTCTGAGCTGGTCCCTGGCAGGTCATTGTGCTGGCAAACCCCTTGAACTGCACCCTGGGGAGCTGAGCTGGCACAAGCTGGGCAGCAGGGAAGAGCTCCCAGGGCAGTGACCATGTCAACAAAATCCCTGGGCACTGAGCATGGTGTGACAGCCTCACCTGGATCTAAGCTGTCTCCCACCTGGCCAGTGCAGCCAGTACCCACGGGCATTTGAAAGGAGAGCTGGGTTGGGCCAGCCCTGCAGGGAAGTGGTGACATGCTGCTGTGGCAGCCCACACCATGCACTGCTGATATTGTCCAGCTTGAGCTCTCAGAAACAGAAGAGGTAGTGCTGAGGAGGACATGGCCTTCTTGCAAGCCCAGATTCTGCCAGGCCCTTTCTAACTCCTCTTTGCAACTACTGGAAAGGGCTTTGTCCTCATTTCCACTGGTGTTGGCATATTTCCTCTGGGGCCTTTGGGATGGTTGTGGCTGCGTGGGCTCCCTGCCCCAGCACTGAATAGGGTGGCTCCTGGCTGTTCCTGGAGGCTGTCGTTTCAGATGCCATCCCTTGCTCTCTGGTTTTGTGGTTCTGTAAGCCAGTTCAAAGAGACTCTGGAGATAATTTGGGGGTGTTCTTGTGCCCTTCTTCTGCCTTTGGTGATGCCCCTTCCGCTTGCTGTCAGACCTGGGGTTACAAACACATTCTGTACTTTCCCCCTGATGATCCAGGTGTCTTCTCTTTCCACTTACCAAGCCGTCCTTTCTGGTCTGGCCACAAATGACCGAGTTCCTCCCCTTCTTCAGTGTGCACTTCTCCCTCACCATGTACTGACATGGAGGAGCATGGACTGCTCCCCTCTGGGGTCCTCTAGGCCTAAGCTGGTCCTCATCATTTGCCCTCACAGGTAAAACTAGAGATGGACAAGGCTGAAGATGTGCTGTGGCTGGTTCAGAAGCAATACAAGATTCAGATCCTTTTTTCCTCTCACTGTCAGTCTGAAGCAGGCAGCTGGCATTAATCGCTAATCAGCCATTGTAGTGTTTCTTGACACAACAAAGGCTAAGCTCCTCATGGTGGATGTAAGAACAAGCTACCAAGTCTGGGATGACCACAGGAAGCAGATTCAGTACTGTCTTCTCCACCATTGCTAAAGTATGACTAAGAGGCTGTCACTTAGCCATTTCACTTAGCCTTTGTATTAGGTCTGCTCCTGTCTGTGCAGGTGTGGTGTGCAGCAATCAGTGTCCCTCTGCCAAGGCCAGGGTTTTCTGTGTCTCCTCAAGGGCATGGAGAGCTAAGCAGTGGAGTAAAAAAACTGAAAACCCAAACCTTACTATTGGCCTGTAGGGTTGCAGAGCTGGTTTAAAGATCATCTAAAGCAAATAAACAGGCGTGAGCGCTCAGCCAGCAGGGATACCTGGGAATGGAGACTGGGGCTTCATCAGAAAGACTATTTTTTTATACATGGATGGATGATGTACCTTTATGAAATAAAACAAATAAAACCCCAGAAACAGTGTGTCAGAGAATCATAAAATAATTTAGTGTGCAAAGGATCTTTGGACACCAACCTCCTGGCTGCATCCGATTCAATTAGATCCGGTTGGTCACCTACTCATTGTGGATAATTATCTCCCATCACTTCCCTCAAGAAAGCAAATCCAAATTGTGGCGCTGAGCTGTCTTGCCTCATGCTCTGGCTGCAGGGGTGGAGATGACTCCCACAGGTTTGAGGAAGGAATGGACTTACCTCAGAACAGCATAGCAAAGGTTGGTACCTGCAAGGCACAGCCTTAAGAGTGTCAGGGAGAAAAGGAAAGCCTAAGACTGAGTTCAAGGGTGCTAATGAGAACAGCAATGTGACCTTAAAAGTGAAAGCAGCTGGAAGCAGGGCAGGAGGAAAAGGGCGTTTCCCTTGGAAAAGTAGTCTTGACATAAATGAGCCTCAGAGGCCTTTAATGTAATCACATTCTATCTCTTTGGGGAAAGGCCTTCTCTACCGTAAACTGGAGGAAAAGCAGCAAGGCCTCCAGCTGCAACCTTCTGGGCTATGAAAGGTCACTGTACTCTGAGAGTAGTAGGGAGAAGGTAGGGTTGCCTTTGTGCAAAGGGCACCACAAAGTCTGTGTCTAGTAGGGAAAGGAGAGAGGGACCTGAATAATGCAGCTTCACAAGAACCACTGAATCATGTTACCACTTTAAAATGCACATGTAAGGCTAAGTCTCAGACTAGAAGCCTCTCTAGTGAGCAGAAAATCCCTCTGTAGTCTCAAAGGGGAGACTTGAAGGGGAGCAGTATCCCATCAGCCAGGCTTGCACAGCCCTAAGCACCATATGCCATCTTCCATACCAAAAGAAAAGCCACAGTAGTATGCTCCCATCTCTGAGGGCACACAATTGCTGTCTGCAGGAAGGAATAATCCCTTCCCTCACCTCAGCAGCTCCTGGTCCTGCAAGGACAGAATTGGTTGCTGAGACGAGGAAAGCCAGTCACAGAGCCAGGAGGGCTGCCTGGGCCCAGCCCAAGGTGAAGGTCACTGCTGGCCACTGTGCAGGAGGCGCTGGAACAAGGAGTCATCTTTCTGGCTTAGGTGGGTGGGTGAATCCAGCTCTGCCACTCTCCCAGCTTGCATCACTAGCACACGGTCTGAGTCCAAGATGGTGTTCAGCCTGTGGATAGCAAACAACAGGACAGATGTTGGTGGATCTGAGGAAAAATCCTGGATATTGCTTCTCCCAGTGTCCTGGGGTAGCCCAAGACATGCCCAGCATCAGGATCTGAGGAACGTGTCCCTCTGCACTCAGAGGCACGGTGCAGTGTGGGTCCCCAGACAGACTCTGTACACCGGTGAAACACATCACCTCTTAGGAGAGCACAGTGATGCCTCCCAGTTGCTGGATATGGCAAGGCACCAGAAGCAGAGAGGGAAGCTCTATGGAGGTAGAGCTCAGGGCACACCCAGCTCTGTGGCTGAATGAGACAACTCTCTTCCCACAGAAGAGTTGCTTCTGTTTGCCCCTACATTTCCTCACCTGTCAGCTCCTGAGGGCAGCATAAATGGACTTGTGCATCAGCTGCCCTTCCATAGCAGTCTGGCATATTTGCTCATGCCGCCATCACTAGCGGATAGTTGCCAGACTGTCAACCACAGCACCCGCAGCACACAGACTGCTAGCAGGGCAGCAACCTCTGGCCTCAGGAGGGAAGACAGGGCAGCAGGAATTCCTCTGCATGATTGTGCACTGTTTAGTGCGAAACTACAGTCCTACAAAACTGCGAGTCACAGGGAAGACACTGCATGTAAGAACCATGGGTGCAAAGCAACTCCATCATCCCCTCTCTCTCCTTACTGCTCTCCTCAATCTCCCCTCATCCTACTGGAAAAGAGGCTGGAGCCAGTCTTGCTGCCTTGCCTTCACCCACTCTTTCCACCACTCTTTCCTCTGCTGGTGTTCTCCAATTACTCCTCCATCAGTGGTAGCCTCCTCCCACCCGACCCAAACACACACCTTAGCCACAGTGCCCCTACCTTTCAACTTTATTTACACACAATATCCCTAGCGTAGGAACCAAATTCCCTCCTACCTATCTGATGTATTTAACAAGACCAACTCAAAGCACTTGCCAGACCCAGACCACCCTGCCTGCCATCTATCACTCCCACTTCTGTACAGCAGGATACAAGCCTCTGTCACCTGCTCATTTGATAATTTTTGTGGCAACCTTTGTGCTATGAAAACATTCCCCATGCAACTCCTCCAAATTCTACACTTTGCAATAGTGAGAACACTGTCTAATGCTAACTCATCCCTTCTCAGTATCCATGGTATTCAAGTTTTGTCCTCCTCCCTCCACCGGTAAACATCTGCTGCCCCTACTCTTACGCTAAATCTCTCATCTGTGGGGCACGCACTGTTGCCCTGTCCTTCCAAGTGTCTAGCTTGCTGGTACAGGGTTCTGGATAACAGAACTAACTCAGCGTCCTGCCTCCCTTAACCAGGAGCTCGCTGCAACCCTTTGTGCTGGCTGTCCTGCAGTGCCCTCTACTGAGCCAGAGACACCTGCTTCTCCCCGGTATTCACGATGCTACTTCAGTGGGATAGTTCTCCATGACTCCTTGCCCTAATTTGGAAAAGCCACAAGGTTCGATTTACTACTCCTGTCCCAGCAGGCAGTTCCCAGGAAGAACCATCTGCCATACAACGCAGCGTTTTGCCCTTTGCTGTCCTCCAGTTTTTCATAGAATCATAGAATGGTAAGGCTGGAAGGAGACCTCAAGGATCATCTAGTTCCAACCCCCTGACATAGGCAGGGACACCTCCCACTAGAACAGGTTACTCAAGGCCTCGTCCAACCTGGCCTTGAACACC
>WBNM01035900.1:0-15469 GCA_013399055.1 Ramphastos sulfuratus | reverse complement strand
AAAAAAAAAAAAAAAAAAGAAGAGGAGGCAAGATAAGGCTGGAATGTAACCATATTGCTAGATAAAGGATGCAGTGACTCACAGAGCAGTGCTAGCAAAGCACAAACATCCCTGTGTAGATATGGGGCTACTGAACTTCATTTATTGTATCTTAGCTACTCCAATCCCCAAATATGCTTCCTTTTCCACAAGATAAGAACTCTGCTTTCCTCTCTTATTCTCTCTAACGCTGTTTGTCAGTACTCTGTGCCCTTGCGGTTATTCATTACAAGACAATACCTTCGGCATGTGTGGTTTAGTACAGTTTGGAGGCTAATTGAGACACTCTGCAAAGCACTTAGCCAATTGTTGAATGCCCTTATGACTGCAAGTTCATTTTCACACACAACACATTCAGGCAGAAGCTGAGGTGCAGGTTGCAGTAGCCCCCAGGTGTCACTGTCAGATTTGACAATCCCATGGCGCGGCTGCGGTCACACAGCTCACTCAGACTTCTTCAGACTCCAGTCTATCCACAAGCTTCAATTTGCACTGAACCTGAGAGGAATCAGCTTGCATCACAGCCCTCTTAAGGGAAATGATCTTCACAAAGCCAGCACTGGGCCAGAGCAAGCTGTGCATTTGTGTCCCTGATTTTAACCATAGAAACATAGAATGGATTGGGTTGGAAGGGATCTTAAAGATCATTCAGTCCAAAGCCACCTGCTATGGACAGGGACACCTCCCACCAGCCCAGGTTGCTCAAGGCCTCATCCAATCTGGCCTGGAACACCTCCAGGGAGGGTACATTCACAACCTCCCTGGGCAACCTGTGCCAGTGTCTCACCACCCTCACTGGAAACTATTTCATCCTAATCTCCAGTCTCAATCTCCCCTCTTCCAGCCCAAAGCCACTGGCTCTCATCCTATCATTACAAGCCCTTGTAAAAAGCTCCTCCATAGCTTTCTTGTAGCCCCCTTCTGTTACTGGAAGACTGCTCCAAGGTCTCCCTGGAGCCTTCTCTTCTTCAGGCTGAACAGCCCCAACTTTCTCACCCTGTCCCCATAGGTGAGGTGTTCCAGCCCTCTGATCCCCATTCCTTGCACACCATGCTGCACTTTATAGCAACAGAGAGAGATGCTTAATACCCATCAGGAATGTCAAAGGGTTGTCATAAACAGCTCCTGAGAGATCTGACTTTGACGACATCTGTTTGTGAGCAGCTTGCTTCAGATCAGATTTGCCCAACATCATTTTCTATTCATGCCACATATGCAGGATCACAGGTGTCAGGGGTTGGAATGGACCCAAAGAGATCATCCAGTCCAACCCCCCTGCCAGAATAGGACCAGACAATCTAGCTCAGGTCACACAGGAACACATCCAGACAGGCCTTCAAAGGTTCCAGAGAAGGAGACTCCACAACCTGTCTGGGGAGCCTGTGCCAGTGCTCTGGGAGCCTTGTGTTGAGCTGGAACCTCCTGTGCTGCAGCTTCCATCCATTGTTCCCTGTCCTATCCCAGGAAGCAAGGGAGCAGAGCCTGTCCCCCCCACTCCTGACCCCCAGCCCTCAGATATGTATAAACATTGATTAAATCCCCTCTCAGTCTTCTCCAGACTAAGCAGCCCCCGGTCCCTCAGCCTCTTCTCCTGCAGCTCCTCGAGGTGGAAGGCTACCAACTGAGGGCAGGCAAACAGGACTCCCAACTTCAAAGCTCCCCAAGAGCATATGTTAAGTTCTGTCCTTTCCCCTCCCCATGTGTCATTCCTACACTCAGCACAGAAATATCTCCCTAAGTGACATCAGTAAGCATGTAAATGTGCAGTAAGTCAGAGGTGGGGGGGAGATACTAAAGCAGCCCCCAACCTCCCATCCTAGGGAAATCTGTGCCTGACTAAGTGGGTATTTATCATTTCCTGAGCTCCCTGCTGGCAGGCAGCCAGCAGAGTGTGTACGTTGAAATTAGAATAGATTGGGAGGCAGGACTTTGTTCCAGATTGATCTGGGTGACGATAGCAATTCTGAGAGCAGCTTCACTTTTGCTTGGTTTTTGGTTTGTTTGTTTTTTAATTTTTTTTTTTTAAGGTTCATTGTGTGTTTCTATAAAGGATAGGGGGGGAGAAAGCTTTAGAAAAATAACCGGAAGGAAATCTAAGGGCAGGATGTACACTTCTGTATTATTATTCTGATTATTTGATTCTCTTACAGCATTGTTTTGTCATCATCAAGAGGAGAGCTGGAGCTTGCTCACATTACATGCAGAAATACATGGAGCAGGAACGATGAAAATGCTCTTTCTGGCCATCTGTTTATTGTTATTTGAGATTGTTCATTGCAATTCAAGATTATTCAGTCAAAATCAGACTTGATGTGGCCCTTGGAAACTGTACTTTTGTATTAGAATCATAGAATCATAGAATCAATCATAGACTCATAGAATCATAGAATCAATCATAGAATCATAGAATCATAGAATCATAGAATCATAGAATCAGTCAGGGTTGGAAGGGACCACAAGGATCATCTAGTTCCAAAGCCCCCCTGACATGGGCAGGGACACCTCACACTACATCAGGCTGGCCACAGCCTCAGCCAGCCTGGCCGTAAATGCCTCCAGGGATGAGGCTTCCACCACCTCCCTGGGAAACCCATTCCAGGTTCTTACCACCCTCATGCTGAAGAACTTCTTCCTAACATCCAGTCTGAATCTACCCATTTCTAGCTTTGGTCCATTTCCCTCCAGTTCTATCACTATCTGACATCCTAAGAAGTCCCTCCCCAGCTTTCTTGTAGCCCTCTTAAGATTCTGCAAGGCCACAATAAGGTCACCTGGGAGCCTTCTCTCCAGACTGCACAGCCCCAACTCCCTCAGGCTCTCCTCATAGTGTTATTTTGTTCCCTTACACCATCGTTTTGTTATCACCAACAAAAAAGCTGGAGCTGGCTCCTGTTACATGCAGAAATACATGGAGCAGGAAAGATGAAAATGCCCTTTCTAGTCATCTGTTTAGTGTTATTTAAGATCATTCATTGCAACTCAAGATTATTCAGTGCCGTTCAGACTTGATGTGGCCATTGGAAAACTGCTTTAGTTGGAAGTGTCCCTGCACAAGGCAACCTTTGAGGGTCTTTGCTAAGCCAATGCAATCTGTGTATCTCTTTAGTGATTTTCCCTGCTGCAAGTGCTTGCTCTGTAAAGACCACAAGTTTTTACCACTTTTGGCAACTCTAGCCATGCAAAGAAACCTTAAATTACTATTAACAAGAGTAATCCAGTTTTGTCTTCACATGGCAGTTTACTCTTGAATTTTACTCTACTTTTGCAAATAGGTTCATAGATTCAAAGAATGGTTTGGGTTGGAAGGGACCTCAAAGCTCATCCAGTTCCAACCCCCTTGCCATGGGCAGGGACACCTCCCACCAGCACAGGTTGCTCAAAGCCTCATCCAACCTGGCCTTGAACACCTCCAGGGAGGGGACATTTACAACTTCCCAGGGGAACCTGTGCCAGTGTCTCACCACCCTCACTCCAAAGAATTTCTTCCTAATCTCCAGTCTAGGTCTTCCCTTTTCCAGCTTCAATCCATTCCCTCTCATCCTATTGCTGCAAGACCTTTTGAAATATCCCTTCACAGCTTTCTTGTAGTCTCCTTTCAGGTAGCTGGGGCAGCTTGGCTCATTTTTTCCTGTAGCACTCAACATCTGATTTATCCAGCAGGATATTTTACTAAAGGTATCTGCTTTTTTTGTGTATGGTTGGTTTCTTGAGCTCATCTGGCAAAATGATTTGTGAAATGTTAAGTTAAAATAATAAAGATGTCAAGCCTCAGCATTAACTTCATTAGCCTGTCAGGAGCACTGATAATTTCTTACGCTTTGAACGCTTGCCAGGGAGCTAGACCAGGCACACAGTTCACCAAGCAGCTCAATATTCTGGGTGTAACTGCTTCAAAACAAGATCCAATGCAGTGGGGGGGAAAAAAATGTAACTCCTGAGATGACAAACTCCTAAATTACTCTACCAGGAACTGACCTTGTGGCACTTCTTTTCTTTCATTCCTTATGACTCACTACAGAAGATGAGATAAAATTAACCGGAGCCGTTCTGATCTCATCACGTGCCAGAGCTCCGTGGATGTGGTCCTTAACATCATTCCCAAGATGCTGTCTTTATGTTGTCTGGGCAATTGTTGACTCAGCTCCAGGCTGGAAGAGGATGGCTGCTACTTTGGGTGTTGGATACACAGATCTACATCTTGGATCTGACCACCAGAAAGCATGTCTGAGACATTCCCCAAGGACAAGGCTTGAACGTGTTCAGAGAAGGGCACCAAGGCTGGTGAGGGACCTGGAGCACAGCCCTGTGAGGGGAGGCTGAGAGAGCTGTGGGGGTGCAGCCTGCAGAAGAGGAGGCTCAGGGCAGATCTTTCAGCTACCTGAAAGAAAGTCGTAGTCATGTGGGGTTGGTCTCTTCTGCCAGGCATCCAGGGACAGAACAAGAGGACACAGCCTCAAGCTGTGCCAGGGCAGGTTGAGGCTGGATGTTAGGAAGTTCTTCATGGAAAGAGTGATTGGCAATGGAATGGGCTGCCCAGGGAGGTGGTGGAGACCCCATCCCTGGAGGTATTTAAGAGGAGGTTGGATGAGGCACTTAATGCCATGGGTTAGTTAATGAGAAGGGTTAGGTGGTAGGTTGGACTTGATGATTTTAGAGGTCTTTCCAAACCTAGTTAATTCTGTAATTCTGTGACATGGAGTAATGTGTTTAAACTGGAGATTAGGAAGAAATTCTTTGCAGTGAGGGTGGTGAAACACTGGCACAGGTTGCCCAGGAAGGCTGTGGCTGCTTCCTTCCTGGACGTGTTCAAGGCCAGGTTGGATGAGGCCTTGAGCAACCTGTTCTAGTGGGAGGTGTCCCTGCCTAGGGCAGAGGGTTGGAACTGGATGAGCTTTGAGGTCCNAAACGTATTATCCCTAGACAACGCGCTCTGTTCTAGTGGGAGGTGTCCTTGCCTATGGCAGGGGGTTGGGACTGGATGAGCTTTGAGGTCCCTTCCAACCTAAACCATTCTATAACTCTATAACATCTCAAGAACTAGATTGCCATCTATGACTACTCAATTTGAACATAGGCTTGGCCAAAGCCACATACAAGGTGCACTTTGTGACACCTTTGGCTATCACAGAATTATATCATCCCAAAATGGTAGAGGTTGGAAGGTATCTCTAGAAATCAAGTCCAGGCCCCTGCCAAAGCAGAGTCATCTAGGGCAGGTCACACAGGAACACATCCAGGTGGGTTTGGAAAGTCTCCAGGGACAGAGACTCCGCAACCTCTCTGGGCAGCCTGTTCCAGGGCTCCAGCACCCTCACAGCAAAGTTTACCTTTGTGCTAAAGTGGAACCTCCTGGGTTCCAGTTTGTGTCCATTGCCCCTTGTCCTATCACAGGACATCACTAAGAAGAGCCTGGCCCCTTCTGCTTGGCACTCACCCTGCAGATATTTGCAAACATTGCTTAGATCCCCTCTCGGCCTCCTCTAGGCTAAGCAGCCCCAGGGCTATCAGCCTTTGCTCATCACACAGAAGTTCCAGTCCCTGCAGCATCCTTGTAGCCTCTGCTGGACTCCCTCCAGGCTAAGCAGCCCCAGGGCTCTCAGCCTTTCCTCATCACACAGAGGTTCCAGTCCCTTCAGCATCTTTGTAGCCTCCTCTGGACTCTCTTGCAGTTCCCTGTCCCTCTTGAACTGGGGAAGCCAAAACTGGACACAATGCTCCAGATGTGGTCTACACCAGGGCAGAGTAGAGCAGGACAAGAACCTTCTTTGGCCTGCTGGTCATGCTCTTCTTGATGCACCCCCAGGATACCATTGGTCTTCTGGGGCACCAGGGTACATTACCTGTCCTTTAATAAGACTGATGTTGAGTTATGTCTTTCTTCAAACATAATTCACTTCCATAGGCCTCAACTGTTGCTTTAAAGTATGTGTTAAGTGGTTTTACTGTATAGCCTCCAGCCATGTCATTTCCATGCTGTCAGGGAATCACAGAATCATAGAATCAGTCAGGGTTGGAAGGGACCACAAAGATCATCTAGTTCCAAACCCCCCTGCTATGGGCAGGGACACCTCACACTACATCAGGCTGGCCACAGCCTCATCCAGCCTGGCCTTAAACACCTCCAGGAATGAGGCTTCCAACACCTCCCTGGGCAATCCCTTCCAGGCTCTCAGCATCCTCACACTGAACAACTTCTTCCTAACACCCAGTCTAAATCTACCTATGTGTAGCTTTGTTTCATTCCCCCCAGTCCTATCACTACCTGACAGCCTAAAAAGTCCCTCCCCAGCTTTCTTGTAGCCCCCTGAAGATACTGCAAGGCCACAATAAGGGTCACCTCAGAGCCTTCTCCTCTGCAAACTGCACAGCCCCAACTCCCTCAGTCTCTCCTTATACCAGAGCTGCTCCAGCCCTCTGGAGACTGAGGGAAAAAGCAAAACTGAGGAAAGTTCTTGTCCCCTCTAAATCAGTACCATTTTTGTGTAGTGCCAGTGCAAGCAGCCATTTCCCTGCCCCTTTCCCATCATCGAGGAGCACTGAAAAATTCCTCAGCTGAATGAATTGGGTCATTTGCTTCCTCCTTTTTCAGAGCACCACAGAAGAGAGCTTTCATGTTTAAAGCCATGCAAAGCATCCTCAAAACCTTTGGAACAATGAAGCCAGGACCTGAGCAGTTTAAAGGAAATCACTTCCTCAGAACTGGAATCCTCTTTAGCAGGGGCAGCTGCTTCTCAGCGGAGCGTGGCTTCCCGTCCTACTTGCAGCACACAAACGCTCACTGCCTTTGATCTGGCTCCCCTTGCAGCTGCTCAGCAGCAGATCTAGGAGCTCCAGAAGGATGTGATACAGCTGTGAGCTGTATTAGTGCCCAGCCTGGCTTGTCCCAGTTTCCAGAAATGATCTGGCTAGTCTGAAAGCAACAGTGCAGCAGAGCACAGCATTCCCTTTCCCTGCCCTTCATGTGTCGATGCTAAACTCATAAATCTCCGTGGAGCTCTGACTCAGCTGAGCTCCTCAGAGGAGGAATTTCTTATGTACAGCCCAGAAAGAAGCATAAAATGGTGCTGAGGAAAGAACAGGGCCTCTGTTAGGGGCAGGTGGGGGTGTACACAAAAAGAGAGCAGTGTACCAAACAGATGCTTCAGATGAATTCCTGTGGAGTCAGGAAAGGCAGAGTGCAACTGACAGGCATCCAAACTGCTCCAAAGCTTTGCAGGGTTAGAGTGAGGGTATTTTAAAACACAGATTTGCAGGTATGGAGCTGACTGCATGTTACTGAGCTCCAGCTAGGCTGTTACAACAGCCCCTTCCCACAGATACACACTGTGCTGCACACTGCAGGTGGAGCCCCTTTTCTTCTCCTTCCATGACCCCAGGCTTTATTGGCTTGTTGCGTAGCACCATGGAGAGAGAAGGGGAGAGATAAAAAGGCTTTGGGTAGCAAAATCTTCTCTTGTCAGCCACTGAGCTCTGCTCACAGCCAAACAGCTCAACGACATAGACAATTTTTTGGTAATCACAGAAGGATTTGGGTTGGAAGGGGTCTTGAAAGATCATCTAGTCCACCTCCACTGTCATGATCAGGAATGTATTCAACTAGGTCAAGTTGCTAAGAGCCCCACCCCAACCTGACCTTGGGATGGATGTTTTCAAAAGCCCATAGTGATAGGACAAGGAGCAATGGCTTCAAACTAGAGCAGAGCAGATTTAGATTAGATGTTAGGAACAAGTTCTGCACTATGAGACTGGTGGAACACTACAACAGGTTGCCCAGGGAGGTGGTTTGGGCCCCATCCCTGGAGATATTCAAGGTGAGGCTGGACAGGGCTCTGGGCAACCTGATCAAGTTGAGGATGTCCCTGCTGAGTGCAGGGGGGTTGGACTGGATGACCTTTAGAGACCATCCTATGAAGCTCTCATATGGAGAAATATCATTTATTCAATCCTTTCCTTATTTTATTTAATCCTAGATCCTTTTGATATCCTTTTTTATTAATTCTCACTCCCCCCATAGCTTGTGCTGGGTTGTCTTAAGTAATAACCCAGGTATCCTTTGATGCAAGGTTACACAATAGCAGGAGACACAAAATCTGAAGTGCTATGTGAAGATGTATATTAGCTTTGCATTATAAAGTTCCCTCCCTTTGAAGTTCTAAGGAAACTCCAATTTCCTTTCTCCTGCTCACAGTTAAATACATCTCCCACCACAATTGATTTCCCAGGGCTCACCAATGCTTAGGTGCACTTCAAACAACACTTTTCATCTGCATACAGTTCCTTAAAAAAAATAAATTAATCTTTATTCTTCCATCCAGATGCTGTGGAGTCCTAACAAGAAATGGCTTCTAGCATCTCAGTGAATGAGACCACAATCAGAGAATCACAGAATTCCAGGTTGGAAGGGACCACAAGGATCATCTGCTCCAATCCTTCTAGCTGATAGTAGAGTTGCAATGAGCTGCCCCAGCAGCCTGTCAAGCTGAGTCTTCAAACTGTCCAGTGGAGGGAAATCCAACACTTCTCCTGGGAGGTGATTCCAATGTGCTCATGGAGAAAAACTTTATTCTGGAGTCCAGTGGGAATCTCCGCAGCAGTAACTTGTCCCCATCACCTCTTGTCTTCTCTATGGGACTCCTTGTACAAAGGGAATCACCATCCTCGTGGGAGCCACCCTAGATGTGCTGATCCATGGCAATGAGGTCTCCCTTAAGCCTTCTGTTCTCCAGGCTGAACAACCCCAGCTCCCAGCCTTCCTTCCCATGGCAGGGCTGCCAGGCCTCTCAGCATCCTCCTGGCCCTTCTCTGGACACTTTTCAGCATGTCTCCAAATTTTTTTATATGTAGGGCTGGAGCAGAAGGTTGGAGAACCTCCTCTATGAAAACAGACTGAAAACATTGGGACTGTTCAGCCTGACAAAGAGAAGGCTCTGGGAATACCTTAGAGCCACATTTCAACATCTGAAGGAGACTCACAGGAAGGCTGCAGAGAGACTGTTTAGAAACTTCTGTAGGAATAGGACAAGGGACAATGGTTTGAAACTGGAGCAGGGAAGATTTAGGTTGGACATCAGGAGGAAGTTCTGCACAGTGAGAGTGGTGAAATACTGAAACAGATTGTCCAAGGATGTGGTTGAGGCCCCATCCCTGGAGACATTCAAGATCAAACGATGTAGCCCTGGGCAGCCTGCTCTAATTGGAGGTGCCCCTGCTGATTGCAAGGGGAGCTGGGCAAGATGTCCATTGAGGGTCCCTTCCACCCCAATCCAATCTGTGAATTAACACATAGATGAAAAGTCCACACAGGTGATTTGGACAGTGCAGAACACTGTGCTTGGTTAGACCAGCAGAGAAGGCAGATTTCAAATCATTAATTAATTTACAGCCCTATGCATGTGAAGAAATTATTTACAGTGAGGTGGTGAAGCACTGGAATGAGTTGCCCAGGGAGGTTGTAGCTGCTCCCTCCCTGGAGGTGTTCAAGACCAGGTTGGATGAGGCCTTGAGTGACCTGTTCTAGTGGGAGGTGTCCCTGCCTATGGCAGGGGGTTGGAACTAGATGATCTTTGAGGTCCCTTCCAACCTTACTATTCTATGATTCTATGATAAAGCAGTTTGCCATGTACCAGATGGTACTCTACAACAGTAGTAGACTACTACTCTTAGGAGTCACCACATCAAAAAGAAGGACTATTGAGGCCAGCAGGCTGCAGTATAAAAAGTCATTGTGCTTTTATGCCTAAGTTTTGTGGCTAAGTGTCTCACCTAGCAATCATGAGGCTCTATAAGCCATATGCAGTGTGAGCCTTTATGCAGAGCATCCCATCCAGTTCAGTGAGGCTTTTCATGGGTGCTCTCCAAAACACAAGCATGGTCAGGCTACACCTTGAGTACTGTGTCCAGTTCTGGGCCCCTCAATTCAAGAGAGATGTTGAGGTACTGGAATGCATCCAGTGAAGGGTGCCGAAGCTGGTGAGGGGCCTGGAGCACAGCCCTGTGAGGAGAGGCTGAGGGAGCTGGGGGTGTGCAGCCTGCAGAAGAGAAGGCTCAGGGGTGACCTGAAGGAAGTTTGTAGCCAGGTGGGGTTGGGCTCTTCTCCCAGGCAACCAGGGAAAGAACAAGGGGACGCAGTCTCAAGTTGTGCCAGGGAAGGTATAGGCTGGATATAAGAAGGAAGTTCTTCACAGAGAGTGATTGGCATTGAAATGGGCTGCCCAGGGAGGTGGTGGAGTCACAGTCTCTGAGGTGTTCAAGCAAAGCCTGGATGGGGCACTTAGTGCCACGGTCTAGTTGATTGGACAGGGCTGGGTGATAGGTTGGACTGGATGAGATTGGAGGGCTCTTCCAACCTGACTGATTCTATGATTCTATGATTCCATGAATCTATGATTCTACAATTCTATGATTCTACAGTTCATGCAGCACAGCCCTTGGCACGTGTCTGAGGGTGCAGAGAGCTCCAGAAGTGATGGCCCAGCAATCTGCTGGCTGCAGCTTGCAGAGGAGGAGGCAAGAAGAGAGCAGTAAATTGGAACCGCAGCTCAGAGCTGTGCCATCATCACTTACAAGCACTTATAAATTGTTTATCCTCCCCCCCTCATGCTGTAGCTATAGGCTTTCATGTTCCTACATCTGCTAAATATGACTGCTCTGCTTACTTACCTATCTCACAGAGAGGCAGGGAGGCTCAGTTACAGCTTACATCACATGCTACGGGGGCAGGCACGAGCTTTCTGCTGAGCACAGTCATCTGCCTCCAGTCTGATTGATTTCCTTTCCCTTGCATTGGATCATGGGCTAAGAGTAACAACCTGATGAGAAGGAATTTTCCTTGCCCCGTGGATGTGAGTGCAGCTGGTATTAAAAGACCTTTCATCACAGCACCCTCCTTTGGTTTGCCTTGAGCTGTCTCTTTCCAGAAGCAGCTATGGAGACCAGGAGCATATGAATCATAGAATCGGTTACATGGGAAGAAAATATCTTCCAGTCCAGCTGAAGTCAGTCTCCTAGTATAGAATCATAGAATTGTTTGGGCTGGAAAAGACCTCTAAGATCATTTAGTCCAACCATCAACCTAACAACCCCATGACCATCAAACCATGTCCCCAAGAGCCATGGCCACACATTTCTGGAACACCTCCAGGGATGGGGATTCCACCCCCTCCCTGGGCTGCCTCTTCCAATCCCTGATCGTCCTTGCAGCAAAGAAAATTTTCCTCTTCTCCAAACCAACCCTCAACTGGCACAATTTCAGGCCATTTCCTCTAGTTCTGTCACCTGGTACTAGGGAAAAGAGCCCAACCCCACCTCACTGCAACCTCCTTTCTGGCAGTTGCAGAGATCAATGAGGTCTTCCCTGTCTCATGAGGTAGGGGAGAAGGAAGCCTTAGCATTCACCAGTAAATCAGTCAGCTGAAAGGATGTCCTGTGCTTTGCACACAGATGTAACAGATTGGCTTCAGACAACACCACTCAGTCCCTGTCACTGCCGTAACTGAGAGTGTCTGCTCCCCAGGGCCATTGCTGTGTCCTCACCTCCACGTGGTGATGAGAGTACAGATCAGCTATGGATAAGTGTAATCCAACTGCCTGATTAAAAAGAATAAATGGGAACTAAAGGAAGCAAAAACTTCTACTTGCAGACTGCCTTTCATGTAAAGTGTACACCATGCTTTGCTCTGAGTGTCATTCTGTGTGTGCTCAGGGGTGCAGGAGGGACTGGCTTGGTCACTTCAGCTAAAGGGTTAGTGGCAAAACTGAGATTCAAAGATTCATAGAATGGATTGGGTTGGAAGAGACCTTAAATATCATGGAACCACAGAATGTCAGGGGCTGGAAGGGACCTCATCCAGTTCAACCCCACTGCCAGAGCAGGAGCACCCAGAGCAGATCACACAGGAACACAACCAGGCAGGTTTTGAATATCTCCAGAGAGGGAAACTCCACAACTCCCCTGGGCAGCTTGTTCCAGGGTTCTGGCACCCTCACAGGGAAAAAAATCCTCCTCATGTTTAAATGAAACTTCCTATGCCTCAGCTTCCACCCAGTGCCCCTTGTCCTGGCATTGGGCATCACACAGCAGAGCCTGGCTCCAGCCTCCTGGCACTCACCCTGCACATATTGATAAGCATTGCTGAGGTCACCTCTCAGTCTCCTCTTCTCCCAGCAGCACAGCCCCAGCTTCCTCAGGCTCTCCTCAGAATAGAGATGCTCCATTTCCTTTGGCATCTTTATGGCTCTGTACTGGACTCTCTCAAGCACTTCTCTGTCCCTCTTGAACTGTGGGGCCCAGAACTGGACACAGAACTCCAGATGTGGCCTCAGCAGAGCAGAGTAGAGGGGCAGGACAACCTGATTTAGTTACAACCCCCTGCCATAGGCAGGGACACCTCCCACTAGAACGGGTCACTCAAGGCCTCATCCAACCTGGCCTTGAACACCTCCAGGGAGCAGCCACAACCTCCCTGGGCAACCTGTGCCAGTGTCTCACCACCCTCACTGCAAACAACTTCTTTCTAGTAACTAGTCTAAGATCTCTGCATCTTTCCTCCTAGCCCTCTGCTCTGGCCACTAGGTGATGTTGAGGATTAGATCCTTTGAGGTTATACAAAAGCTTGCTCATCCACCTCTGTTCCCAGGCAATATCAATGCGACACCTCCAGTCCTTGAAACTGACTGTGATTGAAATGCTTCGATAAACTCCATTTAATATATTGCCAAGCTGACATATTGCTTCAAATTCAGCCTGTGCTGTCTCATCTTTTTCAGAGCAGCAGCTCTTCAGCCACAGAGAAAGACCTGAAAAGCTCCTGGAGTCTTGCTGGGAGCATTAACCTCTGGGAATCTGCCTTAATACATCAGAGAACGTGGGTCAGGGTAGTCTGACAAGGAGCATGAGGGATTAGCAGAAGGAAAAAGCCTTCTAATAGCCTAAGGTATAAACACAATTATAAGGGAAATTTATCATTTTTACCCAGAAAATTTCAAGCCAAGCAGCATTAGGATGTTAATGAACTTTTTTCCTTCACCATGGAGGAGGCAGTGCCAGAAGCCCTCTGGCCTGCCCGCATCCGTCTCGCTCTACGTGCAAAGCACACTGACCCCAGAGCCACTTGCAGCCTATTTCTGTCACAGATTAAGTGACCTCTGCACCTTTTCTTTTTTCTTTTGCATAGAGCTGTGGAGAAAGCTGCAGGTGGAGGAATGTTCATCCCTTGGTTAAGCTAAACCTTTTGTTTGCTGTGTTCGCATCAATAACTCATGGGCCTTTGGCATGGGCAGCAGCGGCGGTGACACAGTTGACATGACAGCACTATAGAGTGAATCCTGATCTGCCCTGCCAGGAGGAGATGATGGGATGCCGGTCGGGCTCATGTTTCACCAGGTTGGGCTCTTGAACTATTTATGAGATGAATAGAAATTTCCACTCCCGCGGCTGGCACACCTGCCCTCGCCTAGCAACTGCGCCCACAGAGCCGGCTCAGCACGGCAGGCTTTGAGAGGCACGGCCGGGCAGGGAGGCTGCTGCCAACGCCCCTGCCAGCCCAATCTTGGCAACAGTCACACAATCACAGAAGCATCCAGGTTGGCGAAGCCCCTCAGGATCACCAAGTCCAACCTAGAACCCTACTCTACAAGATTCACCTTAAACTATAGCCCTAAGCACCACATCCAAACCTCCCNGGATGTTAGGAAAAAGTTCTTTGGAGTGAGGTTGGTGAGACACTGGTACAGGTTGCCCAGGGAGGTTGTGGCTGCTCCCTCCCTGGAGGTGTTCAAGGCCAGGTTGGATGAGGCCTTGAGCGACCTGTTCTAGTGGGAGGTGTCCCTGCCTATGGCAGGAGGTAGGAACTGGATGAGCTTTGAGGTCCCTTCCAACCTAAACCATTCTATGATTCTATGATTTGCACTCAGCACCTCATGGGCTTTTGCTGGTTTGACATGAACAAGAGCAATGCATCCTGGCCTCACCAGGAACAGTGTGGTTGGCAGATCTAGGGATGAGATTGTCCCCCTCTAGATTCAGCAACAGTGAGGCCATATATTCATTATTGGGTTCTGGTTTGGGCCCCTCACTGCAAGAAGGGCATTGAGGTGCTGGAATGTCCAGAGAAGGTCACCCAAGCTGGCCAAGGTCCTTGAACACAAGTCTTGTGAGGAATAGCTGAGGGCACTGGAGTTGTCTAGTCCAGAGAAGAGAAGGCTGAGGGGAGATCTCATTGTTCTCTACAGCTCCCTGAGAGGAGGCTGCAGTGAGTTGGGGGGTTGGGCTCTGTTCACATGTAACAAATGACGGCGCAAAAGGAAATGGCCCCAAATTGCACTGGGCAGAGTTAGGTTAGATATTAGGAAAAATTTCTTCCCAGAAAGGGTTCTCAGGCACAGGGTGCCCAGGGAAGTGGTGGAGTCAGCACCTCAGCACCCCTGGAGGCATTTAAAAGAGGTTCACGTGTGGTGCTGAGGGATAGGGTTTAGCAACAGTGGCTGAGCAGCAGTGCTGGGGTTGAGAGGTTTGGGTGAGTGGTTGGACTTGATGATCTTAAAGGTCTCTGCCAACACCACCAGTGCTATGGGTCTATGATAAAAGACAGTGAGGAAGACCACCCAACTAGAGCCACTTAGCCAGAACTTGATTACCTATTGAATGGCAACCTGGCACACACTTGAGTCCCACAGTCACTGAGACATTGCCTTCATCTCACACCCCTGTAGGCTCTCTCAAACAGCCACTTGCCACCAGGCTCTCAGCAGCAGAAAGAATGGTTATGCTCATGGCATCACCAGGTTTTGTGCAGCATATCCAGGAGCTCCAGCAGGCTGATTTCTGCAGGCTAATCTTCTGCTGGGGAGAAGCCACTTTAATAGTGACTAAAATACAGATGAGCTGGTACAATCAGAGAAGAATGCCTGGAAAGTGACACTTCCTACTTTTATGCTTTAAAGGTGGAGAGGGCCTAACAGAAGTTGAGGGATATGCCCCAGAGGAGCAAGTGGGCATGGCATTTTGGGGCACAGTTTAATGGCCATGGTGGCATTCAGTTGATGGTTGGATTCAATGATCTTAGAGGGCTTTTCCAACATAAACAGTTCTATGATTCTATGTTTCTATGACTACTCCTTATAGTAATATTGAGTCTAGTCCTAGCTAGGAACAAAGTCCCAAAGCCCTGGTGGCTCAAGGCACACAGAAGCTGAAGGCAGAGCTAAGCTGTTGCAGCCAAATCGAAGGCAGAAACTGACAAAGACATGGAACTGACAAAGAGGGGGTGGCAGTAAGAGGAACATGTGCCAGCACAGATTCATCATGCTTCCTGCTGCCAAGCTAAGCAAATAAAGAAATAAAATATCCCAAATCAACTCTGGTTGCATTTAGAAGGTGTTTCTTCCACAACCACTCTCAGCAGGAGGGACATTCCTGGGCTGCATCAAGAGA
>WBNM01035897.1:8974-63839 GCA_013399055.1 Ramphastos sulfuratus | reverse complement strand
TGCTGTCAATACACCAGAGGGAAAGGACGTCATCCAGAGGGACCTGGACAAGCTGGAGAGGTGGACCCAGGTGAACCTCATGAGGTTCAATAAAAACAAGTGCAGGGTTCTGCACCTGGGCCAGAACAATCCTCACTATCAATACAGACTGGGGGGTGAGGTGACAAAAGCAGCCCTGTGGAAAAGGAATTGGGGGTGCTGGTAGACAAGAAGCTGGACAGGAGCAGATAGTGTGCACTTGCAGCTCAGAAGGTCAATCACATCCTGGCCTCCATCAAAAGATGCATTGCCAGCAAATCCAGAGAGGTTTCTGCCACTTTACTTTGCTCTCATGAGACCTCACCTGGAGCACTGCATCCAGCTCTGGAGCCCCCAATACAGGAAAGACGTGGACCTGACGGAGCGGGTAGAGAAGGGAGCCACAAAAATGATCAGGGTGTTGAAGCACCTCTGCTATGAAGACAGGCTGAAGATGCTGGGGTTGTTCAGCCTGGAAAAGAGGCGGCTCTAGGAAGACCTAATAGTGGCTCTTCCACTACCTGAAAGGAGCCTACAAGAAGGCTGGAGAAAGACTATTTACAAAGGCCTGTGATGATAGGATGAGGGGCAGTGGCTTCAAACTAGGTAAGAGCAGATTTAGGTTGGACGTTAGGAACAGGTTCATTAGTATGAGGGTGGCGGAACACTGGAACAGGTTGCCCAGGGAGGTGCTTGGGTCCCAATCCCTGGAGATATTCAAAGTGACGCTTGATGGGGCTCTGGACAGCCTGCTTCCTGCAGAGAGGGTTGGACTAGATGACCTTTGGAGGTCACTTCCAACTCAGACCATTCTATGATTCTAACCATTCCATCCTGGGCTTTTCTATAAAGCATTTTGGCAGGTGAAGACAAGACGGTGCCATTCTGGAGCTTACAAAACAGTCCTTCCTTTGTGCACCAATAGAGGAGAACATCACCTCTTAGCCCATTATTAAAAAAAAATACAGAAAACAAACACTCTGTGCCAAATTCCTGAAGTGACTAAGGAACCAAAACACCACTGATTTTATTGATAGTATAAGTTTCTCTCCCATTGCTTAAAACTCTGCATTACAGCTGTATTACTCCCCTAAACCTTTATTCAGCAGTGAAATATTTGAAAAAAACATTTTTTGGTGTCTTGTCCTTCAGAAGACAAAAAATTTGCATTTTTACAGCATTTCTGCCTGTCAGCACTAAAACATTCTAATGGGTTTTGCAGCTGGGTAGAGAGAATTGAGAAATGGTCAGCGGATTCTTATGGCAGACTGCTGGGAGACAAGCGCCTGAGGGTGCTGAGGCAGGAGAAAAGAGCTGAGCTGACCAGTCTTTACACTCCACAGAAAATTCAAACAGCAGCTTTCACCTCCAATGAGCATGCCAAAACAAAGGCTTTTCATGATCCCTGGGCTCTGCATAGTAAGAAACATTAAAATCTTTAAATTTTGCTTGATCTTAATAAAAGCAGCAGCTTACTGTAGGACATCATTAAGAACTCACCAGTTTAGCTACTTACAACTTCAGCTCACATAAGCTGTATTCATATGTAGGGTTTAAATTACTGATCTTTATGCTGTAACTACTGCATGCAATTTGAGAAAGCAAACAAGAGCAAAATCAGAGAACCATGTTATTCCAGGTTTCTACCTGGAGACAGGGATGGTAGTATCACTTCAAAGGATGTTACCTAAATGTACAAGTAAGGTGCATGGCCTTTGGAGGTCTCTTCCAACCCAAACCATTCTGATTCAATGGTGAGAGGTAGCAGTAATTCCAGAAGCTAGACAGTGCATGCTGTCTCCATAAGAGCTTCAGGCTGAGGCTGGCAAAAGAGGATTGCAACTATAAGCTGCCATTCTTCAGGAGTCATCCAGCAGTTGGATATCGGGTTTCAAGGGGTGAGTTAAGTCCAGGAATCCAAGTCCAGCTAAGGAGTAAAATGCACTTTCCCCTAAGTGCATTCTTCTCAGTGCACTTTGTTTCTTGGTTAAACACTAACCATATATATTTCTTCAACAAAAGACATCCTTTGTCCAGCCCAAGAAGAGCCTGCCTTGCTGTTTCATTAGACCTTATTGAAGGATACTTATTGTAGTCAGAAAAAAAATAATCCTTCAAAGGAACAGAATAGCTTATGTATTTTGATTTGAAGTGTAATAAAATTGAGATCACATAAGCATATTCTTCTAATAATTACTCCAAATGTTTCTTAACTAATTAGTCAAATTCTTCCCTTAGCTATGCTAATACATGAAATTGTGGATTTATTTGATATTAGAAGCACTGTGGCCAACAGAGATATATACTTGAGACACACTCTGTCTCCAAATATAGATTCGAGATAGTGCATCTAGGCGAGGAACATGCATGTGTGTAGGAGTAAATCTGAAAACATCCTGTGGAATGGCATTTATGCCATTTCCTAGACCACTGGGGTATATGGGAAGACCACATAAAAACCTGTAAGGAAAAAAGTCAAGGGAACACTGCACACTGGCAGAACCTCATAAAGCCAAACCTAAATGACAAGGCAAGGAAAGAAAGAAAATAAAGGTACAGATGGCTGTCAAGGGGAAGGAAAGGAAATTTTTAAAAAGCTGTAAAGATAAGAAAACAAGGTGGAAACATCTTTACTGCATGACAAAATCAGAGTACGAGCCAAAACAGTCCACACTAGCAGTAACACCAACTACTTCATCACAGAATTTGTAGGGAAAAGTATTAACAATTTAACACATCACCATTCATTATTCAAAGCATCCACACTCACACTGACTTCTTGCAATCTGTCTTGCTTCTCAGGCTTGGAGTTAGTGACAGGAATGGTGTTTCCCTTTGCCTGCCAGTGTTCTGCCCATGTGATACAGCCACAGTGGCTCTGTCCTTTCCCCACCATCAAGGTGTTTGTATCACTCAGCACCTTAAAGAAATTAAAACCTCATCCTTGCAAAAAAGCAGATCTGTAGCTCAAATTATCACATTGTAGACAGCCAGATGCTACACTGAAGGGTAAAAGTACAAAAACATGAGGATCCTGAAAGTCTGAGACTAAATGAAATGAAGAAAGATGAGGTACATATTACAAAGCTCCTACTGAAAAAAAGCAACTATGTGATCCAATTTGTGTTGAATTTATCTGGCATTACTGGTTATCTACACTGCTGTACATACTATTAACCAAGAGACACTACATCATTTAGTTTTCTCTCTTCCCTACCATACTGTAATTGGAAGATCTAGAGGATATGCTTATCGAAAAGCCCACACTATTGCTTTCTCTACATATTTCAAAAGCTTATACTTAATCTCTAGACATGAAAGGACAAGGACACCATCAGAGAAGAAACATTTTAAGTCCCAATTTTAGTTAACAAAAGCACTATTTTCCTCTCCAACTTTCTTGTTAGTTTTGAGAAAGGATCAGCCAATTACTATTTTTTTTTTAATAATATTTTTGCCCGTTACTTTTCTGCCCTCTCACCAGGAAGACGCAAAGGATTTTATTTCTGTTCTAAATGTTTCCATTGAAGTTTGATACTACAATAGTCACAGTACATACACAATTTTTTTTCCTGAGTTTGCTTTCTTAACAGCTTTGTTTGTTTTTGTTGGTTTTTTGTGCGTTTTTGGTTTTTTTTGTAAACTCCTAATTCTGAAGTAATATTTTCGAGGTTTGCTATCTACAAATTTTACAAAAGGTGGGCCAAATACAGTAACATAAGACTTGACCTCATATCAAGTGCCAGTTTTCTGACAGCCACTTCAAGCAACATGCCTAAATTACAGCTGTAGAAGCTCTGCATCACAGCCTGTGGCAACCAGTTTCCTTTCTAACAGAGATGAGGACTACAAAGGCACACAGCTCAGACAATGCTACCCCGTTTAGGTGAGGCCATTCTTGCCCCTCTCACACAAAAAGAAATTTAGCTGCTGTTTGTCCTGTTAACATGGTATTTTTAAAATTTGATTTTGTGATATTTTTGTCTTTTTTTTAATCTGGTATTTTATAGTGTGCATACTGCAGGGAGCACTCTGAATATCCATCATTCAGGATTCAGAACCTCAGACTTCCAAATGTAATTCCAAAATAGTAAGTGCTGACCCAGTACCTATTTAGCCACTGGAAAGAATCTCAGGATCTTTCCTCTCTTTGCACCACATTTAAGTCTTGTGTAAAAACCATTACCTTGATTTTCAAATTATCTAAAATTCAGTATCTGAAGTACTTAAGAGTCCTGTACAAAACTGCATAGCAGCCACACAAGCCACAAATGAAGTTACATCTTTTTAGTTTTTTTGAGCAGAAAGACTTTCATTTTTCTCCCATCTGTAAAACACAGCCAAATATCCTACCAATTTTATTGAGCCTCTAAGAGGATCAGCAAATATTGTATAAATAGCCACTGTCATAGACCTTAATTAGTTGGTGAGATGTTTTTATTTTATTTCTACAATCAGCTTGTGACCATATAAGTTCATACAAAATATTTTTATAAGGCCTGAATATCACAAATAAATATTTCAGAGATATTTAGTTGGGTTTTTTTTAATAACAAAATATGTTGTCTTTTTATTTCCTTCCACACAGCCTCCCATCTTCTTATATGAACATGTTGCATCTGTAAATAGTAACATAAATTTGAACTGGATAATCATGTCTCAACATGTAACAAGTGGGAATATGATTGCTACCTTCTTTTCTCTTGGCCTGTGCATTTTTCTAAATGCCTTGATTATCTTGGCATGACTTGGTAAGGATAAAATTGTTAGCTCACAGCTGCAAAAACCAACCAAGGATCAAAATACTACTTTTCCTCATAAATAAACATGATTTATGATGTTAACTATAATTTAATGAGACTCTTCCAAGTAAGAGCTCTCTGCTCCAGAATAAAGGGATACTCCATGGTGTTGACATTTACATAACCCAACAATCCCCTAAGCTTAATTAAACAATGTCCTTCCTGCCCAATAAGAGGAGACCTACTTTGCAAAATGATGAAGGAAAATTCAAGGTAAAACCTTTATAGTCAGCAACTATTTGAAATCAACACTGCAAATTCAGCAGATATAGTCAAGGTAGGAACGGTAATAAAAGTGCACAGATGAAAAGGATAAAGTACTCAAAGTATCTATTCCCAAAGGATATTGCTGGCACTCAAATTACAGAGGCAAGATTCTACAGAAAAGTTCCAGGACATCTTTTTCTATTAAATGAACATTTTAGACTGATGCACTTAAGAGAAAATAAAACAAAGCTGTGCTGGTTTGAGGCTAATTGGAATATTTTAATGAGAGGAATTAGATCATTGGTTGTGAAAATAAAATAATGATAAAGTCTGTATTATTCATTGGTTTGCTGAGCCAAAAGGTCAACAATTTCTCCCACTCTGGTCTGTGTCACTGGATCTTTTCACTTCCTCTTAACTCTGCTCTATTATCTTTCCATTAATCTTGGCTATCAGAAAACAAGGTAAGCTTTGCTGGTTGTTTTGTTTGTCTGTCTGGGAAAGCAGAGTGAGAGAGAGAGCTTTGAGCCCTTCTGGGCAGTTTCTTTGTCCAGGAGGGACTTTGAATTTCTGTATTATTTCTAATTTGCATATAATTGTAAATACTTGTAAATATACTGTGTATACATGCTTGTAAATATAGCTTCATCTTCTTTCAAGCCATCTGAGCTAGTCTGGTAAATTCCAATTGCGGGGGAGGGGGGAGGGAATTCCTAACCCCTGTCAAAAGCACAGAGAGAGAAAAACAACAAGAAAACACCCGAACAAACAAAAAAATGTAATTAAAAAACCCAGAAAGAGAAATACACATTCTTTCAAATTTTAGTAGAAAGCATTAACTGGGTTATTAGTAATCACTATATGGAATATATTTTAACAGCAACACTGTGAATCTAAAACTAAACCCCCGAGAATATAAAAAACATCCTCAAGTACTAGAAGTACCTTTCTAGATGGAGCCTTAACATGTACACATGCCTGGAGCAGTACCTCTGACACAGAATCACTTGGCTACTCATCCCAGATATTTTTGTGACTCTTCTTAAGAGTAACTGTTAGCACCTTGCTGTTTACTTTTCTAGTCAATCCTGAACTCTTTTCAAGTGCAAACGAGTCACTAGGGAAAAGAATAGTTTATAATGTCATTCAGATGTTGTATGTCCACTGCTTTGTCATACCATTCCTTAAACTTCCTATAGTGATGGACTGGTTCCAAGTTGTAGCAGTCTGCCTTTGCCCAAAACTCTAAAACATTTAGGCTATCTTTAAAGTGACTGATACACATCTACAAAACACACTAGACTGGAGACTTAGAGACTGTCACCATCCCAGTAGCTGTGGCCGATGCTTAAGAAGACTCTTCTACTAGTTCAGTGCTTCAGCCTCCATGGCCTGAAATAGATCACTCCTAGCATCTTCTACTGCCTTTATTAAACCACATGCATGTCTACTCTACACCAGGATCTGTAATGTAAAACATACACCGCCAAGTTGGTAAGTGACCTCAAGAACTGGTAAAATCAGGACTAGAAGTTTTGATGGTGTTTGAACAAAAATTAAATGGTGATTGCCCTCCTCATGCTGATGGTTCATCCTTTAAAGTTTTGCAATTAGTCATGAAACCTATGCATATTCATATTTTGCTAAACTACTGGTAAAACTTTATTTTCCTCCAATACTGAGCCAGTAGAATCCAAAGATCGATTCAAGCCCAGTTGACTCGAGGATGTATTTCAGAAATAACAAAAAAGAAAATTAAAACCACTTTATTTTCCCAGCAAGTTTTTAAAAGGAGTATTTTGGAAGATCAGTGAAAATCAATTAGNCTCTCCCTTGCCCTGCTGGCCACACTGCTCTTGATGCAGCCCAGGACTCGGTTGCTGTCTGGGCTGCGCACACGCGCTGCAGGCTCATGTTGAGCTTTTCATCAACCCAGACCCCCAGGTCCTTTTCCTCAGGGCTGCTCTCCAGCCATTCACCACCCAGCATGTATTTGTGCTTGGGTTTGTATGCCAAATTCACAAAACATATGAGAATATCATCTGTGGTCATATGTCTGAGTACAACATGTTTATTCCAAGAGCTCCACGCAGACTTTGAAAAACAGTGAAAAGTAAAAACAACACTTTTAACATGCCATTAAATATTCATCAGAAGTTTATTCTGAGGCAAGACAAATCCTCCCCCTCACATCAGAAGGCATGCAAATCAATCACAGCTCCTAGAAGAACCATTTCAACAAACAGTATGTGAAAGAACCAGATTTAAATATACTGAATTATGATGGTGTTAGTCCGGGAAACTCCCTTTGAGTTGTATGATAATTCTGCAACAGTGTTATTTGGAACCTGTTTTATGTGAACCTGCTCTGGCAGATGATATCCAGAGGTCCCCTTCCAACCCTTATCATTTTGTGATTTTATGTGTATGATTCCGTGAAAGGACTGGTGTGGTGGTTTAGGAGTTTCCCGCCCCCACCCCCTAAATTCACCAGACTAACTCAGCTGGCTGGAAGTTAAGAAATACAGCTCTATATTTACAGTGTGGCACAATTTACAAGCATATATACACAATATATACAGATATTTACAACTATATACAATTATATACAAGTTAAAAGTAATACAGAAATACAAAACCCCTCCCAAACAGCAGAACCACCCACAGGAGCTCTCAAACCAGCCTCACTCCTTCTTCCCACCCCCCATATCTCCAACAAAATAAACAAAATAAGCCCTGTATAGCTCACATGATTAATTCCAGGGATCAGAAGGTGAGATATCAGAGCTGATGAAGAGTTACAAGGAAACTATTAGTTTGGGTTATGCAGGTTCAGGCAAAGATAGTTACTGCAGCAGCAGAAGCCAGAGACTGACTGACTTTATTTACATTTCTTGTTTTTATACCTCTCAGCAGTACAAATGGGTGATACAGACATCAGTATTACTTTTCTTTTCACAGCCAATGATCTTTTTTCTCTCATTAAAACATTCCAATTAGCCTCAAACCAGTACGACTGGTCATTAAATAGAGAACAAATGACAGGAAATTAATCTGGCAATGCCAAGGCTAGTATTTGTGCATTACTTTTCCATTTACCAGTAAGGTTATCAGGAAGTAAATTCGTTATGAAAAAAATCTAAAATATAACATGAAAAAGAAAAGGGGTAATAAAATGGATTAAGTCCTCCAATGTAATTTTTCCTCTTGGTCAAGACAACTGGATATGGGTATGTCAAATAAAGGAAGCAAACTCATACTTTCTTAATTAACAAAGGTCATAGAGAGGTTCAGCTGCCCAACAAACAAGAGTATTTTGTTATCTAAACCATTACTGGCAGACGGTGATGCTCTAGCTAACTAGAGATATGGACACAGGGAGACTATAAGAAAGGTACTCCTGGCTCTCTCTCTATTAGAATCCATGTATTAACATCAGTAGAATCTTCTGAGTAATAAAAGAAATCCCTAATGCTTCACTCAAGTAAGAGTTGGACATAATGCTTAGCCCTCAGTGGACACCACAACTACTTTTTCTTAAATGTGTCTCTGGACTGGTGCAGTCAGCCATGTACTCAGCAGGTCACCAAGGGCAGTGTCTACCACAATACACCTCTACTCCTGACGAGTATCAAATCATGCTAGCTGACAGGACACTAACAGTACTATCATAGGATTAGACACAGGACTCAACACATCTACAGTAAGCTGACAGGATAATAAGCACTTTTTTTTTTTTTATATATATATACACTACACAGAGGGTGGAGAGGCAATTGAAAATAAATGGTGCCACTGGAACAGGTGCTTGCCAGGTTCTGATGTAAATTCAGCCCTGGATGAATGAACAAGTCACCCTGAAATGGAGCATAAAATCAAACATTCTACTACAAATTTTAGCCACTTCTAATGCCTTTCACACAGACAAAAGGAAGAAGGAAGAAGAATCTGTCAGAGAGCTCTATTAAGTTGGATCACTATTCTCACCAGGCAGAATAAAAACCTTCTCTGAAATGTCACCAATCAGTGTTCAAGATCACAAAAATCAGTAATTTTACATACAACAACTCCATTTAGAGCACCCTTACAAGCTGGTAAAGAAAATGACCTTGGGAATTCTATGAGTTCTGCCAGAATTAAGTAATTTTGGTTTACTGAACATATAAAGAAAAAAAGGGAAAGGTAGATTTGATCATAGAAAAACTCCAGCAAAATACACAGAAAAAAGGCTGGTCTGGTGCATTAACTGTCCCTTTATCCCACCCACATTACTCAGGAATGTTGAAGTAATTGGCATTTGACTTCTATTAAGGGTGGAAAACTTTCTCTGATGTGAATTCACAACCTGCAAGTCATGAAAGCAGAAATAAACACATTCCTAAAAAAAAAAAAATAAAAAAAAATCCAACAACATAAAACATGTCAATTTCCCTATTACATCCTAAACAATGCCTAGCCTGACATAAAAAGCTGCCTTAAGGAGACTTTAGGGCACTATATTCAATTCCAGAAGAAACCATTAGATTTAGCTGAATGAAGAGTAGGAGAAAAATGTGGTTTGTGATTGGACTAGATGATCTTTCGAGGACACTTCCAACCCCTAACATTCTGTCATTCCATAATTTGGACAAAATGAGTTGAAGACCAGGCCTACTGGATATGATCTAATCAATGATGATCTACTGGCAAAATGCAGAGTAAGATCTAAACAGTAAGTTTGGGCTCACCTTTTTTAATTTATGAAGCTGAAAGTAAATGCAAAACACACAAATTTTTGTATCAGTGCAGTAACAGAGAAAAAAAAATTGCTCTTTACAGATACTAAGAAATTGTTAATACAGTATCTTTTCCATTGAAATACATTTTTAAAAATGAAAAATAAAAGGTAGGAAAAGTAGAACTTCCTCTTGTGCAGATCTGTTGAATTGTGGATTTCCCTCCCTGGATCTATGGCCTCAACTCATAGATTCAGCCTTTCCAGGTCTCTCTTAAGAGCTTTCCTACCTTCAAGCAGATCAACACTCCTGCCCTAACTTGCTGTCATCTTACTGCGAGTGCACTCAATCCATTCGTCCATCATGTTGACAGAAAGCGTTTTTATGCCAAGTGGCATAAGTATTTTGAAAACAGAAATCTTTGGTTGTTCTTTTATAGTTTTTTTTAAAAAATCTGAGCATCTTGTTCTGTTTAGACATTATTATGCCTGTCATAATTTGTTTATTAAATAGAAATCAATCAATATAAACCTTGCTATGTTCAGAACCCATGCGGCACAGAGAAAATCTCCCCCACAATCAGCCAGGGGCAAAGCACTTCCAAGGTAAACCTATTTAAGCATGTGCTGCAGTATGCTTAATTAACAGTTCTGCAAAAGTCTACTTGGTGAAATAGCAGACAGAACTTAAAGAAGAGGTTTATAAAGCAACAGAAAATATCAACTGTGAGCTCCAATTGCATACTCTTTCACAATCTGAGAATAAACAAACATTTAATGACATATAAAGCAGTGCACATAACACATTATAACTCTCAATATAATTATCGTATACAACTAGATTTAATCTCTGGACCTCAGCACTGCAGGGTGCTGTTGGGATCTAAAGCTTAGCATTTCAGTTGGAAGATTCTGCTTCTCTACAGGATGCCCACTTTATAGAGGATACAAACCCTTATCCAAGACAATCCAAACAATTTCCAAAGCAAACCAACCCCACCTAAGTATCACCACCTACTTGGTATTGGGCAGAATTTGTCAGAGCTTCCCTACAATCATCAAGTGAAATAAATAGCTTTGTCACACATGTCATACAAAAGAGAAAACTCCTCAAAAAATTCCACACTCAGAAGAACGAGTGCCTTCATTATATATTTCTCTGAGGACAAAATAAATCATCAAAATAGCAAAATCATGTCACCAGAAAAGAGTGTGAGGCAGAATGTACCTTGAGCACAGGCACACAAAACAAGAAAATCCTCCAATTATCATCAGGGAAAAAAAATTTATGGCAACAGTTTTAGTGCATTCTAAACTAGGTAACTGTGAAAAGTAGTTACCATCACTTGCTCTTCCATCTTGCCCTTCCTTAGCACCTCTCAAGACATGCAACCAAACCCACAGCCAGGGTGAGGAGGCTGTGCCAGCTGCTACTACCTCTTCAATGGATATTGGAGAAGCTGGTGAAGAGAGGATAATCAATGGCATGTGCAAGCTTGTCTCAGGTTGGGAACTATAAGGTTANAATGACCAGCAGGCAGCAGCAAGCAGAAGTTACTGGTGATAAATCAAGATGACCTTGGCTCAAACACTTTGGATAACATGGAACATCTCTTAATAGTGGCATTTTCTTTGTTTCTCAGATGGTCATTTTTAAATTCTACCAGCCAGTTTCAAAGAAGCCAAGACTTGACTGACATTATGACAGAGGCTAGCCAAGATTCACTCACAATAGATTAGCCATTAAAAGTTTTAGACTATTTTCAAATTACTATAATCTAATTTTATTGATACAGTGCATAATGGACACACAGCAAGACAGGCAAAATTCCCAGACTGCTAAGAATATCCTCTTAATCAGCTTCATCCATCAGGGCTGCCTGATAACATTAACGTGGACATCTCAAGAGAATTATTCGTATCCCATGCCAAGCCAAACTTCAAAATCTCAGCATTTCACAGTCATTACTGCATTTTTGATTCCTTAAGCATCAATTAGTTGATATTCCTTTTAAGAGGAAAGGTCAAAAGCCATATGTATTTCCTAAGTCCAGCATTCTGAAATAAAATTTTGTGGAATAAACCCAAGAGTGCACAATATCCACTGAATTTGCCTTCTAGCAAACCTGATGCAGGTATAAAAAAACCACTAATACTACTACCAGAAAAAACAAACAAACAAACAACAACAACAACAAAAATCTTCTTTCAGTCAGCTAGTCCCTCCACATATAATTCAGTAGATTACAGTTGTACGGGACAGTGTAAATAAGTATGAACAGCATTATTTAATCTAAACCAACATTTTTCCAGTCAGATTCTAATTTCAGTTCTGAAGTGAGAACTTGTCTGCCTGATACATTTTACAGGCCTTCCCTCATCTCCCTCTAGCTCTTTATTTGAACTGCAATGTGTGTGTCAGTAGACACAGTAATTTCTACACCGGTACTTACTAACTCATCTGATAAGTGCATGCATTTTTACTCAATTATTAGGACAATGTTGCAAATCCTTTTAACTAATGTATTTGTGCTTTTTTATTACAATTTGCAAAACAGGCAAAAAAAAAAACAAAAAGAAAAAAAGTTTATGTAATGATAGAGCAAAAGACAAAATAATAATAATAAAAAAATCTAGTTCTTAAACATTCCACTTAATATTACAAGAAGCAAAACGTAAAATAGTTTGTGGCCTACCGCTATCTGAATTTACATTGTAGCAGTCACAAGTAACCTGCAAGGCAAGATACATTGCAGTTCTCAATCACAGGCTAAGTTTTTCAGCAAGAAGATCAAAGACTACAAATGACAATTCATAACATTATTTTCAAACTTATTTTAATTTTCTTTAAAAAGTGCTATTCCTATGTTCGCTTTCAGATGGGTGGCTACAATCCCTTCAGCCATCAGGAACGACATGCAGAACAGTTCGCTTTTCTACTTCCCTAACTTGTTTTTGTTACAAAGCCCCCAAGAGAAAATAAATTATAACTAGATAGAAATAAAGATCTTAGTAAAGAAGCAGGTCTTTTTCATGGCATATGAAAAGTAAGAGTTTGAAGAATGATTAACAGAAGAGGAGCCTCATCTTGAATTACAAGCAGCAGATCAGAAAGGCTGCTTTTGCATTCATGAGCAACAATACAATCACGACCACTGGCAATACTGCTTACAACATACCTCAGTGATTGCTTTCTCAGGCTACAAAAAGCTCTCGACTTCTAGAAATGTCTTCCTTTCTCTCTTTTAAAAAAATTCTCACTTGCTTTTTTTTTGGCACAAGCTCCAAGATTTCTAGCCAAAGAACTATTTGAGACCACAGCTCTGTTTCAGACATACTTTCCTTTAAAATAAAAAGACAGAAAGGGAATTGATTTTTCAGAAGACAAAAAGCCTTTAAGAAACCATCAATGAAGTTCTCAAATCAATACCATCCTTTCCTATCCAGCTTCTTCACGAATCCAATCAATTAAGATAAAAAAGAATGCTAGGATCATACATGTAACCTTCCACTTGACAACAGTTTTATCCAAAAAAAAGACCATATATTACCATTCTGTCTCAGCACATCCTGACATCCTGTAAACCTAAGAACCCATTCCTGAATTTCAGTTAAAATACTCATGCAGCAGAAATACAAGAATTCAATAATTCATGTCTTACTTATTAGAAGTACTTACTCCAAGTACTAAACATACATCACATGCAGTAATTGATCTTACGGTATTTAAATGTGCAATGTATTTAACGCATAAAGGAGCCTAGTAGAGAAGCATTCAACATCAGCAAGGTAGCAGATGCCAGCACTTGGATACTGTTATTAAAACCAGTTTAGGCAGTTTACACACGCAGCATTGATGTGCCTTCTGGTTCAGGCATTAGTAGCTAGATCACGCACTCAAATCACTCTGTGAAAGGCACCTTAAAATAGAGCTGGGATCTGAGTTCACTTTTATCACTGTAAATGCAGAGCAGTTTCATTGACTCTTATGCTTAAAGTCTATGTGTTCAATTTACTCCCACACTCCTCTAACAGTCCAGGACAGACACGAGTGACACAAATCAACTAATAAAATATTGAGCAAAGCTATGTATGCTTTGGAAAGGCAGATTGGTATAACTTGTAAAAAGAGGGGGAAAAAGCAATTAATCTCTTACACTTGGGAAAAAAATAACCACCTAGTTTTTCATAACACTGTATGCTGCTCCCACTTGGAAGTTTTTTCCACCTGAAGAATACAAAGTGAAGAATGTCAAGTTCTTCCTTGCCTAGGTCTACACAGCTACCCAGAACAAAATGGGAGCCATTAGTCAATACAACTAAGGGGAAAATATGATCCAGTAGCTGCTGAGTACATTTAAGTTGTGTGCAGCACCTTGAAACCAATGAACAGAAAGACTTTCCCCTCACCTGACCTAGTTCTGTCAAAGATTCACACATGAAGATAGTGGGTGTGGAGGTGACACAGGCATATCTTTAAAAATTTTGGAAGGCAACAACTCACAGGGAAGAATACCTAAGACCCCAGTGGGGAGAAAGAAAGCCAGATGAACTTTAGAAAATTCAGGCAAGACGTTTGGAGACTGCCCAGAATGGCACAGAATGCCAGCCATAAAATAAAGTGAACAGATGACACCAAAACCATTTTAATACTAAAAAAACACAAACAAGCAAAACCCAAACAAACAGAAAAAAAACAACCACCAACCAACAAGTTGTAAAAGAATGCCAGAAGGATTGTAAGTTTCAAGATGAAGCTACCTGATGGCGTAGGTATATCCTATTTGAAAGAAGCTACAAATACAAACTCCTTCCCCCCAGTGTCTTTTTAAAGCAGCATGTAAAAGAAATATTGAAACAATCCAATATAATTGCAAAAAAACCCAAAATCCAATTTGCTGGATTGTGAACTGTTGCCAACTGCACTGTGACAAATGCAGCATAGAAAGGCACTGTCTCCAAAGAGTTTCCACACAAAATCAACAAAGTATAGCAGAAATAACAAGAAAAGGCTCAAAGAAACTATTTTTTAAAAAAATTCGATTATTGCACAGGAAAGCTGTGGAGTCCATCCCTGGAGGTATGCAAAGCCCAACTGTGCACATCCATGAGCAGTCTGCTTTAGCTGACCTTGCCCTAAGCAAGCAAATGGACTGAAGTATGCCCAGAGACCTCCTCCCACTCCAGAAATTACCTGATCAGATTAGAATGGATTTCTGAGAAATTACTTAAGGATGACTGTATTTCCATAAAATTAATCAGAGAGAATGCTCTATATACAAGTTACAGCTTTTAAGGAAACAAAAACAAAAACAAAACAAACAAACAAAAAAAAGCAATTATGAAAGAAGTCTACAAATGTTTCTTAAATCAGCTTTACTGATGGACAGAATAGGACCTTGGACAATACCATTCAGGAAAAGCATTAGTCATCACCAATGAACAGATTCATGAAGGAACCTGATAATGAGAAGCAGCAAAATAAAACTCACAGTCTGAAAATAAGAGGGGGGAAAAAAAAATTATCTCATCGTGTGCTTAAATCTAAAGTTAAAAGATACACGCAACCGCAGTAAGTGTCTGAAGCAAATCTTAATCTAACATAATCTTTTTGACCATACCACTAATTTTCTTAGACAGTTCCTAGGCAAGCTACTGTGTCTAGTAGCAGAGTGCAACAAGAATATGTAAAATATCCTCCTCTATAAAAGGCACTGTATTCTAAGGTTAAGAGTGGTCAGTGACTTTCCTGGAGAAAGCAAAGAAGTTCTTCATGAAAGAAACACATTGCAGGACTGGAAACTATTTGAGCCATCTCACTACTCATTTGACTTCTGTTTACAAAATAACTGACCTAACTCAAGGGCCTTGCTGAAAATGTATCACCAAAAAATACTTCAAAAAGCATGCTTTATTTTGTCAAACCAACCTCTAAAACCGGAAATTTAAAACAAGAAACCACTTATTTCTCTGTTACCTACTCTTCTGAACCACACTACAGGGCTACTGTAATCACTACATGCCAGAATATAACATATATATGTTTCTTGTTCACCCCAAAAGAGAAGTTTTGTTTGTTACCTCTTACCGACAGTTATTTTGACAGTTCTTTTCTGAAAGTCCATCCTCATCTTCTCCCATAATATCCACTGCCGAAAATATCAGTGCAACCAGAATTGCAAAGCAGCATACCAGTGCAAAGATCACAATGCATCTTTGCTGGGACTGAAAGAGATTAAGATTAAAAAAATTTTAATGGTTGTGAGCAGATTCCAGTCAACGACCTGAGACTTTAAAACTCTTGCATAAGATCTAAAATTCTTTGAAGATCTTACTGCCATAGCTGTCAACATGAAAAACACTTCAGGATGAAAATACTCTCAAAATTGTCCTTCAGGTATCACCTTGAGATGTATTTTAAATCTCTCAGCTCCTGTTAAATAATTCATATTACAAATTATATTAATAATTTAAACTCTTTTCTGTTTGTACTACAAGGAAAGTATTATGCAATAAAATTATGATTCCTACATTAGCTACACATTTTCTGATTGTGTCTCAGAGATTAAGTACACATTTTGGATGCCACTCAATAAATCTTGAGAGTTTTGCTATGTTTGCCTGAAATAAAACATGTCACTACAAGAGGACTAATGACCAAAGTATTTTTTTTTTATTGCTGCACAAAATAAAATGAAACAAAGGGAGACTGTTGCTCAGTATGCTAGGCAATGCCCTCCACATCTCAGATTAAATATTAAAACATTGTATAGCACTATCTTATTCTACGATACGAAATCCTGCAGCACTAAATCAGATTGAACTGTGTAAAGTCCTAGATAAATGTGGCATCTCCTAAAGACAACCTCCTAGCATGGAACGTACTTAGCCACATGAATGTAAAGTATATTTTATTCTGAAATACAACGTTCAAAAAAATATGTGTATTTTTCTTTTGAAGAAAATTTGTACTGNCCACCTGGGCACGATCTTTTATAAATATAAATATTTTAAAATCAATTTAAAAAGATTTATATTTATAAATGGGAATTTATAAATGCAGGAAATTATATTGTAAAGCAGGAAAAGTATAAGGGAAAAGAATACTTGTCATGCTTGTATCTGAAAACTAACTTCATAATATTTCCATTGTCTCTCAAATTTTAAGAGGTTTCAGAGTAATAAGGACATTTTCGTGCATGCATAAAGAAAAGGCTTGATTTTTTTTTTAACAAACATTTAAAACTTCTAAACTATTGCACATCCCAGAAAGAACAAGCTCATGCATTTCAAAACAAATCAGATATATGAATGTTATTTTTTTCTGTGGAAATCTAAAACACAGCAAACAACTTCTTCAGATAAAAAAAGAATAACTTTTCTAAAATTTAGTGCAAAATGTATCCTTTTACCTGTAACACTGAATATTTTTGTATGGTTATGTACATATTTTAAACATAATGCATAGAAGGCACTTTTATACATTTTAAATATAAGTTTAAATCTGTGTTTTATAATACATTACCTAAAATCTTACAAGAATGCAGCTTAAGAAAATCTTCACTCAGTTACAATGATTACTTGTGAAATGAAATGTTGACTTTTTTTTCCCCTACTGTTACTTATACTCATGACAACATATCCAAAGGATTAGAATTGCCTGCATCTGAGTGTGCGGAACTAAGGCTGTAGTCAGATGCACAGTAGGACTCAAGAGAAAAACGTTAAAACATTGCCTTATTGCCTCATACGTGTGGCAAGGAAAAATAAATAGTGCCAAAGATAGAGGTATTTAGATCTGGCACATTGCTTTATGCTATTTCATCATCAGGTCTCAGCTCACCCTTGTGAGACCTCTGTCTCATGCAGTCTTTTATGTTTCTGTAAGGGTGTTCGCAGAAACTGATGCAGCTTCATTCAAGTGCTGAGTACATCACCATGGCAGCAAGATAGCAAAGCAACTCCTATACCAATGAGCCAGACAGAGCCACTGCTTGCTCTCTGGACTTTAAGGGCACTGGATGTGACCCAGCACAGCTCAAAACACTAGTGTACTTTTTTCTTCCAGCTCAGGACAACTGCAGCCATTATACTTACCGAGTAGAGCATCAAGCTTATGTTTTGGGCAAATTTGTAGCAACAAGCATCCTAGCTACCACACAGCATAAATGATTTCATGCCTTTGCTTGAGGGAATAACACCCATATTCTTCTTGCTGCATTGCCATGCAAGCAGCACTACAGATAGTTGCAGGGTCACTGGACCAGCAAGGACCACAGCAGGCTTCAAGACTGGGCCAGCACACACAGAGGCAGCAAGAGATACTTTATTAAAAGGAGTCCACACTACCTCTATCGTAAACATCATATATCATAAAACAGCCCTAAACCCCTTTCAGTCAGCCTAAAACTTAAAGGTCAAAAGCTGTAAAAAGTCTGCAGTGTATCAAAAATTATACAAGAGGGAAAGGAACCCGGGGGAGCAGGTGAGACAGGTGCTTTAGAATTGTAGAATCGTTTAGTTTGGAAAACATCTTTATGATCATTAAGTTCAACCATTACCCTTGAGTTCCTTCAATACCAGGAAATTTTATGGTAGCAGTTTCTAGGTGGTTATGTTCAAGGAATACAGAAAGAGAAGGCCAGAATAATTCTCAGTAATGAATTTTGGGAAACACATTCAAACCTTCTGTATTGTGGTTGACATTTGTATAAAGTCTAAATCCCTGTTCTTTCAGTTCTGCATGTGTACAGCTTGTCAAGCTCTGCAATTTTACTGTCTGCTTCTCACTATGAGAAGCAAAAAGTACCACTAGTTAGACCACTGCTATTCTACTGGCACTAAACACAAAACTGTACGAATCCAATTTAATGTTCTTATTTACACAGATCCCTTATGTTATGTGTTTGCCTTTGACAATTATAATTGATTCGTTATTTCTTTTTTTTTGTAACTACCAGCTTGACAGTATGGTTAAAAATAGTGTAGGGGACCTATTAAATCCATATATACAAAAAAAAGCATCTTATGAAACTGACAACTGTATTTTTTCCTTGAACTAAGGATCTCACAAAAGAAGAACCATGAAATTGCAATGGTGCAGTCACTGAGAGAACCAAGCACATAATAACAAAATATATCACGGCTTTGAACTTGTGCTCCATTTGTAAACCTATTTAAAGAATAAAAGAGGTCATATTTATACATTTATTTATAATTAATACCAATCAACACTTAAGTTCCTATTAAATAAAAACAGGAAGGAACTGGACCAATATTGGTCAGGTTAAGTATTTTCAAATTGTCTGGGCCTAATGAGCTTTATCCTTGGATATTCAAGGTACTCGTTGAGACTAGCAGAAAATTTTTAGCACTTTACTCATAAGCATGAGTTTTCAGAGATAAGTATCAGAAGACTGGAGAAAAAAACCACAAAAATATTTCCCATATTTAAGAAAAAAAAGTGGACAGGCAATACAAGTTGGGAAACAATAAACTACTTAGTTTAACTTCAATCTCTAGAAAATACTGGAACAAGTATTGAAACTATTATATGTAAACACACAGAAGAGATCTTGTCAAGAAAAAGTCACATCGGTCAATTTTGATTTCCATCTTTCCTGGTCACGAGCTCTGTTATCCTGCTGGAGAAGCTGAAAGTAACACATACTTTAATCTTTAATAGAAACTTTCTTATAAACCACAGAAAATGTGTCCAGATTATTACAGAAGTAGTATAGATCAGGTCAAAATACCATCCTCATTGAAACAATGGGAGAAGTTTCAGAAAAGATTCAGAGGATTCTGTTTTGAATCTGTTTTTTGTTTGTGTCTTCATTAACAATCTAAAATTATGGACTAGAAATGAAATGTGCTTATTAAGTTATAAATACAAAACAAAGGAGGGCAACCTGAAAGCATGCTGGAAGAGTAGATTAAAATTTCAAAATGTTCTCAACAGTTTAGGGAGCATGTTGAGAAAAACAGGTTAAAATTCAATTAAGGAAAAAAGCTACCAGCAGGTAGAAGCAATCAGTTGCTAAAGTTCAGGAACTGAGAAACATTAAGAAAAACAATAATCAAAATGATTAAGAGGCTGGGGCAGATAGCCTAGGAAGACTGACCATAAAAAGCTAGGACTTCATAGTTTGGAGAGGAGAAGAAATATGACCAAGGGATACAAAATTGCCTCAAGATCATTAGGTATAGTGATGGTGAAATTATTCACCAAATACCACAGTAAGAGAAAGAGGGGATGTTTATCAAAACTTGTAGGAGTTAAGTTTCCAAAAGATAAAGCATTTTCTTATGAGGCAGATATCGAGCATCTTGAATTTGTTGCCATGGAAGGCTGTGAAAGCAAACAGCAGCAGATTTAAAAAGAGATTAGACAAAAACTTTGAAACTGTGTCCAAAGAAGTTAGAGAGAACAGGGAGAGATGCGCCTGTTAATAGACGTAAAGGTAGACATGATGTTGGAAATACAGTATAGGACTAGGCATGCCATGGGTTTCAGCTGTAGGATGCAGACTCTACATACACTCTTAAACGTTTTCTTTTTTCCACAGAAGGATCTACTAGTTCTAGAAGAATCCAATCTGAACATGAATCAATCATGTCATGCTGCTGTGCTGACATACACAAGGCAAAAATAATCCTTACCCTCTACTTGCCATGTTTTGTTCATCTTTCAAGACTACATGGAGACAGTCTAGAGAAAAATCAGCAATAAATATTCACAGAAAGAAAAGAATCAAGAGTTAATTCTACAAGCAAGATTCTTTAATTTCCAAGCAAACAAGGCTTACAAAGTCACACTGTGGTCCCAGCAGTCTACCCATTTTCTTTTGCAACTGTATTTAAAAGACAGATTTATAGAATCACAGAATGATAGGGGTTGGAAGAGACCTATGGAGATCATCTAGTCCAACCCCACTGCTAAAACACGTATGCCTAAATCAGGTTCCACACAAACACGTCCAGGTGGGCTTTGAAAGCCTTCAGAGATGGAGACTTCACAATACATTTGGGCAGTCTGTTCCAGTGTTCTGTCATCCTGTAAGTAAAGTTTTTTTTCTTATGTTTAACTGAAACCTGTGTTCCAGTTTGTGCCTGTTACCGCTTTTCCTATCACCACGATGGAAAAGAGCCCGCCTCCCACACTTCACCTTTGAGATATTTATATGCAGTAACATCCCCTCTCTCCTTGAGGGAGAAGAACTCTTGAAGAAGTCTTGTCTTCTCCAGGCTATAGAGCACCAGGTCCTTCATAAGAGAGATGTTCCAGTCCCTTAATCATCTTTGTAGCCCTCTGTTGGACCCTTTCCAGTGGTTCCCTGTCTCTGTTCAACTGGAATGCCCAGAACTGGACACAGTACTCCAGGTGTGGCCTCCCTAGGGCAGAATACATGAGGAAAAGGAAGAGGGAGGAGGAGGAGGAGGAAGGAGTGGGGGAGAAGGAAGAGGAGGAGGAAGGAGAAGGGGGAGAAGGAGGAGGAGGACCACCACTGTTGGTCACACTTCTTAACGTGCCCCAGGATACAGTTGACTTTCTTGGCCACAAGGGCATATTGCTAGCTTACGGTGAACTTTTTTCCTACCAGCAGTCCCTGGTCATTTTCCAAAGAACTGCTTTCCATGAGGTCAACACCTAACCTGTACTAGTGCACAAGGTTATCAATTTCCAAGTGTAGGTCTGTATACTTGTCCTTGTTGAATTTCATGTTCACTTCCACTCAACTCTCCAGGTCTCACTGAACAGCAGCACAGACTTCTGATGTCAGCCACTCCTCCCAGTTTTGTATCATCAGCAAACTTGGCTGAGAGTAGTCTGCCCCTTCATCCAGGTTGTTGATGAACACGCTGAATGAGACCAGACCCAGCACTAGGTTACATTAGAAATGTAATTGCCTTGAGCATTTTACAAAATCCAGTACATACATAAACTTGTCTGAGAAAAACCTCAAATTAGTGCCTCTACTGAGCGAAAGGCAAAGCCTTCCAGAACACACACACAGCTTGGCACCACGCAACTCATGGAGCTGAGCCAGAGACTGGAAGAATCATTTCTGTGGTAGCATTGCAGGCTGTGAGCACATATCTGAAGCGAAGCAACTCTATTGGTTGCACTGCTCACTGAACAAGCATTTGACCCAACAGATCAGGCATTTAACACATGGACAGACAAAACGCTATAAATAGAAAACCAGTAAACTACTTAGGAAGAAACCCAAGGCTTTAGGGGTTACTTATCTGAACTTCCTCCACACAAAGTGCTATAAACAGAAAGCTATTAACATTCAGAATATAAATTCCATAAGAAAAAAACAGTTTCCAGCACACGACCAGATAACCTGTAATGTGTTTTGTTGACCAGAACTGACATAAAAGGAGGACTGAAAAGTCTGAACACACTGAAGCGTTCGCATGCCATTTTCCCAAGGCTGGGTACTGACTTCTCATGATAAACTGACTCAGTCTTTAGCATAATGTATGATATTATTATAGTTTGGCAATATAAAGGCCATTGTCTATAACAAAAGTAACGGAATCACAGAATGTTAGAGGTTGGAAGGGACCTCCAGAGATCAAGTCCAACTCTCCTGCCAAAAGCAGGATAACCTAGGGTAGTTCACACAGGAACGCATCCAGGTGGGTTGTTAAAGTCTCCAGAGGAGCAGAATCCACAACCTCTCTGGGCAGTCCATTCCAGTGCTCCATCACCCTCACTGTAAAGAAGTTTCTCCTCATGTTTAGGAGTTTACTCATACTCAGTGTCTCCTGCAAGTTTAAAAAAAAATAGCAACACAAACCACCATTGAATTACATGAACATGGCCTGAACAACCAATTCAGAATACTATATCTCATTAGAAAAAACATTTTAAACCTGGACCTGCCAAGTAAGGTCTCTTACAACAGGTAGTGTTAGACCCATTATTCCGCCAGGAATTTTGCACATAAAAACTGCTGGGCTAGAGAAAGCAGGAATTTCTTTCCTTTTGCATTCACTATATTATAAAAAGGCTAAGTACCTTCAGAAAAAAACAAAGCAAACAAAAAAAGAAAACAAAAACTAAACACCAGAATTGATGGCAACGGTATTAACATTTTGGGGTGATCCAATATAAAAGATCTTAAAAGTACATTTAAGGGGAAAGTGGAGAGATGGGGGAATTACATCCTATATGGGGAACAAAACAACGGAAACTCGTGGTTCACAAAGAAAGAGATGGAAAAAAAAGAAAAGAACAGAAAGGTAAGAAAGAATGAAGGAGAAAGAGGTGGAGATAAAACCCGAGAGGACTGAAAGTAAATATAAAACCAAAAAGATGGAAGAAATAAAGGCAAAAGGAAAAAACTTATATGCACATAAACACATATGCACATAAAGTGCTTAACTTTATTAGCTCTTTTATATGCAGATAAAAGGCCTTCGATATACAATTTTAGTTGACAAATATAATTTCAAAATTAACTCAGTCCTCTTTGGAAATCAGGTGAAACACAGCAAATAATCACTGAGCAAGCAAATGTTTAAAGGTCTATTATTTCCCATCAAGAACTGGATTTGAGAAAGAAGTTTGAGAAGCCAGGTATTTAGTGTATTGCAGAACACCTCATTTAAAATCAGATACAGTCACCAGCAGAGAGCTGGCTGGGAGGATCTAGCAAATGATAAAAAGACTGGTCTATAGTCTACAAGTCCAGCTATGAGAAGGTGCTGCACAAAATGCTCTTTGCAAATTTTTGCCCTTTATTTATCACTTTGGAGTTCACAGCATAGCAGGCCAACCAGTTAGAAGTCCTAAAGTAGTAGCCCTACTTCCTTTCACGTCTAGTTTAATGTTGGTAATCAACTCCTAGTGGAAAACTAGAGTGAAATACCAGAATCTCTACAAACCAGAAGCTGCTGTGGACAACGAACAACAAACTGCAGTAGCTTGCCATATTGTATCTGCCTCTAGTCAGCAATTCTCTTGTTTTCATAATCAACAGAAAAAAAAATAGTCTACATTACTGCTATCTTTTCCATATATTTTCTGCGCCTTCATCATAATCTCATTTTTACTAATCCTGACCCATAAATTTCTTCAATCTCTTTTGGAATTCACTCTTTGTTGTACACTTTCAACTTTTAATCTAGAGATTAATCGTTTCCACTAAAGGGAAATGGAACACTTCAAATCTTAAAGAGGACAGTTACACATTTCTTCTTAGTTGCTCATGAAACACGCTCAAAACCTTTCCCCTTTGACATTTTAGAGTAGTTTTAAATATTTCACCAAGAACGGAAGGATACCCACACTTGAAGTACTTAAGTCACATATTAAACAGGTCAAACACGTATTTCAAGTTTCGTTTCCATTTGGTGATGCTTAAACACCAAAATGAGCAGAGGGACTGTAGTGTCAATTTGGTTACAGTGACTCCAGTGATTCCATCCCACTCCACTGGATCAGTTGAAAATACATTGCCATGGCAGCACAATTCTGCCCCAAATGAGGCAGGACTGTAGTAACTACAGGACAGCTTTAGCTCATCAGATAAGGCTGGCAAAGAAGAAAAGTAAGACAGATAAAAAGGTTCTAAAGTTTAACTCTGCCATGCAACTAAAGATTGTTCCAACAATTGAGAACACTTTAACAGCCTGAGTCCAGGACAAGAAACATTTGGGGACTGGGGTGTAATCTGCGTAACCATGGTATTTAGCCTTGCAACATCAAAGAATTTGAGGATGCCTGACAGAAGATTAGTAAAACGTTAAGCAGCTATTTCATGTGCACACAGGTAAAAAAAAAACAACAACAACAAAAAAAAAACACCTTTAATGTGCAAAAGATCTTTTAAGAGAAATACAATAAGCCTAAAAATGTTAGTGCAAGTATGTCTGTGACAGATCATTCCTTATCAGTTTAGCATCTAAAAAGCACCTAAACATCTTTGTGGGTCTTACCCATTTCTGTGCCATGAGCCATACATATATTCTTATATATGTATATTGATACACTCAGAAACCCATATACATAATAATGACTGTTAACAGCCAACAAAGATCTAAATTACAAGGAAAAAATAGTGGTATGTATAATTCAGTTATGTACATTTATTTGCAAAGGTTGACTAGACTATATACAAATGAATACACTGACTTCATGCTTGTGATCTCAAATTTATAAATGGTAATGCCTTTGTTGTGTTTAAAATATTTTATTGCTTTATTAACTGTGGAGAAAAAAAAAACTGACATACTCAGTTAAGCAGCCTAAAACTTGCTGACGGCACAGTATCAACTACAGAAATCTCATTTCTTTCAAAATAATTTTTATCTAATAATGCTACTAATAAGGCTTTAAGATAAACTGAAATTTAAAAGTTATGGAAAATTTTTTTCCCCCTACTGTTTCCATACGTCATTTTTTGGCACAGTAAATGCTCATACATACAGTGAGCTCAAGCTTCTTGCACACAGCCTTTAATTGTTTGCCTCTTCTTGAAAGAATCTTAGGAAAAGAAAAAAAACCCAAAAATAATAAAAAAAATAGTGGCTGCTGGCACATAAACATCATCATGGATGTTGTTACACACAAATTTGAGATGCGGTTCTACAGTGTAACAAAGTCATCACTCTACTTGGAGCATGTTTTTTCTTACCCAAATTAACAAGGCAAAATACATTACCTTAAACTGTTTTCACTGAGGTTTAAACATTTCATTCTGCAGCTGGGAGGGGCTAACAGTGCACATGCCATCAATTACAACCTTCCCATAAAGCAAGCTTCCTACCATCAAAGGCCGGTGGTGCAACTGAACTCAGAGGTATTAACTTAGCATGAGAGATGAATCCTAAATGGCCAGTTTCCCTCTCATAAAGCATACAAAGCAAATAAAATATTTCAATTTTTAAAAAGAGCTTTCTTTTACTCATGCTGATGAGACATACTTGAAAAAAAAAAGTTAACATTAAAAATTGACATAAGCTCAAGAAATTAAATTCTCATATGAAAAGCATTTATTTTTAGCTCACTCTGAATTTCTAATTACTGTGAGTACACATTGAAATAACAGATATGCCATTCAGCCAAGCAAGTTAATTCCATTGTCACAGAGAACACAACCAATGTGACTTGCACAATAGGAATTATATTCTATTTTAAAGAGAGATAAAGGAAAATAGAAGATTATGATCCATAGCTAATCAGAGATATAAAGCTAAAATAGTTAATTATAGTGATTAAGTGTATCTGATCTACGCTTGCTTGCTTTCTTATGGCATACTTGAGAGATAATTTAGTTACCATGTTTTTTATCCTGTAAAATTCTGTATTCGAATTAAATGACAGCATTTGTAACTTCTGTACGTTTTAATTAATTCTACCTGATGGATAATTCCTTTAATGGCTGGAAAATATGTAATATTATGAATAAAGATGGGACTGTTGTATTGACTTTGGCTTCTAGGAACTCAAAATTATATACACAAAACTTATCCCTACTAACATTTTTAGAAACAGGATAGAGAGATAGTTGGCCCAGATCATTCCTTGCCTGCCCAATTCTTTGAAGATGTTCTCTGTATCAAGGTTCCTGAATTTCTGCTGAAAATGAACATGAGGCAAAAAGTCTGCCTCCTTTGCACCTGACACGTCTACAATTTCAAATGAAACTTCTTGCAGTGAGCAAAAGACTGAAGACTGTGGTGTCACCAAGAGCAGCACAGACCCCTACTCTGCAGGGAGAGCTCCACTGTGAAGCCAGACTGGAAGTATCCACTCTCACATTGCATCCCAAAAAGGCTTTGGAAGGGGTGCCAGGGGCTCTGCTTTGTTTATTCTTCAATAAGGAGGTTTTTTTTGTGTTTTGTTTGTTTGTTTGTTTGTTTTCTTTTGTTGTTGTTGAGGGTGGTGGTTTGATTTTGGTTTGTTGGGATTTGTTTCATTGGTTGGTTTGTTGTTTGGGATTTTTATACTGAAAACACAATGTAAATTGTTTCTGGGTGTTCTTTTCACTCATTGTTCCAATCATATTCAGCTGTTCCTCCCTCCCTGCTTCAACAGACCTCAAAATAATTCATCATTATCACATTTTCATTCCCACTAACAAGCCCCTGCTCAGTCCTGCCCTCTTAGACATTTCTTTCTTCATACAGTGCAGGCAAAAGTCCAGAAAAAAATGGGCACCAGGTGTCAAAACCAGAGAAGGGAACAGATATCCTAAGGGGAACATAAAATACCAGCACCAGCAGCAGGATCAAGTTTTGGTGGAGTCAAAGATATTAATTTTCTAGAAAGTGCTGCAACCTTGTTCCTAAATCATCAGTGCAGAACTACGCTGACTAAATTTTCACCTTCTGTTGAAATTACTAGATACCTCTTCCACCAGCAGCAATGTTCCACTCAGTAGTCCTTCCTGCACTGCCTTACCTCCATATTAAGGTCAAATTTTTTCTGGTGTGTTGTGATATGAAAGTGTCCTGATTTGCAGCCCATTGTCAGGTTTTCTTCCTCTACCTTGTTTCTCTCATCTGTTATCTTTGTAGAAAATGCTTTGTTCTACTGTTCTCTTACTGTAATTACATATTATAGTATTATTCTACTGAATTGGGCTTATTGCCTATTACTCTATTAACTAGTCAAAATATTTGTGTTTCTTACTATGATGCGAGAAATAAATCAGGATTTAAAAATAATAATTTCCATAACTTTATACAGAAGGATAAACTATTGACTGAATACACATACATCATTGACTGAACACACATTAGAAAACTTCAGCTGAGACTCCTATATTTTCTGTCTTGTCTTTGATTGTTTTTCGCATCTAAGTCACTGAACAAGTGGTGAGGCACTGGAACAGGTTGCCCAGGGAGGTTGTGGATGCTCCCTTCCTGAAGGTGTTCAAGGCCAGGTTGAACGAGACCTTGAGTAACCTCTGCTAGTGGGAGGTGTCCCTGCCTATGGCAGGGGTTTGGAACTAGATGATCCTTGAGGTCCCTTCCAACCTTACCGTTCTATGATTCTATGAAATATCCAGATAAAATAGAGCCCTGTTATATAAAACACTTAACTTTACTAGGTGGCAGAATATCTGCTCTTTCCCTCAACTCACCATCAATCTTCATAACACCTAACTGGAAAATCTCTTGACGACCTTCACCTTTCTTTTAAGTCAACCAATGGATTTAGAATTTATTGAGAAGGGAAAAGACACATGAACATGAATACACGTATTTACACACACAGTCTTGACTACAAAAGTCTCAGTTTAATAAGAAAATAGTTCTAAAACTTAACTATAATATCCAGTATATATGACTGCCATGATATAATTCTTTTTTTAAATTAAAATCCATACAGATACATGGTTGTTCCCACAAAACCATCAAGACTTACTTGACTTTGTGTCTAGATTTATTCTTGTTTTAAATTAGGTAATTGATACATATATATATATATTTTAGATCATTGCCAATTTGGAATTTTCATAGTTATGTAAAATAAAACATGGTGAAGTTCTGGCTTCTTAGTTCTGTACCACAGCAATATAACATAGTGTAGGCACACCTCTTTCACTGATGTTTCAATATTCCTGAAAGGAGAGGAGGTGTATTGCACCTCACCAGTAAAGGTGATGATGCATCAGAGAAGTTTCCAGGAAAGAGTAACTGCACTCCAAAGTGTCACTAAACATTATCACCTTTCATCCTACTCTGAAGGGCAATATTCTTCTGAAGGGTTTTGTTTGGTTGTTCGCTTTCTTTCTTTTTGACAGCAAACAATTTGGTAATCTCTCTTAGGAGGAAAAGAAATAAAATTATTTAGAATGAAAGTTTCTTATGACAGACTATCACTGAGGAAAATTGTTTAGGGCACAGATTTGTACTCATGATAGCCTACAAGTACTTTGTAAAAAGTGAAATAAAATGAAGCTTCACTTTTCATTTAAACATCAAGGCCCTAACACAGTAAAAGCCTCTAAAGAAAGAGAGATTTATCTGGTAAATCTCAGTCTCAGGATGACAGTCTCATGCCCAGTCTAAAAATGACAATAATTTATTAGAAACTGTCCATCACCATTTTGTTAAGTTCTACAAAATTCACACAGAGATTCACTTTTCATGTGTCATACTGCCAGAAATTCTCATGAGGTTCCAGAAGTCCCAAAATAAAGATATTTGCTCGTTTATCAGAAAGCAGTAAAATGCTAAATAATGGTTAGCATTTTGGAAGTAATTGGAGATATTTTAATCTTGCACTGTCATATTACATTGATTTGCATTTGAGTTTTCTCCTGAAAGCAGTAACTGTAAAACACGTGCACAAGTTTGTTTCCAGGAAAATTCTAGTGTGTATCAAAAGCATAAAATACTAGTTCCCAAACTTTCTGGATCACTGAAACATTGTCACACCTCAAGAATTGTAACAGAAAACTGAAAATATTTATCAAGGAATCACAACAGCAACAAAAGAGAAATAGTATTTAATATGGTTCTGTGGGTCAGCTACAAATCATAGAATCACACAGACTCACAGATGGTTAGGGGCTGGAAGAGACCTTGAAAGACCATCCAGTCCAATCCCCCTGTCAGACCAGGATTACCTATATCAAATCACACAGGAATGCATCCGGGTGGGTTTTGAATATCTCCAGGGAGGGAGACTCCGTAAGTCCCCGAGGCAGCCTATTACGGTGTTCTGTCATCCTCACAGGGAAAAAAAATCTTCCTCATGTTTCCATGGAACTTCCTATGCCTCAACTTCCATCCATTGCCACTTGTCCTGTCATTGTATATCACCAAGAAGAGCCTGGCTCCATCCTCCTAGCACTCATCCTTTACATATTTATAAACATTAATGAGGTCACCCCTTAGTCTCCCCCTCTCCAGACTACAGACCCCCAGCTCCCTCAGTCTCTGCTCATAAGGAGATGGTCCACTCCTTTAATCATCTTTGTGGCTCTGTGCTGGGCTCTCTCAAGCAGTTCTATGTCCTTCTTGAACTGAGGGCCCCAGAACTGGACACAATATAACAGATGTGGCCTCACCATGGCAGAGTGGAGGGAGAGGAGAATCTCTCTCAACTTACTAACCACAGCCTTTCTAATACACCGCAAAATGACATTGGCCCTCCTGACCACAAGACCACATTGCTGGTTCATAGTGAGCCTTCCACCCACTAGGACCCCCAGGTCCTTTTCCCCTTCACTACTCTCCAGCAGGTCAGTCCCCAGCCTATACTGATACCTAGAGTTGTTCTTTCCCAGGTGCAAGACTCTACACTTGGCTTTGTTGAACTTCATTAAACTTTTCCCTGCCCAACCCTCCAGCCTGTCCAAGTCTCGCTGAATGGCAGCACAACTCTCCAGTGTGTCAGCCAATCCACCCAGCTTGGTGTCATCAGCAAACTTGCTGACAGCGCACTCTGTGTCCTCATCCAGGTCATTCATGAATATATTGAATAGTACTGGTCCCACTACTGAGTCCTGAGGGACCCCACTAGCTACAGGCCTCCAAGTAGACTCCATCTCATTGACCACAACTCTCTGAAATCTATCATAGTTTCTGTAGGACATCAGTGGTTTGCAGACTGCAGTCCACAACATTTCAAAGTCAGACGGCTTAACAAGCTCGAGTCAAAGACACCTTTTCCTATAATGGAAAGATAAGGAGCATATTCACAGATCCCACTCAAATGTAACTCTCCAAAAGTACAGCAGAGATGTTCAGAATATGCATTCTCAATATATAGCAAAGGACAAATATTGTAGCAACTTTGATCTAAACACCCACGCATTCATGCATTATAGACATCGTTGTCCATGAACACACCAAGTATTACTAAAAATGGCAATTGCTTTGCAGTGAACTTACCAAATCACCTACCCTTGTTACTGTTTAGTTAAGACTTCCTGGAGAAAGGGTGGCTCTGAAATGCTATCCTTAGTCACTAAGCTTGCTAGCAGAGTCCCAATGCAGATTCATGTCATGGTATGAGCCATGACCTTCCATGCAGTTTCTTCCGTTCTCCATTTTCGTGCTGATGACAAACTTCCCTTATGTTCCTGCTTTTCACTACTCCCCATCTTTCTGAATCTGCTCTCCTATTGCAGATTATATGTGCTGTTTATAATTGCAATTTTGCCACTGTCTTTAAAAGGAACAAAGCTTAACTAAAGTTTCAAAAATCATATATAATTGTATTTATATCTTAAAAGCCAAAAATCACCTTTGAATAAAAACGTGACAAATTTCTTTCAAAACATAAATCAATAGCCTTTCTCTTGCAAGGGGCAGCAAAATACAGACGAGTGTTGGAGTGGGTCCAGAGGAGGGCTGTGAAGATGATCAGAGGGCTGGAGCAGCTCTGCTATGAGGACAGGCTGAGAGAGTTGGGGCTTTTCATCCTGGAGAAGAGAAGGCTTGGAGGAGACCTTATAGAAACCTTCCAGTATCTGAAGGGGTCCTACAGGAAGGCTGGGGAGGGACTATTTACAAGGTCTCGTAATGACAGGGTGAGGGGTAATGGGTTTAAACTGGAAGAAGGGAGATTTAAACTGGAGGTTAGAGGAAGTTGTTTACAGTAAGGGTGGCGAGACACTGGAACAGGTTGCCCAGGGAGGTTGTGGCTGCTCCCTCCCTGGAGGTGTGCATGGCCAGGTTGGATGAGTACTGGAGTGACCTGTACTAGTGAGAGGGGTTGGAACTGGCCTATGGCAAGGGGTTGGAACTGGATGATCTTTGAGGTCTCTTACAACCTTACCATTCTATGATTCTATAATTCAAACAAGACAATCTTTTACAGGGACAATATACACTCCATTGTTCAAAACCTTTACCTTTTTATTCAGTTCATTCTGTCTGGCTATGAAAAGTCCAGTTCCCTATGGTCTAAAAGCATAATTGTGTCCAAGCCAACACTCATCCACTTCACTGAGCTCAAATTCAGATTTAACAAAGCACATAAAACTGTGGCTATAATCTACCACATCTATTCTGCTGTGTTCAGAATGTACAGCTAGTTAATTATCTCATGGACAAAGCACTTCTCTGCTAGACAGACCACTTGATCTGATTTTGACATTCCACTAAAAATATAAAGAAACACCATCAGACACAGCGTAAATTCATCAGCTTGATTTATACTTTGAATACAAAAGTCTTGATCAAAGTTTAATAGATGATTCATGATATCTTATTAAATATTCACATACAACCCTTTTACCTGTTACCAAGAAAGGATGGCCTTTTGATTTTCCTTTGTTGCTAAGACTTTCTGACAGATTTATAGTTTTCTTTGTCTCCTTCTTCTGTGCCATTCTTTAAAGGCCTTTCCACAACATGGCAATTGTTCTAGATTTTGTTCCTGTTACACAGTTATACTCCACTTGGGGATACACCAAATGGCAAGATACCTCACTTTATCTGCTAGTACTACAAGGCTAGATTTGTTTCTAGAAGATAGCTTTGTGCTCAGCTGTTGAGATTTTTACTGAGAATAAGTGAACAATCTGAACAATAAAGCATGATGATAACTTCTCTTTCTGCTTGCAACTGCGTTCTATTATCAATCACATACTTACAAAACAACCTTACTACATTCTCTGACTTTCTTCAAATTTTGCACTAATATAAACATGAACACAACTTGGCCCTTGTTGTTCTTGGCTCCTCCCTGACTGACAACTTCTACAAAGAAGAAGAAAAAATGTAGTTACATGTCATTCTTATATGCCCATTTCTTGCATGTCTTTTAGATCTTAAAATAAAATGAAAAAAAAAACCCAAACAAAAGAAACCCAACAAACAGAACAGGAGCAGAAGAGCAAAGAAAATTTCTTGACATTGTGAATTTTCATGCATTCGTGTACCTCTAACTTAAAAGCCACATGCAGTTCTGGTAGACTTGTTCCAAAAATCACAGAACTGGAAGAGCTATATAAATGTTTTTATATAAAGAAAGATTAAATAATCTGTTAGTCTTCATCTTGGGAAAATGGTATGACTAAGGGAGGAATGTGACAGAACTATACATCTGTAATCTATTCCATACCACTTACAAAGAAACAACTCATTGTCTCTTTGAAGAAAGATACTAAGAGGGCAGTAAATTCATGATGTTAGCAAGTTCAAAATGAGCAGAAATGTGTGCTTTTCCAGACAACGTGTTGTCAATCTATAGAACTCCATGTCATGAGAAATCTTAGGTTCTAGAAGCTTACATTGACTTGAAAACAGAGCTTTCCTTACAAATGGAAGAAAGCCCTTAGAAGTATTAAAGGCAAAGAAACTGGAGTTTACAAATACTTGGTCTACTTTCACAGGATCACGGGATGTTAGGGGTTGGAAGTGACCTCTGGAGATGATCAAGTCCAACCTCCCTGCCAGAGCAGGACCATATAATCTAGTGCAGGTTGCCCAGGAACGCATCCAGGTGAGTCTTGAAAGTCTCCAGAGAAGGAGACTCCACCACTGCTCTAGGGAGTCTGTTCCAGTGCTCTGCGACCCTTACAGTCAAGAAGTTCTTCCTCATGTTGAGGTGGAACTTCCTGTGCTATAGTTCACATCCATTGTCCCTTGTCCTATCACAGAGCACATGTGAGAAGAGGCTGTCCCTTCTTTCTTGACATCCAGCCCTCATATATTTATAGACATTTATTCAATCCCCTCTCCAGACAAAAAAGCCTCAGGTCCCTCAGCCTTTCCTCCTAAGGCAGTGTTCCAGGTCCTTAATCATCCTTGTACCCCTCCATTGGACTCTCTCAAGTAGATCCCTGTCCCTCTTGAACTGGGGAGCCCAGAACTGGAGGCCTAGAACCTCCCTCGATCTGCTGGACACATTCTTCTTAATGTACCCCAAGATCCTATTGGCCTTCTGGGCCACGAGGGCACATTGATGTCTCATGGATAGCTTCTTGTCCACCAGGACTCCCAGGTTCTTCTCCACAGGGCTGCTCTCCAGCAGATCACCTCCCAACCTGTACTGGTACACTTTATTATTCCTTCCCAGAAGCAGGATCCTACACTTGTCCTTATTGAACCTCATTTGGTTCCTGTGTGCCCAGCTCTTCTGTCTGTCCAGATGTTGCTTAATGGCTGCACAGCCCCTAGGTGTACCAGCCAAGCCTCCCACTTTGGTATGGTCAGCAAACTTGCTGAGCAGACTCTCTCTGTCCCCTCATCAATGTAAAAAAAAATAAAGATAATGAACAGGACCAGATCCAGTACTGATCCCTGAGGGTTCCACTAGTTACAGGTATTCATCTGGACTTGGCACCATTGATCACCACCCTTTGAACACTATTGTATAACCTAATCAATCTCACTGTCTGTTCATCTATCCCACACTTCCTGAGCTCACTCACAAGGGTATTTCAGGAGACAGTGTCCACAGCCTTGCTAAGATCAAGGTAGACTACATCCACTGGTCTGCCCATTCAGTTACAGCATCACAGAAGGCTATCAGATTAGTCAAGCATGCTTTCCCCTTGGTCCATCCATGCTAACAACTCCTGATAACCTTCCTCTCTTCCGTGTGCCTAGATATGACCTGCAGAATGAGCTGCTCCATCTTTTTTCCAGGGATGGAGGTACGGCTGACTGGTCTACAGTTTCCTGGAACCTCTTTCTTCTCTGTTTTGAAGACTGGAGTGACTTTGGCTCTCCTCCAGTCCTCAAACACCTCTCCTGTTTCCCACAATTTCACAAAAGTGATGGAGAGTGGCAGAACAACTTCAGGCAGTTCTGTCAACACTCTTGGGTGCATCTCAGCAGGGCCCATGAACTTGTGAATATTCAATTTGTATAACTGATCCCTAACCCAGTCTTCACTGACCAGTGGAGAGTCTTCCTTCCTCCAGGCTTTCTCTCCCTTGACCAGGGTCTGGAGTTCACCAGGGCTAGTCTTAGGAGAAAAGACTGAAGCAAAGAAGATTATCAGCAACTCTGCCTTCTCTGCATCCTCAGTTATCAAGGCTGCCTTCTCATTCAGCAGTAGGCCCACTTTCTTCTGTCTTTGCCGGGATCCCATCAGAGATGGGACATCAGACTGGCTAGCCTGAATAATACAGCTGTTTTTGTAATTTTGGTACACCTTTCAATCAGAACAGTTCTAAACATTCCAGGACTGTATTTCAGAGCATTAGTGCCATTAAGATTCATCACCTGCTCAACACTAGTATTCACTTATACGACAAAACACCAACACTCACTGTCCACCACTTGTATTAACTTTTGAGTTCAACAGCTTCAAGGGGCATAACAGATAGCAGCCACACAGAACTAAGGACATAGCCACATAGAACAAGTGGTAGGTACTAGGACCCTGAACACACAGGCCTCACAGGTTCCCCCAGCTTCCCCTACCTGTCCATGGCTCAGGATGCCTGTCAGCTCCTGGAGATATCAATCCCTAACCCAGTGGTGCCACAGCAGTCCTAGTCTTCAGCTTCGCATCACCTTGCCCTGCTATGGGCCCTGTTGAGATGAATATATCTGCAGCCCAATGTCTAGCACCAGGACTGCCCTTCAGCTGCCCTTCTCTCTGGCTGAAATGATGGGGTGGGCCCTGGTCACCATGCCCTGCCTTGACATTTCCCATGGGGAGCCCTTGCCTCTACTGGAGCCTCTGGTCCACATGATGTCCTGGTGAATGGTGCCCATTGCACAAAGCAGCCTTCAGCTCCCACAGCAAGGCAAATATACTCCTGGAGAAGGAGGAGAAAAAGAATTTTATTGCAGCTGTTGATCCCTCAGAATTTGCACCAAAGGATTACCTCACTGATCACAGTTTTTAGGGCCATGCCTTGCAGACACAAGGAATTTACTGTGTTGGACACAGACTGTTACTGCTGTCTCAAGCTGCTCCTGCTTCAGGAACCAGAATTTTCACTTGAGTGACCGAACAAAGCTGTCCCAATGTTTTAATCTAAGAATGACCATACAATCCAATTCTTCAGCTATTTAACATAAAACACATCAATGAGGTCACATTATTCGTAGGCCTTTAGGTTGCAGTAAGTTGCATATTTAGTTGAACTACCTTGCATTTACCATAATTCCAAAGTCTACATCTGCAGTAACCTGTTTGTTTTTTTTATGAGCCTGAACTTTCAACATCCAGGAGACTTTCACTGGAGTAACTATTCTACAGGACTTTTGCAATGTTTCTTTTTTCTTGTACATCACTGTGGAGTGAATATCAACATTTGTTTGTGAGTTTTAGTCACCACTATGAAGGAGATGTATTACTTGAAAACCAATAAACCTTTGGGCTGTCCAGTAAATTCCATTCATGGCATAGGAGGACAAGAAAGACTGAGACACTTTTTTTTACACAAATCTTTACAAATTTAAGGCCATTTGTACTTTGATTTATGGCAGTAATAACCCACTTTTATTTCTTGGGTTTATTAAAATTACTAATCTCAATTTAAAAAAAAAAAATCAATACCAATAGTGACATATAAACAACTCTTCAGAAGACTGGGTCCAGTGTTTAAAACTAAGGCCAGTATTAACACTGCCTTGCTTTGCCTTGGGTGCCAGGAAGCCTTGCTGCTTCAAACCAGCTTTGTGCATAACAACAAGCTTTGATGCTTCAAGCTTGTCTACCTGGAAACTGTCGTGCCTCAGTTTACCAAGGAGAGGCATTAAGTGCCTTCATGCCATAGGCAAGAATCATTGCCAAAAGCTGCCTGAAACCCATGGCCAGCCTTAGCACAAATTGAAAGTGGTGAGCTGCTCCTAGGTGGAGAGCTGACTTAGACAGACCTCACTGCAGTCTGTGTGGTGAGAGAGAGCAGGTTACTGCCACACAGCAAGACATCATATTTGTCTGGACACCTGCAAACCTCCATGAGGAGTCTGGAGTCCTGGAAAGAACGCTGTCCACCCGAGAAGGGACCAAGACAAGTTCAGAAAACCATGCAAGCCTCAGCACCCTGCCAGAGTCCTGGGGAAACTCCACAACCTCCAATGAGCATCATACCACTGCCAGCAACCCCTCCAAGTCTTTTGGGTACTGTCTGGAGCTATAACGCAGTCTCAGAAATACAGAGATACTATTTTGTGAATAAATATTCTAAAAGAGCCTCTTTGTAATTAAAGCTCTTTTCTTTGGTTCTGCTTGTTCTATAACTGTGACTGTGCCGCCTGCTTCGGTAGAAAGGAGCCTCTCGAGTCCCCCTAGAGGGCGACTGGCATATTGCACCGCAAGAACCTCTTTCCAAAAGCTGCTTGTTTGTATTTGCTAGTTTTGTTAAACTGTTTGAAAACTGCTCGGTACTGCCTTTTACACTGTACATATTCTGTAATCTATTCACATAACCAAGCATAAAGACCCTGTAAATAAGTTAGGAGAATATTTTGTATTAATAAATATTAATAATTTGATTACTATTTCATAATTTATAATTACTAAACCCTTCATAACGAAAGAAAAAAAACCCCACAATGTGAATTAAAAGTTCTCCTGGTCCCATGGGAAACTTGACAAGACTGTAATTGATACAAGTTTGTACTACATGGAATTAAGAACCAATAAACCAGAAGGAAGAGAAATGTCATCACCTTCTTAGGCTAGATAAAATTCATCTGTCTGTGGTTGGCCAACACAGAGGAGGAACAAATATAGGCAATTAATTGTAGCTGAGTAGTTTCTGGCTATTTCCTTGGCCAATCTCAGAGTAAAGAAGAATCTCGTCTCTTCTTCAGCATTCTCACACTCTGAATTTAGTCACTTCCTTATTCTGATTTGAAGGGTATTTGCAGTGGATAAACCACACAGCAGTAAAAATACACGATCTGCATCAGTTCTGTGAATAATTCAGTTTGTCAGGTTATGGTCTTAGGACCGCAGAAATAGATGTATTAAAAAATAAATATTCAAACAGAAAAAAATATATATAAATAAAAATAATCAGTTAACAACAGTAGAATATGATTCACTAGGTTTCAAAAATGAATTTTTTTAGTGTTATGAAGCAGGATGTCAATCCTAAATTATAAATACATTGTAACATCTCCATAACAGATCCACATTCCTCACACCTACAAGCGCAAATCAGCTATGGAATTATTCTCTGGATTACTGGTTTCCAAAACTTAAAAACCCCTGATAGGCACCAAGAGAGCAAAACACTGCCTTCTAAAATACTGATTATCGAGGTAGGAAGAGTATTTTATAATTCAGATGACAAGGGAGAGGTGTTTCATTTTTTCCTACGCACTTTCCCTGACTCTCTTCATTTAAAGGAGATGCAACATGTATGAGAGCAATGCCAATATCAAAATTAAAGTTACATTAATACACCATTAATTTCTTATTGTAACATTAAAAGCATCTGTGAATCTTAATTTAGAGGCTGATAGGTACTTTAAGTGTAGGACAACAGAAATGTAAGCCTGTTTGTATTATACAGTCTGCAGAAGGGAAACTAATAGAATTTACTATCTTCTCAGAACTGAAGTGATGAACTTGGAAGTACAACTCAACAGGAAAAAAAGCTATGGAAGATAATCCTTTACTATCCAAATCACAGATTCCTTGCAAAATTGAAGTTTGTAAACTCTCCCCTGCAGCAGACAACAGTCCAAAATTCTTAAAAGTTTAGCTTTCAAGCAAGTAACTGCTGGAAGTGCTTCATTACAAGAGATTGCACTGGCTGGAAGAAGATGAGGCTGAATGTCCTGAGGCAGGGCAGCAATGTGCAGCCTGGACTGAATAATTTAATCTGCTTTAGAAGCATAGCTTGAATAGAGATGATCTTGACAGCTTCCTGGATAACCTCTCTAATAACTACAGAAGCTGCACAAAACGACAGGAATTATGAAGGACTCTATCTATTTAAGCCAGATTCCTGAAGCTGGATGATGCGAACATTCCTTCTATATTTAGTTCTCAGTCACAATAAAGACAAAATTTGCATAATTAAAAGATGTCATGGATCCACTCCATTCTTTCTTATTGCCTTGTTATTTTCATTGAAACATTTAATTCACAGTCCTCACTAAAGAACAGCAGTACGATTCTGTCAATGATCTACCATGATTTTTAGGCTACTAACTGAACCAGAAGGCCTCTAAACCACTTTGAAAGTAAATTCATAATCCTTTACTGAAAAGAATGACTGCTTCCTGGATGAGTTTTCTAGGAGGGCTAGGTCATTTGTAGATATCAGGATTTGTATCATACACCTATCTCAACAAAAGTCATCACCAACGTTCACCATTAACTATGCATATACTGATCAGCATTTGGAAAGCAAAGCACAACAGGCTGCAATTTTAACAGTTCAGAGCAAATTCCCAGATCTCCCAATTCGTGTCTCCACTTTCAAATATAATGCCAGGACTTTCTAATGCAGCACTAGCAGTCTTTGAAAATTCTTTTGCCTCTACATTGAGCAAGGAAAACTCTGCTTAGTTCATGAGATCATCTGTCACCAGTGCCAACTGCAACACAGCAGCAGGATCAAAGTTGTGATCTTGACTGTGATTTGCAGACTGGATAGAGGTTTCCAGAGCCTTAGTTCATCCAGTTTTCACCTGCACTGCTTTCTGTGCTGGAAGGAAAATAGAGGTATTTTTCCCTGACAATGCTTACATGTATTGGTGGCAAAGGCTTGCTGGGAAAAGGAACCTACTTCCTCCTCCAGCTCTTCCCATCTCCACTCCCCCCAATAAAGGTTGTAGCACATTGATAAAACAGCATGAGGAAGTTTGGACTGCCACTGTCTAGGGAGCACATATTCCGTGGGCAGGCAGACTATTTCACTTGGCAGAGCTGTCAAGCCAGCCTTTTCTACAAACACAAGCTTAAGACAAAATAAAAGAAAAATTATAAAATGTTTTTTAAAGCTGAATGCAGAGTGCTGAAGCAAATGCATAGTAATTAACTAGTTTCCTGGGTAACCAAGGGCAAAATGATCAAATCTGCCTGCTTAAAATTAGATTTTTAAATTTACATTTAGACATTTAAGAGTTGCACCACTTCAGATGTTGAGCTGCAGCTGTTTTGATGAACTGCACCTCTAGCAAAGTGTGCAAGAGTCCTCAGTTTTAGAGCACAAGTCAGTAAGAATCCTCCTTTCTATTTGTAACCTTGGTATCATGTACAGAGAGCTTGATTTGCCAATGTGTCAGCACCCACAACCTGTCAGATTCAAGCCCAAGTGACCTTTCAAAAATCTGAACAAGGTGAGACTAAATTTAAGCATTAAGATGTCTCCCTAAACGCAGGTCTGAATCCAGTCCGCTCTACTAGAAAACATAACATGAAAGGACAAGTAAAAATCAAAGTTCCTGATTTCAAGGGAAAATTAATAGCATCAGCCCAACAAGAGAGACTGGAAAATTCTCTCACATCCCTTTTAGCATGTATCTGCATTTCTTCTGACAGGGAAATAACAAATAACACAGGTGAAGTGGACAACAAGGTGCAGAAATCCACTGAACTATCCCTCTCCATGATGGGCAGCCTGTCTTTATTGTCTTATATGGATGCCCCAAGTGCTTTACCAGTCCTTTTACATTCTGCCTGTATTAGCAAGCATGACGTCTCTGTAATGAACTGTGCAGTGATGGCTTAAAGAATTACTCAGAAATTTTATTTACCACATGAATAATAAAATGCACACTCTGGCAGATGGGCAATCATAAAAGAGAACTTGGACTATCTAAATCATTTTTATTTTAGGAATAGATACATCTTGCGCAGCTTTCTAAACCAAAGAATCAGACATCTGGAAACTTAATTGTTATAGCTTAAAACTTACTTTTATACTATTATTTTTCATCTTTCTGCGTGGGGGAGGTTGTGTGCATAGTAAAGATAATGGTATTAGCTGGATAATAAGTGATTCCCCATTATAAACAAAAATCAATCACACATGCTTTTCTTTAGTTTGTACAACAATACCAGCCAATGGCTGGTGTCACTTGATGAAATTGTTGGATTCCCATTGAGTATGTCTTTTCCCAGGGAGGTTATAACATGATAAGAAAAGTAATATGTGCATGTAGTTCGCTAACTAGGATGCAGAAAACAACCTGCTTAGTAAAAAAGAAAGAGGTTCTCTCTGCAGTTCATTCCTTTTAATTTATTTATGAGAGAGAGAAAATACATGCTCTAAAAATTTGGAAAAAAAAAAAGTGACAGGTGGTAAAGAAGCATCTGAGCTATGTTTCAACTCTGTAAGCAACTGAGTTGTGGGAATTCTCATCTTTCAAAATAATTTGAAATCTTCAGAATGTTATTCCCTATGGTGTTTCCTAGAAGCTATTCTGCACTAATTTAAGCGAGAACAAACAACACTGAATTTTAATTAACTGTCAGGTACATCAGTTTATATTCCAAGCCTCCTCCAGGAAACAACTATTTTAGAATTTAAGATAGAAGTGTTTATAGCACAATAAATAATATGCTTCTCACTGCAACCTAGTGAGTGTCAGGCACTTAAGGTAGTAAAAATCTTTAACCAAGTGCCATCTGCTATGTCCTGCATCCATTTCTCTAGAATGCACTGTCCATTGAGAAATTATGCTTCTAATTTAATATACACATCTACGTAACATAGTCTGAGATCAGAGACTTGGCAGAAAATACACATGCCTCTACCCAAAATATAAGAGACCTATGTAAGCTCAGGATATGATCTCCATATCTAGTTTCTACAATACAGAACTTCTTAAACTGCCATATACAGCAGTTACTGGTTTTTGGGGTTTTTTATTGTTTTGTTGGGTTGTTTTTTGTTCGTTTGTTTGTTTTTTTAGAGTCAGACTGTTACATTGGTTTAGATTATGATATTTCTTCTACTTGACACAAATGGGGCTGCATGGTCTTGGTCAGGACTTCTTTGAAATCGGTGCCGATGGATTGCACCATCCTTCCACTAGCTACTAAAGAGATAGTCCAGGTCAAAAATCTCCCCTGTGTATTTTGTGCAACACAATATCAAAATACAGAGAGAACCAGTGCAGAGTTGAGGGTTGGACTAGATGGTCTTTGGGTCTCTTCCAACTGGATGTATTCTGTGATTCTGTGAACTGGCAAGAAAGCTCAGCTCCAGTTATTATGATGTCTCTGTACAGTGCAGTTGCAATATCCTCACATAACTCTCACTAAGTAACAAAGATTACTATCAACCAAGCTGGAAAGAGCCTGTCTTTGAAACAGAGAACAACTAGTTAACTCCCATTTTTCAGTTACAATGGCAGGGATTATACTGGTGTTTGTTTTTCAAATAATAGTTAAGGAGATAGTTTCAATGAACCCTCCTCCACGTCTAAACTGCTGCGCCAACTCATTTTCAACATACACTTTCAAGTGCGCTTCAGTTAGGCCTGAGATCAAGAAATTATACAGCAACCTTTCAGCAAAGCAAAATATTCACCAGCAGCATGCACAAGCAGAGGCAGGGTGGAGAGCACCAGCCTTAGCCCTGTTTGCCCCATAGGATCTCTTAGCTGAGGGCCAATACAGATAGCATCCTTAGGAGACTTGAGCTCCTCCTGTTGAAGGTTCCTTTGGGCAGCTCTAAAACCATAGCCAACAACATGCATTTTTGACCAAGATTGTTCAGGTGCATCTAAGGTGCCCGTTCTTGTCAATAAATGTTTTCACACACACCACCTAAAGTTTTGTTGGGAGTTAAAAAAAAATCCTCTGAAAACTTTTTCTTTCCACAGAAAACGGAGTAGTGGGGGGTGAGGATCAAGAACTGTAGTATTTTTTTGTCTATTCAGGATGTGATTAGTCCCAGGAAAGTCACTTGCAGCACTTGCAAGACTTACTCCTAAGCAACTGATATTTTACTTTCTGATGTCTAAGTTATTTCTGAATTATTTTCTAGGTAGGATAGTATTCAGCAGGAAGTGAATTAATATTATGACCTAGTCTTGATATCTTTAGAGAAACATAGGTATGAACCACAACAGTGGCAGCTATGCACAACATTTTAAATTGCAGTAACTACACATGAAAAAAAAAAAAAAAAAACCACCAACCACAAACCAACGAACTACGTCTTTGGAAAGTTTTTTATAGTTCCCATAACTCTGCACAGGCACATAATCTTTAAACTATGAAACAAACCTTTACAACAGTAACCTAAGTTCTGTATTACAGTGTAATATGCCAAATAAAAATGATCTAAAATTCCTTTCTGAAGACACAAATATTATTTTAAAAAAATACTGTTACAAATAGGAAACAAACTACTCAGAACACCTTTACACAGTTGGTAAATTAACAGCACATACTATTATTCCAGAGAAGTTACTTTTCCTCTATAATTACCTATTTCTGTAAAGTACTTTCTTAAGTAGCATCTTGCAGGTATCTTTTAAATAAGTGCATTTAATTATATTGTTCATGAAAAATCCTCCTACTCCCTCTCCATCCTTGACTGGAAGCATATATTATATGTGCTTCCCCACCACCACTGACACAGATCAAAGTGAATATTTCACTCGTTTTGCACCATTCAAACGATCCACAGCAAACGCGCTACTTGTATAAGCTTGCACTAGAGAACCCATAAGGCATCTAAACCTCATAATACTATTAAGGTCACCGTACATCCATGTGAATTAGTAATTTTTTAGCCTTTATTCATAGGTCAGATTATTCTACAAATATTTTTACATTTGCTTTTACTAAAAAATTAACTCTAAACAACAGTGAAGCCAACTTCATTGACAGATTTATGAAAGAGGCATAGCATTTTGGGGACTCACAATGGATTAACAAATCAAAAACTACTACTACAGATATTAATGCAACACAGAGTCAGATAAATTCTGAAGTATTGTATACTGAACTTCATTCTATAACACAGTTTAAAAATTGCATGCTCTCTTTAATGATGTATGACATGAAAACTGATTTCTTCAGTCTTCTTTGACTTCAAGCAGTTCTGAAATTGATACTGTAGCAAAATCCATATTTATCTTGGTACACACACTTAGATTTATTTATTTCTTCCAAGCACTTAAGTACACATTGCATCGTAAATGTTCTGAGTATTAATCCCGTGGAGGTGTTTTGTTGTTTTCGTTTGGTTTTATTTCAAATGAATAAACAAACAATGGGTTTGTGCAATGGCATCCATTACAAATGCTGTTACTGCCAGCATCAGGGGAATGAATTGCTGTTACTACAGATCATGTTCTCAATACATCCAAAATTGTATCCATAATAACAGTTTCCTAGAACTTTTTCTTCCAACAAACTCTTAACCCCAAACCGCAACTGCCTCCTTTATGAAACCTAACAATACAATTACCTGCAAGAACATTAAGTTTACTAGGATAGCCAAGACAAAAGATTCCTTCAAACTCTTCTGCAATTTCTTAGGAGCCCAAACTGAGCCATTAGCTTTGGATAATAAATGCATTAATGACCTTGAAAGAGAAAATACACATGAGGTGCAGCTGGAGATAAGAGAACACGTCATCACTTGCTGGCTATGAGGCCACACTAGCACTAAGGAACAGAAGAAATGCAGTCCAAAAGCAACCCAAATGCACAGAGGGAGCAGCTAACTACAAGCATCATTTTATGACAACCCTGCAGGAAACAGATGATAGCAGAGACCTTAATACATTCTGCCTATAGCATTCCTAGTGTGCTGTACTCATCACTTATAGAACAAATTTTTCTCATGCTTAGCATGTGCAAGGAAACCAATTTTCTCTCTACCTGTGCTGTAGTGGAAGAATTATTAAACGTAAGTGCTGCTTTTGTGGACTGAAATAGTGGAAAGAAAAGTAGAACAAATAAGGGTTTCTTTTTAACAAGCGTATCACTTTTAACGACCGTACAAAAAGAAAAACCAGAAAATTAACAGTAGTGGATGCAAGTTCAGTAGAGTCAGGAAATAACCTAACAAAATTTTAAAAATTGAAAAAAAACCCCAACTTTGTGACATAAATTTTGCAGAACAGTTTCAGCCCATGGAATATCCTTCGTTCTCACCTGAACAAGTCAAACATCTGCACAATAGTAGCTCTTACTCTTGGTGGCTCATACAACACCTCTGGGCCAATTCAAGTATATATTTTTCAGGAACTTTCTCTCCAGAACTAATGCTGGTAGAATCTATACCACATTACAGAGACTTTTCCCTTTCTAAACAGCAAGGACTACAACAAAAACTATTAAAATTATTGCCAGGGAAAACATTCAATCAGCAAGTCTAATCCTACAGCATCTTCCTTCTTGTCACTCTTCCCAAATGAATCTCTAGTCTCAGTCATCACCTGACCATTTAAATAAATACCCATTACATGGACAAAACAGAGTTCTCTCTGTTACTGGACACGTGTACATTCATTCATAGGAAGGGATATGTCAGCAGCCTCTAACCTGGCAGTCTGACACACATGCATCATCTCATATCCCATGACAGGGGGAAATGATAAAAGTCACGTGAAGAAGCCCCATTTTATCACATAAGGGTAGAAGAGGCTGTAACACATGGTCTCAGAACATCTCCGACCTACTCAAAAGACCAGCACTACTAAGTCAAAGCTATGACTACTAAGAAAGCCATCTTAGTATGGCAATAAAGGCAGAAGTATTGTGGGTTTCAACATGAGTTTTATTTATCCTCTTCAAATGAATAATGATCTACACCAAAGATTGCCAAACTTCTGCCATGAATCTCCTTCCAAAAGCTTTAGTCATATACCTGTGTTGCACCTTGGTAAGCAGAGAGAAAGTAGAATCTCTGGCACAGGTCCAGTGGAGTAGATGGCACTCACCTTGAAGCTGTCAACTTTGTGATATAGTAGGACTGGCTATGCAGCTGTATCCCTAGGTGACATAGCAATATTGAAAAATATGTTTAAATAAAATGTAGACTGAAAACTCAAGTGTGAGTTCTGGAGAATTCGTTTAGGTATGGTAGCTTTCCATCACCACCCTGTGTAGTGGAGCAAACTTGAAAATCTAGCCAAACTGCTCTCCCACCAGCCTCAGTTCTGACCAGAGCACATTCCCTATACAAATACCAGAAATACATCCTTCAGAGCACAGCTCCGTACCTGGCTCTTCTTACAACTGCAAAGCGGGTATAAAGCAATCAGTACCTTTCTGTCTTCTCCAAAACTGCAAAGTGATGCAATGAAAACAAACAGATGCACAGAAGTATCTATTATCCAGCTACCTTCTCACTTCACCTCTATTTCTTAGGAAGCAGCTTCCATCAATTATATTTCACCTAGAGACCAGACTGACCTTTTCCTTTGCCTTCGTTTTCTATAATTGTCATTTTTGATGCCATGACAAGATAAAAGCCAGAAGAATTAATGCTAAAAGCATTCCTTTACAGCAGTTTCTTTGTATGTCACATAGATGAAGGAATAGAATCCTGTCTTGAACACAGATGCAGTAGACATGCTAATACATCATGTAAACCACAGCAAATAATTTATAACTTCCTGAAGGCAACTCATTTTAAGTTGTACCACCAGTGTAATGGCACAGTTTTAAAGAAAGTAAAACCTGATCTACAGATTAGACTGATAATGAACCNCCTATGGCAGGGGGTTGGAACTAGATGATCCTTGAGGTCTCCTTCCAACCTTATGATTCTATGATTCTATGATACGAGATGTCAAAATACAAGTTTATTTCATTATGAACAATCTTTATTATATATCTGGAGATATTTCAGCATTATGTTTGAATTAGAGGTCAGAGCGGTGATCCTTGCCCTTCACAAACTATTCACACATCACACAAGTGTGTAATTCAGTCTAGAATAGTGCACAGACTTACTGGTGTAGTAAACAGTTTGTTGCACACCTACAACATCACCTAAACCAAACTGTGCCAAAAGTTAGGTGAGACATAAGTTAGTTCTAAACACACGCACAAAGTCTGTGATTTCACTAAAGCTGCACTGCACCAGATTTCTTTCAAAGAAATCCTTCAAAACTTTTCCAGTAGTAGCATTATGAGAGCTAGGATGACTACTTCCACCAGAACAAACTATCTTTTTGCCAAAAAAATAGGTAGGAGAACAAACCAGTAAAACTCAAACATATTACTCAGTCTTGAACCAGCTCCATAGCAGACACAAAGATGTTTTTCCTTTCCCAAAACATACTTCACACTACATATAAGCTACATATCTTACACATTTATAGTATACATTTTTAATACATTTTAAGGCAGATTATCAGAGTTCTATTTAATCACAGGGATTTTTAAAAGTACATAGCCTAAATTAATTTAGATGAATCATGTATCAAATTACTGAGCAGGCTTTTTAAATTTTTGCACCAGAAAAACCCTTTAAAACAAACTTTGCTTACCTAGAATCATCTCTAGATGATACTTTATTAGAATTTAGCACTGCAAAAGTCATGTTCATAACTTCTCAATTTTTCAAATAAAGTTGCTCTGTTATTTGCATTTTTACTTTTCTTCCTTATACTTACTGGAAAAAAAATAATAAAATAAACATGGTATATAAAGCATTTGACAGCTTTCAATTCTGGCCTCTTTAACACCATTTAGAATTTACATCCCAAAAGAAATCATAATTTTAAAAATGCAGTTAAGCAACTTTTCCCTTTAGACTAGTTATGTCATTAGTACCAAGGGTTCATCTTTTGAGTGGGCANCCCCAAAACAAACAAACAAGAGAGTCCATCACCACCAAAAAATATTCCCATTTAGGAATCCTTTCATAAGCCCTGCTTGCTGACACTTTCTTTGCCAAAAGTATTCTGGCTTCATAAACATGGACATGGAAGTGTTGGAGCGGGTCCAGAGGAGGGCCACAAACATGATCAGAGGGCTGGAGCAGCTCTCCTATGAGGACAGACTGAGAGAGTTGGGGCTCTTCAGCCTGGAGAAGAGAAGGCTTCGAGGAGACCTTAGAGTAGCCTTCCAGTATCTGAAGGGGGCCTACANAAAATAGGTAGGAGAACAAACCAGTAAAACTCAAACATATTACTCAGTCTTGAACCAGCTCCATAGCAGACACAAAGATGTTTTTCCTTTCCCAAAACATACTTCACACTACATATAAGCTACATATCTTACACATTTATAGTATACATTTTTAATACATTTTAAGGCAGATTATCAGAGTTCTATTTAATCACAGGGATTTTTAAAAGTACATAGCCTAAATTAATTTAGATGAATCATGTATCAAATTACTGAGCAGGCTTTTTAAATTTTTGCACCAGAAAAACCCTTTAAAACAAACTTTGCTTACCTAGAATCATCTCTAGATGATACTTTATTAGAATTTAGCACTGCAAAAGTCATGTTCATAACTTCTCAATTTTTCAAATAAAGTTGCTCTGTTATTTGCATTTTTACTTTTCTTCCTTATACTTACTGGAAAAAAAATAATAAAATAAACATGGTATATAAAGCATTTGACAGCTTTCAATTCTGGCCTCTTTAACACCATTTAGAATTTACATCCCAAAAGAAATCATAATTTTAAAAATGCAGTTAAGCAACTTTTCCCTTTAGACTAGTTATGTCATTAGTACCAAGGGTTCATCTTTTGAGTGGGCAGACAGTTCTCTTTTCTTTCTTTTTTCCTTCCCTTCAACAAAACACACAAAATCCTTGCCCAGACATAGATCCCTTCTGAACTCCCTGCACTAGTTACCCAGCTAATCCAATGCAAGCTTATCTTAGCTTAAGCTTTGCCAAAAAACAAATACATGGCAACACACAAACATTATGTTCCTAGTAGGAAATGTTTTCTTTAATTTGCTGTTACTGAAAAATACCTGTATTTGATTTACACAGGAACTAAAGAACAACACGCCTGGAAATATATGTAATCCCATTTATTAATAACAATTAACATTAACTGTAATGTCTAGGTTCATACCTAGGAAAAGCAACGAGACCTCCTGTTTTCAATGTGTTCCTGTATCAAAATATACATATAAAATAATACTAAATCTAAACACATTCTTTCCTGACAAGAAACAACACACTAAAACCTGTTCAGTACCACAGCAGTATTCAATAGCTACTCAACACAGGGCATTTTTAATCAGGAAATTGGTAACAGCAGTTATAATAGTGATAATGGCCACCATGCTTAGATTCATACTAAACACCTTTCCAAGATTACAGTCTGATTGCTATTCAGCTATTGATTTTGTAATCTATGCTGCACAATGAGAAAGAAAATCTAAATCTTTAACACATCAAAATGTGTTTACAGTTGTAACCTGGACTATATAGTCGGGTCAAGCTAACATGATTTACTACCAATCGTACTTCGGTATTTTATTTCTTGCTACTCAGGGAAACCACATAAAAAGGACAAGATCAGAAAGCACTCAGTGATAGTTTTAGTCCCTGGGTTCTGATTTTCATTGCACTGAGCAACAACAAATATACAAGCAAGATTAAAAAAAAAAAAAAAAAAAAAATCAGACATGGTCTCACATCTGCTGTACACTTTTCAAACTCCCATAGTTGCTCTTTTAAAAATCTCTTCTATTTGAATCACAAAAAGAATAATTTCCCACACATCAGCTGGGCTATCAAGTAAGCATATTTTGGTACTCTTCAGACTTGTTTAGTGATTTGTTTTTCTTTCACCCTGATGTACTTTTATTTCATAATCAATGCATTCTTGGACTTTATAAGCACTTAAAATTAATAGCTGATTCTCATATGGGAGATTGTTGTTTGCGGTTTTTTGGTTTTTTTTTAATTGAAATATGCATCAAGGATAGTTTTGACAATGAGTCTTGAGAGTAAACACTCCCAAGATTTGCATTCCCCTCTCCAATTATTAATACATCAGAAACTGCTAGTAGGAATATTTTTATTGTATCTTCAGGCATTGTTTAAACTACTAATAGTACTGGTATCAACTTACAATAATTTTAGATTTTATTTATATGGTTCATATTCTACTTCTGTTGTTTCAGACTACTGAAATTGCTACAAAGAAGAAATGCTCTATCCTATTATGTTTTCCTTGGCTACCTTTCCCACTAAACAATTAAAGAAGCACAATGTAACTAACAGGTCTTCACAGACTGAAAACCCAGAAAATAAATCCAAACAAAACTTCATAGCTCCCTCAAAGTCACAGGCATGTACTGAGCATCTCTGACTCTTTCTAAAAGACAAAATCAATACCCTAAGCCCACCACAATAATTTTTTTTTTTTAATAAACAAACATGTAAAAATACACCCTGTATAAGTAGGCAGAATAGATTTATCTGTATTTGTATTCATAAAGTCTGTGTCAGTAGTTATTAATGCAAAATTATTTTAAAAGACAATTCAGCTGTCCTTCTGCAGTAATACAAGTAGGCAGGTTTACATTTTACATCACATTCTAGTCAGCAGTGTTTCTCAGTTTTTAAGATTTTTATATAAAGCTGCACAACATGTTCAGTGCCAAGGATATTTGTCACCAACTTGCTTTGCTGATCTCTTCCATTAAAACGTTTATAATGCTACCGTATCTTAGACATGTTTTCTTGATTTAAGTACTGATCCTTACTAATCTCATAATCACATTTTAAGCATTCTTTTCAAAGTAATAATCTAGATCTGCTGAAAAGTAGTAATGAGCTTCTTACCATTCTGATCCAGTATTTTCCCGGTCTCTGAAGTCCAGCAGCAAGGAGCTGTTGCTGTTGCACTGCTTACTAGAGACACAGAGGCTTTGGAAGCAGAGAATGTTTTATGTGGTTAAAACGTATCAGCACTGATTACATTTCAGTCCCTCAATTCCTAGCCTTGATGCTCTGGAAATCAGCCAATCTGAGTGATAAAGAGGTTTGCAACAAGAAGTTGCAGAATTTTCACAGCAAGTGCTTCACGGAAATGTTTTGCTTCTTGATACTTTTTTTATATTCACTAAATGTTAAAATAAATCCCGGCTGTCTCTTCCCTCCCCCTCTTTTTTCTTTTTTTTTTTTTTTTTCCCCAAAACGAGATTCATATATTGTTCACAAGGGACTTTAGCACTTGCTACAGCTAGGCACAGTGCAGAAAGGCATCATGCCAGATTACGCATACATCTCTGCCAAGATACCTGAATTTTGACTTGCAGCACACCCTGTTATTCCAAACATGGATCTTCCTAAGCCAGAGCTCTTAACTTTGCCAAAATACAGAGTGTTTTTGTAAGGCAGCCAATTGCCCCTTCAGGTTAGCTAAGAGCATCTTTGATCTGCAATGTGGCTACCTTGTTGACCTTTTTTTAAAACAAAGCAAAACACAACAAAACTCTTTTATTTTTTTTTTTCTAGTGAAGGTGGTAAGTTACAAAGGGATGAAATGATCAGCTGGCACTTCTACTACACGTTTCTACTCCTACACCTCTCAAAAATATGCCACAGAAACATCTGTGATGCTGTAACTTTGATTAATTAGTTAATATTACTGTCTTAAAGTTCTCAGCATCAATCCAGGATATTACTATTCTGAATGTGATGCAAAAAAACAAAGTTAGTCCTGACTCCATAGACCTTGCCATCAAACACTCTAAGAGATGGCAAACAAGAAGGCAGATAATACTGGCTAGTTGGATAGGTGCTTAAAGTAAACTTGGCCATTTTCAAGCTTTTGGGCAGCATAATGAAATAGTTTTAAATAAAAGGTAATCAAGAGGCTATGGAGACTACACTGGAAATGTTCTCAAGGAAAAAGCATATAAGCATACAATTATACTAAGAGAGCACAAGACCAAGCCTGAAATTTTAATGAATAGACAAATGAGGATGGAGTGATGCTTCTGTAATCTCAGAGTTTAGAAAGGTCTATTCAAGGAAGGAAAATAAAATCAGAGAAGATGCTCATAGCTCTCTTCTCGTTGCAACAGGATACAAAGGTTGTTTTAATGAGATTGCAGGACTGATCCAAACAAAGCAAGGGAAAGGATGATTGACTAATTGGGAAGCTTGTTTAAAAGGTGTAGAACAGCTGGATGGAAGTTTTTATTGTTTGTTGAAACCGCAAAAATTACATTAAAAAAATAGGATTTAGTGATCACTAATCATGGTAAAATTTGGTTCTTTGCCAGAGTGACAAGGAAGCAGCATTAGGGGAGTCTAGGAGGTCTGTTTTAGCCATGCTAAGATGTTGATATCTAGCTGAAGGTCTCTTTACTTCTAGTTGAAGGAGAAAGGTCTGGAATAAATAAATTTGCCAGCTATAATAACAAGGATTAATTTGATTTACATTTATATGTGACATTATCTGATGTAAATAAAAGAAAAGGGACCACAGTTTGATCCTGAGGAAACAGAGCAAGATGAAGGGGGAAAAAAGCACTGAAAGACTATTAAGGAAGGAGGGCAAAATTAGGCAAAACAGATTCTATGAAATCAAAAAGGAGAAGTATTTCAGGAAGAATATGGACAACAGTATACAAGGTAGCTCACAGGATAAAGAAAACAGCACTGGTTTCACTGATCAGAAATCTATCTACAAAGATTTTTCTTGATCGGTTTCAACAGCATGAAATGATCAAGAGATGCACTGGGAAGTGCCCAGTGCCATACCAGAATTTTGGCAGCGACAGTAAGCAATTTATATAGCTGATTTAATCAGACTGAATATGGGATTTCCATCAGAGGCGCTCCACTTCTAATATCAAGACCCAACAGACATTCAACAGACAGTCATTGAAATGACTCAACTGCAATGAATCAGGCTACAGAGGGTTTGCCTTTTTTAGAAATAAAAACTTCTCCACCAGAATGTTTTCATCTATCTTACTGGCTTGTTTGGTTCTTTCCTGTAATCCTTGGTGTTTCTGAAACCCTTTTATTCACAAAAGATATCTACAGAGATAGTGATTAGACAGTGAATAATTAAAAGACACAGCCAAAGTCTTGCTCCTGTATGTTTTTACATGAAGTGTGCATGGAACAGGATGATATAGCCCTATATATACACCTGTAAACCATTTCAAACTCTGTCTTTCAGTTGGCTAAGCCAGAATGCTTCCAGTTTTCATTTAACAGCTAAAACATAAATTAACGTATACAAATTTCAGAATAAATTCTTGCAGAATCTTCTCACATTTAAAACATTTACCTTCTAAACTCAAACGCAAACATCACAGAATCACGGAATGTTATTGATAGGCTCTGCTTGGTCAAGCAGCCTGTAGTAGACTCCTACCACAAGGCTCCCTTTGTTGTCCCAGTCCCTAATACCCACCCATAGGTTTTCACCCTGTTCATGGCTATTCTTTACTATCAACTCTTTGCACTCTACCTACTTCTTTACACAGAGGCTAACACCTCCATCCCTTCTTCCTCTCCTGTCCCTTCTGAACAGCTTGTAGCCATCCATACGATCCATCCCACCAAGTTTCTGTAATTGCCACCATGTTGTAGCTTTCCTGTAGCAGGATAGCTTCCAATTCCTCATTTGTTGCCCATGCTGCCTGCATTGGTATAGAGGCACTTCAGCTGGGCCACCAGACACATGACCTTAGAGGGGCACACCATTGTTCCCCCAATGCTTTCCACGGGAGCTACCCTCCTGTCCCTCATTACCCCACAGGCCCTTGGCTTAGCTCTGTAAAACCTTGCCTTTGCTGTAGTGTTTACATGTAGTGTTTACAGAGTGTTTCAAGGCAACAGTTTGGAGACTCTTACTATCGCCCCATCCCTCCAACCCTGGTATCATTCTGTTACTTGTCACAGAGCCCTTCCCCCTTCAAGCGTAGTATAAAACCCTTTCAACAAGTCCTGCTAACACATGTACCAGGATCTTGACCCCACTGTAAGACAGATGTAGTCCATCTGTTGCTATCAGAATGCCACCTATATAACACCACCCATATTCAACTAAAAGGCATTTCCGCACAGAACAAGCACTAGTAATACAGGCATAAAAAAACCAAACAAACAAACCCCAAAACCCCCCATTCTTTAGCATTAGCACTCATGCTTCAAGACAAAGCTCCTTTTTTTTTTTTTACTTTAATACTCCTTCCAACACAAACAGTTAAAAACAAAAAAAACCAAACAAACAAAAAAAAACACCCCACAAAACACATGACAAAAACACAACAAAAAACCAAAACCACAAAACAGTGCATCCATCAAGGGAAAGAATTGTAGACTAGTATAACTGCATGAGCTTTACATCTACATAAGTCTTAAAGTTTTTTCTCCCTTTTTCCTCCTGCAATTCTTTAAGGATCCACATGGAAAGAGAGCTTGAATTTTTCCTCTTCAGAAGAAGAAATCCTCTTCCTCTCACATTTGGGTTAAAACCTTTGTTTTAATCCTTGCAGGCCTCCAAGGGCAGGTAAATTTTGCCAGATTATACCACTCTGAACAAATTAACCAGCACAAGGAGCTCCATGATTTAGCAGCTATTTCAAAAATATAAAGAAAGCACCCAAAAGCATCTGATTGTGTTTTTTTAGGCACCTGTATATAGCTAACAGATCACATAGTTTAAACTATTATTCAGATAGTTTTTCTTATGGAATGACATAAGGAAGTCCTTGAAAACTCTAAGTGACCAAAGAAATTGAAATTTTAATCAGAAGCAATCTATATTTGTGATGAAAATTTCTTGCATCTCTGTATCTATGCTATTTCACATGCACATGCTCTTTACAGCTCATAAACCTTCACACTAGAGCCTTCTCTTTGCAGCAATTGAACACTTGTACTATAAAGGTACAAAAACACAAACCAATGACCAAAGAACTGATTTTTTTTTCCCCGGCAGAATTTCTTTTATTTTGGCATTTCAAGTCTGAAGACAGGATGGAAAACCAAAGTATTTTGATTTTTCATTACATGAAAAGTCCTAATAAATTTGAAGTCAGAACTGAGTCGTCATGAAACATCATCTCTCCCCATAGGCTGTAATCTATGATCTATGATTATTTTGCTATAAATAGTTAAAAATACATCACAGCTCTAATGAGTAATGAAAGTATGCGATATTATTTGACTTTGCAGAATGAAGATAAATTAAGTTAGATATGCCTGCAGAAATTCTAAAAGCCATCAAACCACCTACACAACCAACAACTACACCTACAAAATAGGAAATCTGTAAACAAAATACTTTGAATTTTTAAAAAATATTGTATATTTCACAAAATAATTATTTCTTCTCCCCCCCCC